>OY744476.1:31017759-31436002 GCA_963556175.1 Tipula confusa
TGGAAAGACTGATTGACGTGTACATAAGTGCAAAAATAAAACCCAGCATGCGTACTGGAAAGGGAGATCTGCGGACCCGGCTCTACATTCCCTGGTGCGAACAATTGAGAAATCAATCCACTCGAAAGAGTACTGAATGGTAGCCTTCCTCGATATAGAGAGCTCCTTTAACAATGTCAGGACGGAGGCACTTCAGGAAGGACTGTCTTTCTTAGATGTGGACTATCCCTTAAGGAAGTTGATAAATCAGATGCTAGAATGCATGATTGTTAACGCGGAGATAGGGGAATCCACCATTAGGAGGCGAGCAGTTAGAGGAACTCCACAAGGTGGTGTCCTATCACCTCTTCTCTGGAACATAATAATCAATGGATTACTTTTGTAACTGGAGACGGAGGGAATAGGGGTGATAGCGTATGCAGATGACGTAGCGGTCGTGATCTCGGGTAGGTACCTAAGCACGATTAGAGAAGTCATGCAACATGCGCTCTTAATCATTACAAAGTGGGCCAGCAAAAGTGGGCTGGGTATAAATCCTTCCAAAACAGAGCTTGTACTCTTCACCAAGAAATATAAAATTCCAGTAGTCGTCCCTCCTACCTTAAATGGCACGGCACTAGCCTTTACTGATAAGGCAAGATTTCTGGATAATTTTGGACATTAGGCTAAATTTGCAGCCCAATATTTTAGAGAGAATAAAGAAGGCTTCCATGGCTCTGTACTCGTGTAGGAACGCCATCGGTAGGAGATGGAGTCTAAAACCAGAGCTGGTTTACTGGCTCTTCACCGCTGTAATCAGACCGATTCTGATGTATGGGGTGAATGTGTGGTGACGAGCACTAGACTAGAAAGCTTATAAAAATATGATAGAGAAGGTACAAAGAACGGCCTGCTTGCTTATGGGCGGGGCACTGAGGACAACCCCTACATGTGCTCTGGAGGCTAAGCTCTACCTTCTTTCTGTCGACATCTTTGGTAAGCAAAGAGCGGCAACTACAGACGGGCCACTCGACGATTGGCAGTTCGCTTAAGAAAAACTTGGCGAATACTGACTACACAATACCCTATTGTATGCTTTGAAAAAGGCTTCCGGACCATTATCCGCTCAGGGAATCCTGGGGGAACAGGTCCACAACAGAAACTAGAAGTATACAATTCTACACTCGCGGTTCAAGCTAGACGGCAAAGTCGGAGCTAGAGTCTATTGAGACAAATTAAATGTGAATATTTCCATTCATCTTCCTGATCACTGCAGTGTGTACCAGGCAGAGGTGGTAGCGATTGAGGAAGCGCTGACTTGGTTGATGCATGCTGTCATATCCACAAGAGATATAACAACATATATGTAAACAGTCATGTGGTAATCAAGTCGTTGGAATCAGTTTCTCTGACATCCGTGGTGGCATTGAAATGCCGCTTATCTCTTAACGAGATAAGTGAGCATCTCGATATCCAGATAGTCTGGGTCCCCGGTCACTCGGACGTTCTGGGGAACTGCGGGGCTGACGAACTGGCAAGGAAAGGTACAACTCTCTAATAGAAACCGGAAAGAGCAAATCTGGGGAGGCCTCTAGCAGCGCTTTTTATGGCGCTTAAAAATGAGGCGATAGTCTCGGCACAGAAGAGGTGGAATAGCCTCATAACATGCAATGTAGCGCGACAAGTCTGGCCGAAACTGGACTTGAAGAGCTCCAAAACACTAATATCTCTACGTTATATCCTGACTTAAGTATAGTCGTGGGGGTGCTCACAGGACACTGCCTCATTGGGGACCATGCGAGGAGGCTTGTGTCAATGGCATATAACTTCTGTAGAAGCTGTATGGATAAGGAGGACAAAGAGACTGTGAGCTACTTCCTCTGCTCATGCTCGGCGCTAGCTTACAGGAGGTACAAACAGCTGGGCAATTATTGTTTCGACGGCCTTATGGATCTCGAGAACTGCAATGTGCGAGATATCTTACGCTACATAAGTAGCGTAAGATATCTCGCACTTTGGTATCACAGTGGACCGTCACCGGTATAAGTGTGCGTTACCAGCCACTCTAACCTAACCTAACCTATGGTTCCGAATTAATTTTTCTTTCAAAAACTAAAATTAAATGTCGTTAAAATGTAGATCGTTATAGTTGGACACAAAAAAACATTTTAAATTTGCAAGGATTTTTGACGCTGTGTTTAGCAAGAATCGACACAATATTGGTAACGAAATTATCACTAGAAATAAAACATAGATTTATTATTAAAAACTAAGCACTCAATGACTATACTGCTATATTTATTACCTTTAGCCAAATTTGAAAAAAGCGTCGTCGTATAGGAAGCATTTTGACAGCGAGTATCTACTTAAAGCAACGATAAACTATTTAACAGCAAAGATAATAATTTTTTTGTTGATGTTCTAACCGATCATGTTACGAAAAACAAAAAATGATGCATACGTTTCTTTCTGACAACCTTGGCGAATACTATAATTTTCCCTCGTATAAAGAATATCATAAACTAACACGATCGTGAGTTTATCTAAATCGTTCCATTTTTGGTCAAAAATTAAAAATTTAAGCTGCAAAACATGCATTAATTTCTTTAGTTCCTCGATCATAAAGACTAATAAAGTGATGATCGCCTTTTTTCTATTTCGGGCATCAAGAGGATCAACACAATATACTTAAGAATATAAACAGCAAAAAATGATCCGATTATGAAAATATCAATAATTTTAATTGCTCATGCGATCATACAAATTAATTTGACAGATCTAAACTGACAATTATTTCTATATTACGCACATTATGATGCTAAATCTTAAACTTGCATTTTTACTACAATTACTACTTATTCTGTTATAAAACATAACCATATTTATTGCTTTATAATGATCGTGCACAGTTTATTTAAAGATACAGTTGAAACCACCATATAAGGAAGCAACAACCTTAAACTAAATAAATCAACTAAACACAATTGTTGTCACCTTGAAAATGTAAGATTAATTTAACGTTTTATATTTTTTTTTTGTATTCTTATACTTATATAAAAAATTGGTGAAGAGGAAAATTGTACCATTGAAATGTGAGTCATTGCCAAAACTACTAAATTTGTATTTATTAACCGTGTATATTGATTTTAATGAGTTTTATTTTTATTGCATGAAGGTTAATAGTTTTAAGAAAAATATTGTAATAAAGATCATATCAATTTAAAAAGAACTCACGTTTCTAAATAATTTAAAAGTGCATAAAAAAGTCGCGCGACATATGTATGTTTGGTTGTTGAATGAAAAAATATGCGCTCGTCGTTTGTGCAACCGTCAATTTATTTTAATTAACCACTCGTGATCATAACCAAATCAAAATATTTTGAACTACTAAACTATTTTTTTACTAACTGTAGTTAATTGAATTTACGGTGTACACAAAAATGTTAGATTATGTGGGTGCTGGAAGCAGTAGAAATATGACAACTGGAATATTAAGTTGGTAAATTATATCGCTTAATTCGATATATAATAATCATGTGTGGTACACTTGTCAAGCACCAATCAAAATCTAATCATTTATTCGTGGAATTTAGGTATATCGATTTATATCAATTTTAAGTCAGTTAATACCACGTTAACACGGTTATTTCTAGTTGATGTCTTCTGTATACAGGTTGAAGGAATAAAACAATTTGTTCAATTTATAATTCTAATTAATTTTTTAACGTCCACAAAACATATTTAAGTTAAAACGTAGTCTCTTATATTTTTTTTGGTTCCGTTCCTTGTCGCAGTCGTGCTTTAACTATTTTTTCTATCAAGTGCCTACTCGGTTACAATATATAAATCGACTACTCATAGTTACTCTATCAATCGACTACTCTGTTATAGCTACAGCATCTATATCACCGTCCTCTAAATTTTCAATGTTATACGAGGGTATCATTCGTTCAGATGTTAAAACGCCTTCAAATTTGTTTTAACTTTGTTCGGTCCCAGGTTCATCGATTATAATGTAATACTCGTTTATTAATTTTTTGCTCATGCTATATGGTCCTTGAAATTTTGTTACTAATTTCCTGGATGGGCCAGTCGCTGGTCCACCGTTTGATGAAAACCAAATCTCCATCATTATAATTCTTTGGCTTTCGGTGTCTTCTATCGAAATTTTCTTTATTTCAAACAGTAGCAAATATACGGTCCAATCATTCATCATATTAATTACTGTTACCGCAGAAGAATTGCCTTAATATGAACATATTTTGTAAAACCGTTTAAAACTACGATTACATATGGATTTCCCTTCGTGCTTTTCGGGAACGGTATTGGTATTTTATCAATCGGATATAGTTCTCCTTTATTCTGTCCTGATAATGCTTTTGTGTATCCACAATCAATACAAGCCGCCATATATTTTTTGGGCAATTTCTCATTCTAGGAAACCAAAAATTTTTCTGGACCATTTTTAGCGTTTGATCGAGTCCGCAGTGTCTCATATCGTCGTGGTTAAGTTTCGCTATTCGCCATTTACCTATCCTAGGTATGACCTATTTAGGTCCTGCATCCGTTGTTTCGCATCCAAGTGCTTCATTTGAGCTCCTGGTCGATACTTGATCGTAATATCATAATCTGCTAGCTTCAGCCGACCATCTTGCATTTCTTGGTATGAGATCTTTTTTGACGAACATGTTTGTAAGGATGCACAATCAGTTGCCAACTTAAAAGGCTTTCCGATCAAATAAATTCGAAACCGTTCTAAAACTGCAACCAGTGCTAAAGCCTCAAGCTCATATGAATGATATTTTTGTTCACATTCGGTGGTCTGCCTACTAAAGAATGCTACTGGTCGTTTTTTTTTTTTTGCCATACATTTGAAATAAAATTCCGCCAACTCTTGGGGGTCGCAACTTTCCAATTTAGATTGAATATATTCGAATGCGGTTGCTTATTCGCCCGTCCATAGAAATGGTGCTAATTCCGAAGTTAATTGAGTTCATGGTTTCGCGATGATATTAAAGTCCTTCATGAACTTTCGAAAAAATCCCACTAATCCCAAAAATTGTCGTATTTGGTTTTTATCATTCGGTTGAAGAAAATTCATAATGGCATTAGTTTTCGTTTTCTCCGATCTTATTCCTAGCTCTGTGACTTCATGTCCCAGAAAATCTATCTCGCGTTTGAAAAACATTCCTCCCTTAATCGTCTTACTTGTTATTATCACGTCATCGAGATAGACAACCATTTCATGGTTAACCTCATCAGTTATCTTGTTCATTATATTTTAAAAAACCGCTGGTGCATTTGCTATAATCCAAATGGCATTCTCAAGAACTCGTAATGCCCATCCGAAGTAAAAAAGGCAGTTATAGTTATGGAATCGGAGGACATTGGTACTTGATAATATACCGATGCCAAATCCAAAACAGTGAAATAGGTGGTGGCCCCCGATATGCTTTGAAGTAGATCTTCTATAACTGGTAATGCTGGCAATCTTTCGCTGTTATTGTATTAACGCGTCGGTAATTCGTTCTTCTTCGGTTTTCTTTTTCACAAACACAATCATCGATCATTTGTTTGACTTTAATCCGCTGATGAAAAGACACCCGATACGATTGATAATACACTGGAGTTTCATTTAAAAGTTTTATCTCCATAGTAACTAAATTTGTTTTACCGATTTCAGCAATATTACGCGAAACACACATGTACATTTTATTCAATAACATTTTTAAATTTATCCGTTCGTTCTCACTCATATCACCATCCTTATTTATTTCCGCATCGTTAATTAATTTAATTTTTGAGTCAGGCGTATTGTAATCAAGAAGCGGCTCTTGGTACAGTTCAGCAAACAAATTATTTTGGTCTTGGTCAATAAAATTCTGTCCAATCAATATTGAAGTTTTAAGGACGTCTCTTATTATTAATACGGCGCTTAAAATCTATTTTAATATCAACAATAATTTTTTCTCGCAAAAAATTGCGATAAAAATCACAATTTTGATGGGTCCAGTTTCCCGGTAGCCAATATTCAAATTAATCTTAGCATAAAATAATCAAAATTTTATTGAACTGCTCTGTATTCTGTTTTCTGTATTCTGTCATCTCTTATCAGCAACTCCAGTGTGCCACCATGCAACTGTAATTTGCTCAAAAAATTCCCTAAAAACAAATCTATTAATGGGCTAATTTCTCCATGCCGTATGCTGGAATAAATCGGATTAGTTTTTATCTGAAATTTACAATTAATAAATTTATTACAACATTAAAAATATAAAATTATAAAAATTATAACCAATCAATTGAATTAACCGTTTTAATTCAATTATTTCAATTATTCGTATTTCGTTAACAAATACGTCATATAATCGCACGAAAATCTAATGTACACTTTATTTGACACGAAACTTTAAAATGAATACAAATTAAACTTAAAAAAATTGATTAAACATCACAAATCAATTGTATTAACCGTTTTATGACCAATAAAGCCACGTCATTTTGCAATTATGACAAAATTCTAAAATATAAGTACATATATCAATAACAGATTCAAAAAAAATTATTTAACACGTAAATTGAATGAAATAATGGTTAAACTTACAAAATACGTTATTGCAATTACAAGAAAATCAAATTTATATAAGATTCACACATATCACCGCCTTGAAGTTATCCCAGACTTTCATCCCAGGAAAATCCAAAATTACCCCTGACAACTCACGTGTAAAAAATGCATCCCAGACTATGTATGTAAATAAATAATGCATGGAATTCGAATATTAGGGTTTCTGCTACATAAAAAAATATTTCGAATTTTCATGTTGCACTGTAAGAAAAACAGAAAGAAAAAATTCTCCTGGTCAAATTTACAATAGGCCTGGATTTTAAACATATCGACATGGTAAAGAGTTCTATTGGCTATATCTTGGCCTATTCTACGGTTTATTAATATGCCTTACATCAATGTAATCTGCATCCGAGAAATTAATTTAGTCGGTAACATCAGTTACTTGATGTTACATCATTTATTTCAAATTCTGCAATAATTTTTATTAGTTCGGATAATGCATCCAATAGTTCTTTAAAATTTTTTTTCTGTTGACTATCTTTAAGATATTCATTAACATCAGCGGTCATATACTTCATTAAATGTGCCACACAAAGTATAATATAACTAAATTATCAAGTTTCCTACAAATTGAGTTATGCAAATAATTTAAGTATTGGACCATATCCATTCTATTGAATGCAAAGCTGCATTAAGCCGCGCAAAGCTAAAATCTGAGACTACTATAATTATCACAGAACACACGCTTAATTGATTTGTTTCTTCAAATCTGTAAGATCTACCGAAATACTATCGAAATACGCAATAAGATCTAAATTACTAAATGTTGCAGCATAAAACGGTATCACAGACCATCATTGAATTTTTGAATCACTTGAACAGGCTTCTGATATTAAATCCAGGAAATCGTTAGGATGGTTTTCTTTGATTTTCAGCATTTCAGAACGCGCTTTTTGAATTGAAGTCTTAACTGTTGTTGTTTTAAACTTTTTCAACATCTCATCACTTTCCGATGTTAGAAGGTCCTCATAAATTTGCACCGCAATTTTTCAGAGCACACAACTTTCATTACATCTCGTCAAAACCTCTGATTTGTCTAGGAACAAGTACTTTATGATTCGATGAACCTGGAGTAGCATAAATTGTAAAATTACCGCAAGTAATATCAGTATTTGATAATTTAAATTTTTTAGAACAATCAGGGTGACCACAGTAAGTTTGAATATTTACAGTATTAGCAGGTCGATATGTCAAAAATTCAGTCCTACTGTAATCTTGACCAGAAGAATTTTTTTCTTCTGTTTTTCTTAAAGTGCAACATGAAAATTTGACATATTTATATAGCAGAAATTCTAAAGGACAAACCGGCCCCATAACTAAGATATAACCAATAGAATAAATGCGACGATGGCGACACTTATCAAATTATCTTCAACCACGAAGGTGCGATATATGAAAGAAGATCGCAATTTTGCAAGCGCAAATGTCGCTAATAATTTATTATTATCTATATGTATAAAAAACGGTTGCGCACATCTGAAATCCAATTTTAAAATCTATGATCCGAACATATTCAATTTCGAATTGTTTTTTTCTATGCAAATATTTTCATTATTTATTTGGCGAACAACAAATTTTTCCAATAAAATATAAGAAAATTACTCGCGAAAAACCAAACACAGAAGAGAAGATACAAGACGTGTTGAATATATTTTAATAAAGAAAAATAAAGAAAAACCGATCGCGTCTATTCATTCAAATATTCGCCGCATGATTAACATATATACGATCGTGCTCACTAATCTATTTCCAGTACACACATACACTTGAAAAATAAAAAAAAAATTCCCGCATTTTAATCGAAAATATACAATTAAAATTTATTTTTAATTGTTAATCGCGACCGCTACGATAGAATAAATTCGCTTAAAATCTCGCGAGTAATCTTGAAATGTAGGAATGTACGTATTTTAGTACGTAATATAAATAATAACGACAACAAAACATTAACAAACACATCCATATGTGAAAAACCAAAACATTTAGGAAAATTTTTTTTTTTTTTATTCAACGTCATATGAAAATGAAAATTTATGCGATGAATCTAAAATTTGACGGTAATTAAAATTTTATTCTAAATTAGTGTAAACTTGTTCATTCGAATTTAGGTTCACGGTGATGAAATCATGAGGTTTAATGACTCGATCGTTTTGTAATGCGATAGTTTTCCAAAATGAAAATATGTATATGCGTTTGCGAAATCACGCTGCTATGTTGTTAACACATTAAGAACGTGATTTTATATCACTGTGACATTGTGTGACAGTGAAATATTTACGATGCTTACAATATCGACGGCCTGAATAGGTTAAACTAGGAAACATTTCTGAAACAAAAATGTAAACCAGATGTAAAAGAATTTGATTAGTTTTTGGTATGTTTACTATATAAAAAAAAATGTTTACAATTTTTAGTCTGGAAATTAATTTTTTGTGTGTAATTAACCAGAATACTAACAGTTTGTATAGTACAAGGTAAAAAAAAAAAGTATTCGTTACTAAATTATTGGAAAATCCAAATAGACCAATTTTACGAAATTTTTATGATTAGTCAGCTTGTATACGATGATGAATAATAGTTTTAAATTAATTTTAAAATAGTTTAATAACCTTATGACTTGAGGGCCAACTTCAAACGAAAATTAAATTTATTTAGTACGGTAACCTATAGTATTGGCTTGACTATCATGTGTCGAATTTAATTTATAACTTCGTTGAGTGGAAATATCGTAATTAATATTGATCGATATTGTTTATGGATTTAAGTGAAAATTTTGAAATGTCATGGCGCTTAATAGTTTTGAAAATATTATTATTATTTTTTTATATATGTATTTGTATATTTTGAACATTTTGTGAAAATCTATTTTGGAATGTGTTTTATGTATTTCCGCTTGAGAATTTAGCAGTAATTTGTAACGAATTTGAAAGAACAAAGAACGTTATTTAGAAATTAGTGTGACAGAAAATTTAAGAGTATATATATATATATATATATATATATATATATATATATATTTACGTTGACTTTTATTCGCCAAGTCCTTAACCAGTTCTCAAATTTTATTCAAATGATTTTGCAATTTGTTTAGAAGCAGTTTGAGAATTTTTATAAAACACCAAGATGGTTGTATCATCATCAAATGTTGATATTTTTGCTTCTTTGGAATTAGGCAAATCGGCTGTATACGGCAAATATTCGATTGGTCCCAAGACGCTTCCTTGTGGAACGCCGGCTCCAATAACATTTAAACCAATGGTTGCTTTTAAAAAAATTAGTTTTCAAGAACTGCATGGAACTGCTTCGGATGAATTTCTTTAACTTTGTGTATTAATGGTCTATGCCAAAATTTGTCGAAGGCTTGTCCAATATCCAAGAAAACAGCAGAACAATATTATTTTTCTTCCAAAGTGTGTTTGCCATTATTCTAGTACTGGTTTCAGTTTTCTTAGTAACATTTTTTCAAATGGCTTTGAGATTATGAGGAGCATGCTTATTGGACGATATGACGAAATTCGTGTTTCATCTTTTTCAGGATTAAAGAATATACCCAGTTCTCATTATTGCGTTGAAAATGTAAGGTATTAGTTTAATGCATTTGTCCGGAAACTCTGATCATTTTTGCGGTAATAAGTTGCCCTGGAGATTTTTTGGATTTTTATTGTGTTTTTAACT
Organism: Tipula confusa; assembly: GCA_963556175.1. NCBI lineage: Eukaryota > Metazoa > Arthropoda > Insecta > Diptera > Tipulidae > Tipula > Tipula confusa. The sequence goes on from OY744476.1 coordinate 31,028,045, forward strand.
CCTATCCACTTGAATTTAACAGGTTTAAAATTAGAATGATCCAGTTTGTGGTATGGTAGTATTAGGTAGTTGCTTGCTTGTCCATGAAGTGAGATATTACATATTTGAAATATTTCTTAACTTCGCAGTGGTTCAGTTTTCGTTTGATCAATACAACTGCGCACAACCATATGTGCTTTAGCAGAGTTCTTTCTTTAGTTGAGTAATCTGTTTTCTGTAGCTTTCTCCACTGACGGTAACTACAATTCTATTTTCATAAAAAAAAATTGAAACTACACCTCCAGACCTTCAATCACACCAAACTGTTAACTGTTGAAGGTAAAATTTTCTTTACTCCAAAAGCGACACTTGAAAAATTTTTATGCAATAAATGGTCATTTGGTTTAAGTTCTTGTTTCAACCAAATTTGTGACCTTTTTGAGAGAAATTTTCGCGAAATGATTCCTGACGCTTTTGGTATGACATTTCGGATGCAATTTGATTTCGGATTGCTTCTCGTTGTGAAATCTTTTTAAATATTCCGTGATTTCGTCTTTTTTAATTGAATCATTAGAAATTATAATTCTTTTGAAATTAGAGGGTCCATCCTTCAAAATTTCTGTGCCGAGATTTGAAATTTTTAAGATGATCTGATTGTTATCAGATGCTATGTATTGGCGGAATGAATTTTTTTTAGATTCACTATAGGGGCATTGTTTCTAGTTGATTCGTTCTCTGAACCAGTGTTTTCGGTATTTAAGTCATTTGAATGGTGAAAAATTACCTCTTTAGTTTCCTCTGAAGTATAAATTTAATTCAGTAAAGGTCGGGTTTATTCTTCTTTACTGCCCAAATAATGGCCAGTGTCTCCTTTTCATTCTATATTTAATTTCAGTTCTGTTCAGAGTCCTAGCCGCAAATGCTATTGGTCTTTCTGCTTTATCATGGTCAGATGCGTTCGTTGTAAGGATGAAATGTTTCGAAAAGACCGGATACACTTAGAGTTTTCGAGTCTTAAGAGTTTGGAATGATATTATATGTACTCCGGTCGGTTATATTGACATTGGCTTTTTTCAAATTTTTTCATAAGTTTTGTGGTTTTTGGGTAATCCCGAATAAATCGGCGGTAGTACCCAACACTCAAGAAACTGCGCGACTCTTAGAGAAATCCAGTTTTTTTTGTAAACTCGCATTTGTCGAGTTGTATCTTTAGGTTAAAATTTGACAGTCGTTTAGGAACTTCTCAAAGATTTTCTATATGGTTGGCCAAATTGAATTCAACAATTATAATATCATCTAAATATGTGTAGGACATTTTCAAAGCGACATTGTTCACGAAAGTTGCTGAGCCGTTTTTAAGACCGAATGGCATTCAAGTGAATTCGAAGTTCCCTCGATCACTTGAAAATGCAATTTTCTTTTGAGAGGATTTGTCCATTTGAATTTGGTGAAATCCAGATTTCAAGTTTAACATTGTAAAAAGGATTTCCCTAAACTGTCTAGTATGTATTTCCTAGTTTTGTGTTACTACTTTAATTTTACTGATACCCGAAGCATATGGTTTTTTGGGTATTACCCAAATTACGGAGGAATAGCTACTTGAATTTCGAATGATTCCGCTATCCAACATTTACTGTATATCTTCCCCGTCCCTATTAAAATTGTGTGGGTATATCTATGTCTACACTAGGAGACTGGTCCACTCTAATTACACTTTTGATTGTTTTTTATCTTTAAGTGTATTCTCATACACTTGGATCGTCAAAATTGTTGACATTTTTACCTAGTTTAGGCAATTGTTTCGGTGGTTCAAGATAGTTACTGAGAAATATTCGTGGAAGTTAAGGATTTTAATAGTTTGGTTTGTTACTTTATTGTAACATTTGAGGAATGGAAAATAGAGTTTGGCGCGTCATCTCTGATGCATAGAGAAAAACTTACTTTTTTACAAGTTGACGAAAACAGAAAAATTTTAAGTATAGTATATCTTTATCTTTTATCTTTATCTTTCCCCCCTAGTCTATTTTGAATTGCTTGAATATACAAGCTTAACTGTTGCTAAGTAACCAACGGTTCGAATACTCTTACTGTGTCTTTCGCTGCCCTTAGTCATGCCAACGGTTTTTCATATCCATCAAAAGATGAAATTGAGTTGATAGGATTAGAATTTTAAACAAATCAACCGTAATTCTCTCATTATTTTGTGGAGGTAGAGGTGCCTACTATTTTTGATTCAGATACGTTAGTACCTGATCATGCTTGATTTCTTATTGACCTAATTGTGCCAACTGGTCTGAAATCGCGCTCGCAATACCATAATTTTCTTATACGAGAGAAAAAAATGCTATTGAGGTAAACTCGGAAAAATATTCCATGTGCAATAAGGAAGTCCAAATTCTTGAGAACAACGGCAGGAATTATTGGGTTAACCTTCATGTATTTCCGGGATTTCAATATTATTGATTTGGGACATAAATTTAACTATTTTCATATATAAGATAACCATCATATATTATCCGTATTTTTAAAATTTTAAAAGAACCAAACAACACTCATGCGGTAGCAAATATGATTCTGTACTAAAAACCAATGATACCATTAATTATCCGATGGAATTTTTAAACACGCTTGAGCCGCATGAAATGCCTTCTTATATATTGATATTAAAGAAAGTATCATCAATATTGCTTCTGCGGAATTTAAACCTGCCAAAACTATGCAATGGATATACTGCTCTATATCACTGTAAAGCCAGTGTATAAATGGAAAAGGTAAAATGAAAGGAATTTTTCATATCTCAAATACCGTTGAAACTAATTTGGCTTCATACGTTTTTAGTTCCTAAAGAATTCTGAAGAACTTCAAAAAATTAATATGCTAGCTCCAAGAGGGAGATCAAAAATGTTGTTTAGAGTCAAATATTACCGCAAACCCAAAAAATAAAAACATTTGTTGGAAAGTGCTGCAATTGAGTTTAAAATCAGGTGACGCCTGATACTTAGTCTAAAAACCAAGTTTTTAAATAATTGAACCTTTATTTAGCTAGAAATATGGCCAAACATACCTAAAACTGAAATGAATGTTCAAACTTTTTCGATTTCACTTTTGAGTTTAAGAAGAATTTTGGAGGTTGCTTTGGTACATTAAAATTCAAAGATTGAAGCTTAAAAGCTTTCAATAGGTTTTTTTTTGCATTGACCAACATTTTCTACTCTACAATTACAAGAGATTTTTGTAGGTGAACAGTGTTTTAAATCATTTTGCAAAACAAAATCTAGAACAATTTAGATCTTTAAGCTAAAAAGTTTTTTAAAGCTATCATTACATTAAAACAAATCTTTAAAAACAAAAATAAAAAACCTAACTTACAAACTGAATTTAAATTAAACTTTAGCTGCCCGAAGTTAAATAAACCATCAACTTTTGGGCTTTTCAGCTAAGAGTTCCAAAAGTTGTTAGATGCTTTTAAATTTAAAGTAGTAGATTTTTAATTTCAGTTAAAGTTTAACTGGCTTTCAATTTTGGTTTTGTTTGATATAACATTTTTTATTTTTAAGCTTTTTTGACAAACTAAAGATATCAATGAACTTTTCTGGTTGAACAGTGTAAAATACATTTGATTAAAACTATCAACTGAAAGCATATTTTTTAAAGTAAAAAAATATATATATATATTTTCGGTTGAACCCAGAAATACTCCTGTAAAAGAGTTATAACTTCAAAATCACTTAAAAATTGAACCCTCTTAAAGAATTTTCAATGCACTTTAAAGTGGCCTAGAATTGTTGCCCAGTCTAATAGATCTAAGAGTTACACATTTAACAGATATATACTGTAGCTTTAGTAAATAATTAATCAATACCTGATGACCTTTTGAAAGCTTTACAAAAATATTCGGCGTCGAAAATTTCAATGAGAACGAAAACCGTTCCTAAAATATGACAATTACCATTAGAGCAAAAACTGGAACCTGTACCTGTTATCCAAATCAATTTTTTAAATATAATTGCAAAGATTACGAAGGTGTTCAAGAACCAGACTTCTTTTGAAGTTTGGGAATAGGAAATAGGCAGGAATAGATCAGAATAATTTATTTGCGATTCCAACTTTTATGTTCTCATCTGTTCTAACATTTTATTGAAGGCACTTGCGTATTAGGTCTTTGAAGACTTTTCTTTGCTTTCCAGAGAAAACAGTCGGTATACTTTTGATCTTGGTAACGTGATTAAGAGTACACTGTTGAAGATTTACTAAAATTAGTAGGAATATTTGTTTATTGTTTTAAATAATATTTGACTGTAGCATACAAATTTTTTCAAAATGGAAATTATTTAATTAGTTCGACCTTCCAAAAATTTAAATGTCAAAAAACCATGCACAAACATGCAGTCCTAAGTGCTGTATGCAGAATTTCTATGTCTTTTTTCAGTGGTACTCTTTCTTGTTTTTCAATTCTACTTCTTTTAGACCTCTTACTACTAGTTCTGCATCAGTAAAAAACCTTTTAATTGTATCTAACTTATTTCTAGTCTGGGAAGGTTCCTCAGATTTCCTTAATTGTAAAACCTCTTTTAAATTTTCTAAACGGTCTAACGATTGTAGAATATAAAAGTTTCATTTTTTTTTGCTACTCTCGATCTGTTTCCATTTATTCTACCTTCCTAGTTATTTCTAAGTATTTCTAGTTCAGTGGTGAACCATCTTTTATTTTCACTTTATATCAATGATTTGCCTTTAGTACTGCAAAACTGTAAGTATTATATATTCGGTTATGTTGTTCAAATTTATGTAAACTGTTAATAGGTAAGTGAAGGACTTATATAGGAAGTAACACACATTAACGTTGTGGCCATGTAGGATTGAATCAAATTGAATAAGCTTAAATTGAATCCTAAAAAGGCACAAACGGTTCTCTATAAATGAAATGTTGATACATCAAGATGTCTACTTGTTACTATATTGACTTGGACGGCTACAAATTTTTCATCACTCGAGTTAGGTTAGGGCGCATTCTATTTTTGTACTCTATGGAATAAATCAGTACAAAATGGACATACTTTATATTGCTTTTAAAGCTAGAGTTCGTTACATTTATCGACTTCGCAAATTCGAGCACATTTCGTTGTTGCCGTCTAATGTAATTAAAAACTCACTGTTTGAATATAATAAATACCAGGTTTGCTTCTTAATATATATATAAATTGCTAAAATTGCAAACTCTATTATACTTGTTAAGTAAAATTGACGTGTCCAATTTAACGCAAAATAGAACATACCACGCAACAATAACCATGTATTCAAACCATCATTTTTTTTTGTAAAGGGAGTCAGTTGTTTTCATAGTTTACCAATGCATGTAAAGTTAGTTGAACCAAGTGCAGATTTCAGAAAATTGTATTTTGCTAGTGTTTGTATTTTTGATTATATGTAATAGTATATTGATTATTATTATTACTATTTGACTGTTAACTTGGAATAATATTTTATAAGCACTGAGCTTTATTATGAAGTAAAAACATAAATAAATAATTAATACACATTTCGAAATTCTAAAATGTATATAAATTAGATTCAAAAAATAATGCAACACCAAAATTAAATGAATTAACCTTAAAACTGACAAAATGCGTCATTGTAATTACAAAAAAATTCAATTGATACACACTTCAATATACACAAAACACTAAAATGTATATAAACTATGTATCTAAAATTACAAGAAAATTCAATTAATATACACAAAACACTAAAATTTATATAAATTAGATTCCAACAAATCATTTAACACTAAGGTTAAATGAAATAACCGTTAAACTCACAAAGTACAGGTTTTTGAAATTTCCTGAAGCCAAAAACAGGGTTTTCGAAACTTTAATCACAATCTTATTAAAAAAACATCTTTCCTGAGAACATTACGCGTGCTAGAAAAATTCATAAGTTTACATTTAAAAACGTTAGGTAAGCGTTAGTACAAGTCACACAAATTAATAAAATAATTTAGATCCAGCTGTAAATTTAGCAGATCGTCATCATTCCTAATTCTGTTAAAACATTTAAATATCATATTTTAGCCCATCATTTAACAGTCTACCACCTCTTTAATCATTTGAAAATGTTTTTCACTCAATTGTGAAACAGATGGCAGCATACGCTGCACAATATAATTTATATGTAAAATATTTGTAAAAAAAAAAAAAATGTTTGAAAAGATAAATCGTATTTGGCACAGAATTTTTACAAATTTTCTTTCATATGTCTCTCTGTTTCTATCTATTTTTCATCGTTAATACGCTATTCAATTTTTTTATACGATATTACTACACACAAAATGAAAATGAAAGGAAATTCGTTTTTTTTTCTTTTTTTTATTTCAATTTTATTTTCATGTAGAATCTTTTTAATTTTCTTTTCTTTCGATTTAGTTTAGTTGTTCATGTTAAAGTGTAGCACAACACAAAAATGTGTAGATTATTTTCGTTAATATATAGTTTTTGTTTTAATTCGTTCCTACTTAAAAACTATAGTACATCTAAAATGTAGTGTAAAAAAACTATTTATTAAAATAAATCGAAGTGATACATAAAATTTAAAATGAATTTTACATAAAATTATAGTTGTGAATAGTTTTCTAGTTGACAACGTTGTTTCGACAAAACAACTACTATATAGTGTCGCCCATAATTATGTAGTTTGTTATGTTATGTACTACTAAAACTGTTTAAAATTTTTTTATTTGTTTTAGTTGTTGTCTAAACACGGGTGCAATTATAACATTTATAAAAAAAACAGTTAAATAGTTTTTATACAAAATTATTATAATATTATAGTTTGTCGCCGTGGTGAATTGTTAACAAGATAAAAAATAAAAAAATTCTCCATCCAATTTAACATTACCGACGCGTGATCATAGTTTTTTTTTTTTTTTGTGAATTGTGCGTTTAAAATTTATGTACACAAAATATGTATCGAAATAATATAAATTTATTAAACAATACTAAAATTAACGATAGTTTTGATCACAATAATAGTTCACCATACTATAATGTGAATGGAAAAACTAAAATTTTCTATAACGAAGATGATGGTTATGTGGAATACGACGATGATGTATCATCAACCGCCAAAATAAATGGCCCAGAAAAAATTGGTTATGTTTTTTTAACAAAACTAAGTGGATTTATGGTTATGATTTCACAACTACCTTTGCCTAAACTATCTGTAAATGGGATGGGAATTGCAATATTATTTGGAACATTTTTTTTACCACGAATATTTAGTGAAATACTTTTATTTCCTGGTTTCAGATTATTATTCGGAAATTTATATCCAGCCTATGCATCATATAAAGCTGTTAGGACAAAGAATGTTAAAGAATATGTAAGTATTGACTTATTATTATTATTTTTTTTATTAAATTTATAATTAAATTTTACTTATCAGTATATATGATGTGTAAATGTTGTGAAATTGCGATTTAATCATTATTGTGTCAGTTTATTTTGTATTTAAAATATAATTTTGAATCGCATATAAATAGATTAATGATATCCGAGAATTTTATAGATCACTAATTATGCCAGTTTTCTGATTAAGTCCTATTGACGATTCACGTTAAATATATATTGACGAGTTCAATCCTTTAAATAATGTTTAACGTTTACCTTTATTAAGAAATACAAAATATGTGACAGGTAAAAATACCGTGCAGGCTTATTATTAAAAACAGTCAAAACTGGTCGTACACACTGATAAAGATAATTTATAGAATTTTGAATTTTATTTAACGACTTAAGTGATTTAATGCAAATTTGAATGTACAAATCTTTCTTTTTTAAGGTCTTTGTGAATGTGTTAAACACAAGTTAAAAATGCAAATTTTGACAGCTAAAGTTAAATATATTTTTTTTTGTTTTTCAATTCTTGTTTTTCAATGTGTAACTCTACTAATTCTTTTAGGCCACTGTATTTTCAATCACACCGATATGATGTACCGCAGAGTGGATTGTGAATAAATGCCACTGATATTTACTGCCCACAAATCACCACTTCACAAACAAATACACAAAAGTTTCCACTTCAACACTGTTGAACATTCAATCACAGTAATTCCTGCAATAAATAACACAATTATTTTTTATTTCTAAAACAATAATTCACTTCCTAAGTTCACTAGATTAGCCACTTACCACTGATGGAGGCTCTGACAATTTTTTTACCTCTTGTTTAAAATACAACTCGGCGTGGTCGAGTCCCACTCGATTTTAAGTCGCTGTTCCATTTTGATTCGGTATATGACATCATTCAATATCGTTATAATCTTATAGAGTACTTACCATTCAGGCTGCAACTTTGGTGATAAATCCTCCTTTCGTTGCTAGATGTGAAGCCATACCAATTGTTCCTCTTCAAATCCTCTGTTATTGGCTCGTACATCATATTGTCACTCCACAAACTGATGTACATCGTTTAATTCTTCTTTCATGATGTCCACATACTCCTGGCCGGACCACATACTCCAGCCCATGGCAGCCGCAAATTACTACCAAAATTACCTTTGCTGGTGTAACTCCTGTTTTATCGTGCACCGTCGATCGATGGGCCATTAAGAATTAAGGAATCACCCGATCCCAGTTTTCTACACAGTCTTCGCGATATATTCTTCCAATGTGGCATTAAATCGCTCCACCATGCCGTCCGATTGTGAAAGTATATAGACTAGTGTCGTTCGTGTTTTATTTATGCCGAGCATTTGTCACATCTCCTGAAATATAACTGACTCGAAATTACGTCCCTGATCCGTATGAACCTCCATCGGTCCTCCAAAACGACTGATCTAATGGTTCACTGCAGCTTTCGTGTTAGTCGTCGTCTAAGATCCATTCATAAATTATATCCTGTGATAAGACGCCCCCTAATTCACTTTTACTTGCATCAGCATTGCCAATCATAGGTGCAAAGTCCAATAAAACTCCTTAATTCGTGTAGAGTTTGTGGTCTGGGCCAGTCCTTTACTGCGGAAAATTTTCTTCATCCGTATGTGTTCTGTGTATTACATTGTGCCCCAAATATATGACCTAGGCACGGAACAATGTACACTTCTTCGGACTTAGCTTTAGCCCGGCTGATTGAATCCTCTCAAATACTTGCTTCAAATTTATTAGGAACGAATTAAATTCTTAGCCCATTACTATAATATCACTCAGATACGCTCTAGGCACGTCTTCCAGCGCAATACCTTCAGTGGCAGGCACGTCACATAAGCCAAATAGCATTGATTGATTGATGTGACTGTGAGACCAAGTGCTTGTCAAGTGTTCCGGTTAACGCCGGTCCTATTCCCTCAGCCTTTATACATTTAACAAACGGTAGGATAGGAGGAATTTTCATATATTTATATCATATATATATATATATATTATTGAAAGAATTGGTTCGGCTTCCCGGGAACCATTATTTAAACTACTATTAGCATAAGACAATCACAATATTATTGAACTGCTCTTCATTCTGTATTCTGTCATCTCTTATCAGCAACTCCAGTATGCCAACATTCAACTATAATCTGCAAAAAAATTCCCTAAACCAAAATCTATTAATGGGCAAATTTCTCCAAGCCGTAAACTGTTAAATTGGATTAGTTTTTGCCTGAAATTTACAATTAATAAATTTACATCATTAAAAATATAAAATTATAAAAATTATAATATAAATAAGATTTTAAAAAATTGATTAAACATCACAAATCGATCGAATTAACCGTTTTATGACTAATACGTCATGTAATCGCCAAAAATCTAATTAATACACATTTTATTTGACACAAAACTTTAAAATTAATACAAATTAGATTTTTTTTTTGCATTAGGCGGCAACTTTTCCCGATGGTCTAATATAAATCATTTTATCACTGGATCTCCATCGTTCATTTGCAGAGGAAATTTCACGTTCTTGTAACTAAAAACTCCTCGACCACCATCCGAAACGAATCCTTTCGCTCTCATGAAAGCCCTGCCCAATGTTACCTCCTCTACAATATCAGCTTTTAATACTTTATGGTTAAACTTGCTGTTATAAACTTGCCAATCCGTAATCGAACTTTTTTCTTGCCTTTGATTACTGCGTACTTTCACCAGTAGCCAGTAATTTGTTACCGTAACCTTCGAACAGACTGGCTTCCATTTCCTATTATGTTGCTGCGCTCGTATGTTCTTGTTGCTCCTGTATCCAGCTTGATAAGACAGTTCCTTCCATCAATGTCTCCTTTGATGGTTAAGCTGTCTCCACCTCTTGCCAATCTTGAGATATAGCCAGAGGTTATAGATCATTTGGTTGTGGTCGCTTTAGTTTGACGAAAACGTTTAAAAGTTTTAGTTTAAGGGTACCGTCGTTGCCTGCCTGTTTTTCTTGGCCAATCTCTCAACTTCCTTCATTGGCTTGTGATACATTGGCGATGGTGATTTCGCTTGATTTCTCCGCCATTCTACACAATTTCTTAAGATGTGGCTCGTTTTGTAGCAACCCCAGCATCTGATCTTTTGGTTCAAATCTTTTAATTTCTTCGACGTTTGAGTTTTGTCTCTTTTTATTGCTGGTTTATCTATCTCAATTTTTCGTATCTTGATTGCCAGATTTATGATGTTATATGCCTTCTCATTAACTAGTGCGCACGCAGTAATCTCTACGGACGTTGCTTTTGGAGACAATACTACAGTTCTTCATATTTCAACATCTCTTACACCGTCAATGAAGGCATCGATTTAAATTATTTTCGTGTAGTCTGACGCTATATTAGAATGTGCTGGATGCACCAACCTCGATATCTGCCGCATACTCCAGTAGTGATTTCCCACTCTGTTGATATCGAATTCCATTCTGTAAAGTTCTCACTTATTAGTTACTAGTTATTAGTTATTATTAGTTATTAGTTCTGAGCAAACCTTCATATTTACGCTCCAACATTTGCATTACGTAATCACTACGCTCAACAATTTCTGGTGGCTGCTGTTTCAAACTACAGCTTGAATATGTCAAACGATGTCGTTCCATCAAAGGTTGGAGGCGTTAATTTGACTGATTAAAAATGTTAAACTACTTGAGACGTTGTTCCGAATACCCTTACTTCAAGTAACTCTTTCTAGACGTTGAATTTTCTGTTCAACTTGTCTCCTTTCACAATAAACAATTCTTTATTTTACACTTTTAATTGCTCTAGATTAGTCGCTTGTCACTGGTGCGGGCTGTGACACTAACCTTAACTCGTTCGCGTTTAAATTACAACTCAACCCAACTTAACCTCGCTTATATACCAAAATTACATGTATCTCGAACATTCTATTTTTCTATTAGTTTATTCTACTTTTTTGAGATGTCACTATTTACTCAATTTTCGCTAGTACTAATACTGATTCATAGATGTCTCTAAATTTAACTCTAGTAACGTAACAACATCGTATAATTAATATGCTCAACTAACCAGGACTAGAAAGTTGTCATTTTAGACCATCAAGTCAGGTTTCTAAACTAACATGCAACCATATAGCAAGTACTAGAATTACCATAGAGGAATTTATCCTTAGATTTCAACCACAACATATTTGGCTTGTTGTAGGAGGCGACTAAATAAAGGCTCGACGGCTTTATCCGTAAAACTGTTAAAAAATAAACAAAAGAAAATTTAGATACCGCCAAAATTTAACCCGACCTCCATTTATGTTAACGGGCACGCAGTTTAGGATCAGTGATTAGTACATGCTGTCGCTAAAAAAAACCAGGCGCGTTTGATGGCACTATATCAGCCATGGAAGAGTATCGCTTGGAATTCGATACTCTCCAAGAAACTCGATGGCCAAAAAGTAGAGACCATGTGTCCCAAGAATATACATTATTTTACAGTGGAGATGATATTGGCAATCTTGGTGTTAGTTTTCATCCCGGGCCTCAGGTGAAAAAGGCTACTTTGGGTTTCAAAACAGTTCATAATCGTAAGTGAAAGCTACGTTTATGCATGCTACTAGCCAACGTGACCAAAATCAATGAAAGAAAGAAAGAAGTACAGTGCGATCGTGCACGATCTTAGTGGCCAGCACATTTTTTCCTCATAAAAATATGCACTTGGAAATATGGACATGAGAAAGCACAATATCAGAATCTTATTAGCAGTAACATTATGGAAACCAACCGCCGTTCTGATGATGATGAACGCTCTATGGAAGGTATTGAAAACTTCGGTAATTTGTGCTGCCCAGGCGACTCTAGGTATGGTAAAAATTAAACCCAAAAATAATCGGTTTGATGAAGAGCCTCGTCTTGTTGTCGAGCAAACATAATATAGCCTTTATGGAAGCGCGAATATACGTTTTACAATCGCACAGAAAAATAAAGCTGTCCTTGCTAGAAGAACCGCCTAGCGAATCTGTGGACAGAACAATCGTGAATGGTGGAAGGCTGAAGTCTTAAAAGTACAACCACTCAACAATGATCTCACTTCGAGCCAGCGTGTACAACGATCGACACAGGTTAAGAGATGTGTGTAACCATTAGATGGAATAAGTTGTTCTACGATGTCTATATGGATATGCTAAAATCGACCTGATGGAATGTCAAATTGTCCGTTAGTTGATTTTTTAATATCGCTGAACTTTCGATTTTTGACAGGATAAACCATATTTCGCCCACCGGGTTACGTCCTGATTTTTACAAGGCTAAAAGTATAGAGATGTGATCAATTTACGAGTAGCCTGGATACTTGTATGCAAAATTCTGTTGTTACCTTTTGATATTTTGCAATAGGTTTTCAAGCCACGAAATTGGAAGAGCTCTAGAGTCATGTTGGAAGTAGTATGACAAACGAAACGAGAAAGTAAATTCTGAAGTTCCAAGTCTGCTTTTTGTCAAGTGATTTCAAAACTGATTGTCTTAGATTGCCTTTAATTTTTGACTTAATTGCTAATGTCAGAGGCTTGTGGTCAGTGCAAATTGTAAACTCCATATACCTTCGACAAAATAACGATAATGTTTGATTGCCAGATAAAATGCATCCATTTTGGGCATCCGAATTTTTTTAGTAAAGTATCTCATAGGCTCTTAACATCCTTTATTGTACTGTTGTATGACGGCACCCACGGTCGTGTTTGATGCGTCAGTAGTGGTTCTAAATTTTGTGTCATTCAGAGAACTTTTCATCTGAGTGAAACGTTTCGAGAAAATTCGAAAAGGCCGAACGAGGTCTTAATTGCCGAACATCTTTGGATGCGACGGAATTAAAATGTTAGTCTCTGACGAGATGGATTTTTGAGAAAATTTTGGATATGGGATAACGAATATCAGGTGTTGTGACTATGTTTGGGCGACAGTATAATCCCACACAGTCCCCAATCCTAATCCCCCTTCTTTGCTAAATGGAGTGGACAAAATGGGAGATCCATATGGTCTGCAAATCCCTACTTCCACCATTTGCTGAAACTTTAAATGCAGCTTTATGGCGAACCGGATCGGCGTCGGAACTGCTGTAAGCAAAGGAGTACGCTATCCTTAAAAAAGGAGATCGCTCAAAATGCAAAAACTATTGTGGCATAGCTCTCCTTTGCACAGCATACAAATTACTGTCTTACATAATATTAGAAAGAATCACTCCACTTGCGCAGGAAGTTGTATGTTACCACCTAGGAGGATTTTATCCAAATCGGTCAAGTTTTTTCGCTGACGATGATTCTTTTTAAATATTACGAAACAGCTCGTGCTGTACGTCAGGTCTTCTTTGATTTTCAGCAAACCTATGACTCAATCCATCGAGATAGCTTATGGTTTGCCTTGCTGTGCCTGGAAATATACAGTTGAAAACAAACTTTCAAGGAGTTTGGCAATTAACTCTGGTGCACGGACAGGAGCTGCTTTGTCCCGATACTCTTTAATCTCATGATAGATAGAAGTTATTTCTCGTAAAAGCGAAACACCCCAGAGCAACTTCTTGTACCGTCAGTCCAACCAGGTTCTAGAATATGTAGATGATATTTGTGTAATTGGACAGAAAAGCAACGGTATCAAAGAACTACTGAATCCACTTGTATGATTCTCGGCTTCCCTTGATTCTTAAAATCTATTAGTTAAACCAAATATATATGATCACTGGTTTTAGAGACGACGCAATGAATTTTAGTAGTGGTGAACACAGATTTGAAGGAATGACGTAATAATTCGTCTTGTCGCCGGCAACCGTGCCTCCTATACCCTACGTCCATTCCTAAAGTCAACATATCTTGCAAATACCGACAAGTTGAAGTTGTAAAAGGTGTTGATCAAACTGTCACGTATCGGTTGTCATGTATTCGTGAGTTGGACCCTAACGGATAAGTATGATATTCTAGAGGTCGCTATTAGCGATGATGGCACATCGAGGTAAATAACGACTTGGCTTCTTCAAATTGTCTAGAACAGTACAAAAAGCAACGGGATTGAATCCAATAGAGTCGGAGTTTTGGTACCGTACGGACCAGCAATGATCTTTAAAAACAGTTTTATTATTATTAAAATAAGCAAATTCTAATTGAACAAGAGATCGTCATTTAGGGGTTAGCTTAGCAGCTATTGCCGTTGAAATACCAAGACTAGCGTTAACAAAATGTATGATCTGTATGAAAGTTTTTGTTGCATGGGCTGAAACAGTATGTTGCGACTTTGTAAATTTGTCACCATGTGGTATTATAACAGCTATCTCCTTTTAAAAGCCGATGATTGCTAATTTATACAATCCTTGCTTTATATACAAAAACATTGCATCTATCTTAAAAGGTTTTTCAACTTGAAATATTTTCTGGATACTTCACAAAACCCAAGAGCAAAATTGATTAAATTTTTCTTTTCTACAAATCTTGTAATCCTTAAGATTAACAGCGGAAGTGTAAATCAAACAGATTTGTTAAAAGATCAGTATTAAGTACAGTTGGATAAAGAAAACATCAAATTTCCTTTTTTTTTTAACTACAACCACAAAATTAAAATGGATCAAATACCAGATTTGTAAGACATGTTGCTCAACGTAATACACATTTTATAAATAGGAAAAATTATTGTTTTTCCAAAAAAAAAATTGTTGTTGTTACTTCAGATGATGTCAGTTCTATATATTTCATGTTGTGTAATCTTGTTCTTAAAATGAAAAACAAATCTAACAGTCTAACACTATAAAAATCGGAATTGTTGCTTAAAAACATTTAACTATAAATTTCCAAATGAAAATCGCTTAAGCATTAATTTTATGTTTGTTTTTATGTTATTTTTTTGGTTCGCGATTTATATCAACGATTTCAGCATAAATTTGGTAATGACTAGACAGCTATATAGAGAGTGTGTAAATTAAAATTTGCAATGAAATAATGTGCTAGTGTAAATATTTTTTTTTTTTTTTTTTTAGGCTAAACATAGATCCAAAACAATTTAGTCTCGTAATCAATTTTAATTATTTGTTTCTAATCGAATTAGTTTTATGTTACTAAATTAGAAGTTAATTAAAATAATTTTAAATTTCCCATTTTGGAAATTTTCCATACCACTAGACCAACTGGTCCCGACATTCTTTTGATTTCGAATCGAATAAAATTTAGCCGTTAATTCTATAATTAATCCGCGGTAATTATTTTTTTTTTAATTGCATCCAGTTTTTGCTCAACTGTATGTACTAAGGTAGTGTTCTAGTTGCAGCTGCCTTTTAAAGATTTTTTTTTGTACGGTTATGAACTTATGGTGTTTTCTATTTTGAGATGTAAATTGTAAATCATTTTCATTTTCCCTGATTTTGTGCTAAGATATTTTTATCTTTTAGTTTTAAAAAAGATAAATTTTTTTATAGTTTGCATCTTTATGTTATGTTGTTATTGTTGTTTTTTTTTTTCATATGATAATATGTAGGGCATTTTGTTGTTGCGTATATAGTTTTTGGGCAACATGCTGCGGAAAGAAGACAATAATTAATTAATTATGAATGAGTTGGGCTAAAGAATGTTTTTATGTTTTGTATGTTAAAATTTAAAAATAAATTTGCCCTTTTTAAATTTATGTTTTGTTTTTTTTTTGCTTTCTTTCTAGGTGAAATGGATGATGTATTGGATTGTGTTTGCATTTTTCTCGTGTATAGAAACGTTTACAGATATATTCCTAGCATGGTTCCCATTTTATTATGAAGTTAAGGTAATTATAGTACTATGGCTGTTGTCGCCCGCCACCAAAGGTAGTTCAACGTTGTATCGCAAATTTGTACATCCTATGCTCACAAAACGTGAAAATGTAAGTATTTTATTATATATTTTTTATTTAATTTTAGTAAGATGTAATGAAACTATATATAGGTATGTTACCTTACGTAAGAAAATTAATAATTCGTTTTAGGAATTTCGTAATTTTTAGAAAAGAAATTATTTTTATAGTAAAGCAAATTTTTCGCTGCATTTTATAGTTGGTTCCGATTAAATAAATTACCAAACCTCTGGTTTATTCCATCTATGGTCAAACTAGGGTCTTTGGTATTTAATAACGAAGAAACGATGAAACCTCAGGTGTGTTTTACAACCTAAATTCATACAAGTGATGTAACTACAAGAAAGCAAACCCCCGCTGTCATCTATATATGAACTAGTTTATCTGGTGCCAATTTTGCAAAACGGCATCAACTCCATTTTGGAAATTTTCAATTTATGGTAAAAATCTCAAAGTTTTGATCATGCATTTTTGAAATATTCGATTTGTGGCATAAATATGTTACAGCTTTGATCGGTTAATCCTAAATATTCTGGCTTTTAAAAATTTTCGATTTGGGCCATGAATCTCTCACGTTTAATAAACTACCACCATGCACTTTCCGGATTTTGGACATTTCTGATTTGTGGCATAAATATCTCAGTTATGATAGGCAAACCATCATGCATTTTCCAGGATTTTGGACATTTTCGATTTGTGTCATAAATCTCACAGTTTTGGTTGGCTAACCATCATGAATTTTCTGAATTTTCAATATTTTCCATTTATGTTAAAAATATCAAATTTTTGATCATACATTTTCGAAATGTTCGATTTGTGCAATAAATCCCACAGTTTTGGTAGAATTACCATCATGGATTTTCTAAATTTTGGAGATTTTCGATTTATAATCTTACAACTTTAATTGGGTAATCCTGAATATTGTGGATTTTTAAAAATTTTCGATTTGTGGCATAAATCTTGCAGTTTTATGCATTTTCTGTATTTTGGATATTTTCAATTTGCGTCAAAAATTTCAGTTTTCATAGGCATCATGCATTTTCCAGAGCTCGGTAATTATCGATTTGTGCCATAAATCTAACAGTTTTAATAGACTTACCATTTGTTTTGCTTCAAAATGATTTGTAAAAATGTCTAAATATTTTATAGCAGTATATTTAAACTGAAGTCGAGAGCCCTCCAAAATATTCCATGTAAAAAAAGCTCATTCATCAAAAGAGTAAGATCCTATCTGTAGCCTGTAGAAGAAGTGCGACCACAAAGATATTCATACCCGATTCATCCTATGATAAATGCATGCTGTTCAAGCACAGTCAATCGGTCTCTTGAGATTAGAGAAACTTAATAAAAATATAGAAAAGGAAGGATGTAGAATACTTAAACGAGGGTCAACATCTTGCACCTTGTAACTCTTGGATACGCTTGTATCATTCTCATAGGTTTCATTGGTTTCCCAAATTCAATTAGTCTAAAACTATATATATATATATATATAATCATGGTTTTAGAGTTTCAACATTAGAGCTAAAATGCAAGACATTTAGTAGTGGTGACCCACATTCGAGTGTCATCTTATTTTGTAATTAATCGTGTATTATCTTTATAAGTCTATACTACTAAAGTTTAGATACCTTTCAAATTTAGAAATACTGATGTTGTACAAGGTGTTGACCACCTTGACTATCTGACTGTCAAGTATGAGTGTAGGTGCAATTCCTGTAGTAGTCCTTGTTTTCTTGACGCTAAGGTTCTGACAGAGGTTCTAAATACAGTTGTTCACAACATTGTATTTTTTGTAGCTTTCCTCTTGGTTTTGTTTCGAATTGACCTAATAGAACATTTGTCCCAATTGTCCAATGTTTTATTGATGCCAAAATGTGTTCCAGACTTACTACTAACCATCTTTTGCAGGACTTCTTTGATTCGGGTTACCGGTAGCACGATTGGCTATTTGATATTAGCGCTGTCAGCCGACGCCCAAAGTCTTACGAGGAATTCCTTCTTTAATGACTGCCACTAGACCCAATAGCTTTTTAGAGTCGTATGTTCGGTCACGTTTTGATCTCACTGTGGTCTTCTGCCTTGCTTCATCCACTTCAACCTTGGGTCGATTGACTCATAACGTCGTTGATCCTCTACTAATTGCTCTTGTGCCCAGCTTTCTTTTCCGTCGAGTAATCCGCGTAATTCGTTGATGTTAACTCTTCTTCATCTGCCTTACGCAATGGTTACACTGCACCATTCCTGTTTTTTTACAATCTCTCATAAAATGACCAAGTTTTTGACATTTGCAAGATATTGGCCGGAAATTGCATCTTTGGCGTCGAGCATGGAAGCCTTGAGTTGATGTTCTGAGCAATACATAAATCATGGCCTATATTGGCTCAATATCTTACGTCTAGTTTCCGCAATTTGATCGAATCTGTTGCAAATGTGGCTCTACTTGCTTCGTATTCCAATTCTGACGCTAACACTTCGCTCTATGGCATCGACGGTTAATACATTCAAGACATCGACAGGAGTTTTATTTTTACAGTATAAATGTTGTGCAAGTTTCGTTATTTCTCGTTTTATATTTTGAATCCGTTCTCCTGGCTGCTGAAGTGTGTAATGCAATTGAATTTTGCACAGCTCCATGGACACGGGATTGCTCTTATCTCAACTCCCTCAAGATTCGACTGCAGCTTGACTGTGGTGGGTACGGTTTTGTAGCACATCTGCTGCGTTACCTCGAACGGCTAGATCAAGGCACTAAGCTGTTCCCGAGCTTCGATCCATTATGCTGTATCTCGGCCTGAAAGTAAACTTTGAAGGCCGGAAAAAGGTACTCGCAAAGCAATTATACAATTTGGTGGGAATCTCACAAATTACATTTATCACAACTCAAGGATGTATGGAATCTTTTTAAAAGGGTGAATAGACGAAAGAATGATAGTGATAAATAATTTTAGCGTTCCAAATGAATGCAACACCCAATTTGAACTCTCTGATGGTTATCAGACACTATGTTTCAGCCATTTCTGTTTTGATTTTTCTGTTTTGCCGTTTTTAGTAACAGATTTTGAAGAAAAATACAAATGTGAATTTATCCATCCGTAAATTGAAAATTTGTTTTTAAAAAAACGTCCGTAATTTTCTCATGAGAGCAACGCTTTAATACAAACATTATTATGATTTAAACGAAGCAATTGGGGGAGAAAGAATAATCGGAGGCGTGTCCAATATGATGCTGGCCGAAAACCACAAAACATTGTGAACTCACAGTACTATCATGAATAGTGTTTCTTATTGCTTTATTGCTGCTACTATACTTCTAAAGTTAAGATCTTTTCGTATATGGGAACCTATTGCGGAAGGAACCGATCTGTTGACCCTCTCTGAGGCATTAACTTGAGATGAATACTTGTCAGATAAAATATGTGTGGTGCCATACTTAGAGCAAAGCTCAATAAATACTTTTGCGATAAACTGCGCTCCATTATCGCTTAAAATCTTTTCAGGTACCGAGAAGAGCTGGAATACTTTACTTACAAGAAAATTTAGTACATTTTACTGTTTGTAGCCAGCATTAGTTCTAAGATAATAAATTTTACAAATGCATTAAAAATACAAAAATATAACAGTAACCTGACTTAATTCGGAGAAACGGTTCCATAAAATCAATACATAATTGTTTCCTACAGCCTCAAATTTTGAAATAATTTCCCATTGGTGGACGTGTAATGACATTCGACGATTAAACTAAGTAATACTTCCAATGTATTTTGGATGCCTCTATATGCGGTACTAGATAAACAATGAGCACGTTTTAACATTTCCTCCGTCAAAGAACTGAGTACATAAAGTTTCCAGACGCCCAAATGGGAACCATCGTCAACCAGATTTTCACGTTTTATGTTAACTCTGCCATCTATCACTTTCATATTGCACTTATCTTTTTGAGTAGTTGAGACTATCAATTAGATATTCGCTATTTTAAAATTCTTTTGAGTTCATATCAAATAAATAAAGAACCATCTTTATCCAGTATTGTGATAGTTTCGATTTGTCGCGACAAAGCGTTAGGAACAAGATTATCTTTCCATCTCTTACACTCAATCACAAAATTAAATTCGTGCTAAGCTTTCGTGAAATATAGGCAATTGGACCGTCCTCGAAGCATCGCACCGAATCAAAAATGAACGATTGTAATCTGGATTGGTTGAGTGCCACTTTTAATTGCTCAAACGCTCGCTTTATCATTTGATTCAAATTTCCGATTCTTTTTCAATAAATTGATAAGAAGACTAGCAATGTTAGCGTATCTGCGTATGAGTCGTCTGTACCACCCAGACATGCCAAAAATCTACGGAGATGTCAAACAGTTTTAAGTGCAGGATATAATTTTATGGACCCTAGAGCTGTTAGAAGTTACTCCGACTATATACTTTAGAAATGTCAACTCTTGTTACATTAGCCTATGTTAAAAAACTTGCGAATGTTTTACTGGTGATGATTAAATCATCATATAATATAATAATATCATAATATAATATCACTTTATGCATTAATTAACACATAGTTTGCGGTGAATTGCAAAGGACATCACTGTAAATTGATGCAGTGGTCTTCTAGCTACTGTAAAATTCGTCTTATCCCTTGAGCTCTTTTCTCATGGTCTTATCTCATGGCTTCTTTAAGCAGGAGACATAGAATACTCCCCTTGTTTGATGTGCTGAGCATTACATATACATTGATTACTGCTAACGTTTGACACACACTAATTAACCAGTCTAATTAACCTTTGACACACAGTGAGAAAAATCATTATCTACTGGCAACTGGGGCGTATTTCAAAATGTAATTTTGACATCAAATATTTACTCTTGTGAAACACCGCAGGACAACATTTTGTACCGCCAGTCCACTCGAGCCCTAGCATATGCAGATGATAACTGATGGTTCACAAGTTTTAGAGACCAAGACACAATAGATTTTAGTAATGGCGACAAAACATTTAGACGAGTAATGGGTTTCCATTATCTCGGATCTCTAGCGACTTATGATAACTGTGTGGGCGAGGATATAATAGAGTGAGTGAGAATGGAGCTTGTGTGGCTGACTATCAACAAATTGGAATCGAAAAAAGGGCATACTTACGGTTCATGTAAATAAAGTTAGTATAAGTGAAACAATTCAGAAGTATGCTATAATGCAAGGAATGAACTTCGAATGAAGTGAGTCTGTGGGGAAAATGGAAGAATGAGTATAATAAGTATAAAGTTTGACGAAAGGTAAAAATTACAACGAGTTGTGTGATGCTTCTTTAGAAAATTATTTTTTAAGGAAATTCTAAATTGCACTGCTATCTATATATACATATATTTAGATTAAACTTTTATTTATGTTTAGCTAAATCAAATTTAAAATGAATTCTGCGGAAAAATTATTGAAAAATTAAAAAGGTTGAGCATACTTTTAGTTTCAAGCTTCATTACATCTACTTTTAATTAAATTTATTTGTAATTTAAAATTAATTCGATTCTGATTATTTTTTACAGGAAATCGATGAATATATCACACAAGCGAAAGAAAAGGGATACACAGCAGTACTCCAATTAGGTTCAAAGGGTGTTAATTATGCCACAAATGTTATTATGCAAACTGCAATTAAGGTTAGTGTGCCATTACAGAGACTAGTTAAAAATGACCATAATAATAGTAATATCAATAATAGTTCTAATAGTTCTTCTTATTAATCAAACTATTTTTTTTAATTCACTTATTTGATCTAATTCAATTTTATTTTTACTATTTAATTGCATGTAAATTTTTTTTTTTTTTTTTTTTAATTATCTAATTGTTACCACCAACATATTATAAGAAAAAGTTAGAAAAACTATAAAATAAAATTGCTTAAACAAATTAGACGCTTAAATTTGTTGCTTACACATACATGCACATAATAAAAGCTTTAGCGGGCACTTTATATTTTTTCTAATTTTTTCTTAACCTAAAACCAAAGTCGAATACCAAAAACATTTGTAAATATGATACACAAACAGTATTTTCATATACATATATCCTTCCTCGG
Organism: Tipula confusa; assembly: GCA_963556175.1. NCBI lineage: Eukaryota > Metazoa > Arthropoda > Insecta > Diptera > Tipulidae > Tipula > Tipula confusa. The sequence goes on from OY744476.1 coordinate 31,050,345, forward strand.
GTAGATCAAAAAAAAAATTAATCAAAATTAAAATCCCTTAAAACACTAGACTCTATCGAATGGTGTACAAACTAGTCAGTCTGATAATGCAATCGCAGATCATTTACACTATAATCGTAATCAGCAACGTAACAACAATAATATTTTAACGGATGGTGATGATTTAACCGATGGCGATGATCAATTAATGATTGAAACGGAAAATCGTATGCGTCGTTCACAATCAGCCGATTCTGCACTAAATCGTAAAACAAATTCACGATATAATTTGCGCAACACTCCGGATATTATATACGAAGGTTCGTCCGAAGATGAAATGATTGTGCATGAAAATGAGCCGCCACCAGATTTTAGTGGTTCGGCACGATCGCGTGAAGCACCAGTGCGTAAAACATTGTCGACAAATACGCGTACGAGTAGTAAACGTGGCAACATTGTAACAGCCACTCGAGTAACGAGTAGCGCGATACGAGGTCGAAGAAAAATTAAACAAGAACCTATAATGGAGATTGATCAAGAAATTGTAGTCGAATAGGCGGCACTCCTACAAAAAAAAATTGAAAACATTATATACATTTTTTTAGGTTAATTTAGAACTCAAGATTAATAAAAAAGACTTTTAACTAGAAATTTAAGATATAGTCGCGCGTGATCAATGAGATAAAAAAAATCTTTTCATTTTACAAAAGAAAATGTTCAAAATATTTCACAGACTTTATATTCAAGCTAAAGCCTGACAGAAGTAGATTAATATATTATTTTTGATTAATTCTATACTTGAATTAAAATTAAAACCGCATGTAACATTTGCACCATTCATATCAAATCGAAATTTTTGATTTTTTTTTTTTTTGCTTTTGTTAAATGAAAATTTATTTCCATCTCATTGTTTTAGTTTTAATTTTAAACTCTCGAATAACGTTTACCAAAATGACAATTTAAATAAGGAAATCTATGCCAAATTAGTCGTTATCCATTTAGCTCATATTTTGTAAAAGTTATTCGTTTTGTTTAATTAATTGATTGATTTAAAAAAATAATTATAGGATTAATGCTTAATATTGGCAAAAGGATTTTTTTGTATGATTTAAGATGACGTGTGGATGTGGAGTGTTCAAAAAATGATAAATTAATATTGGTTCCAGTTCTAATTTCTCAGATTAAAAGTCAAAACTAAATTTTATTAAAGACTTTGAACACTCTACAGTAAAATGGTGATTTTTTTGTTTTTTTTTTTTTAATAAATTTAATTAAGTAAAAATAAGATGCTTTGTGTTAATTTCGATTATGATTAATTCTCCTCAAATCTTAATTTTAATTTTATACATTTTTTTAAGTGTTTATTAGATTTACGATTCAGTTCATTAATTTATTTTATTTTTTTTATGTTAATTATAATTATTACATAAATAATAATAATAATAAAACAATGAGTTTTAAGAAATAATAAAATGTTTTTTTTTTTTTTTTTGTTTTAATTTATTTTGTGTGTTATTGAAAATGCGGAGGTAATGTAATCCGGTAATTTAATTTTTGTTATGGTAGATTGGTGTTATTGAAAGTGTTCACAAAGTAATAATAATAATTATGTAAGGTAAGTAAATATCTAAAGAAAACAATATTCCACAAATCTCTACATATTTTTCAATAACACCAAAAACCTTTATGTTTTAATTACCTCCAATTTACATTTACAATAAAATACAAGATGCAAACACTTTTAAATATTTTATCTAATCCAATTATTGTTTTTAGCTTATAATCAACACCTAATCCTAAATTGCATGATAATTAATTTAATGAAATGTTAATATTATTTGTGTTGGTGTATTATAAATAATATCAAATCTACAGAAACCGAACAATATTTATGTACAAGATGATCACGCTAAAATTGTTGCATTGTTTTTTTTTTTTTTCTTGTGAATAATTAATAAATTGTATGGAAAATATATATATTTTATGTATAATAAATTATTTTCGATGCAATTTAATAATCACAAACGCACTAATCAACATGATACGCAGGTAAGTTACTATATATAAATGAGATAACCCATTTTTTGGCAAATTTGTATGTGTTAAACATTCCAAAGTGTTTCTGCTTCTGTATTCAAATCCTTTGGTTTTAACGATCTCAGCTTTTCTTCTCGTTGGGTTGTAGTTGTGACTGCTGACTTAGAAGCACCAGTTCAGCTAAACTTACAGATTTCTCGTGGTATAACGTTACCATATTGAACTGGTGGTTATATATTCAAATTTTTAAGTGACCACCACTCTAAACTGACCACTTTTCATCGATCCCTTGATTATTCCATACAATATTTTTGAAACATTCCCTTTATATTGACCACATCTCCATTTTGTTAAGTGACCACGCAATTTTGGACAATAAAACACAATTAGATTCTCTATGTGACCCAAAGGTATATTTCAGGATGCAAAACTAGAAACTGATGAAACTTTGCCGATGGATACGAATTTTAGGTTAATAAGAGAAAGACACGTCTTTTCGATTCAAGTTGATTGACGGAAGTATTTATTTACAGTGAAGTTATACATAATCACAAAACAATATAACCAAGGTTACCAACTGATAAAATAAATCAAATACAATTCTCATTTCAATAATTCCAATAGAAAAAATTCTATTTTTTCGCAGCGCAAAGCCCCATTTCATTGACGAATTTCTGAAAATCTTCACACACTTTGAAGTTTTAACAAAGTCGAATATATATATATATATATATATATATATATATATATATATATATATATATATATATATATATATATATATATATATATATATATAACTAAATCGCCTCTTGTGTAACCGAAGTTAACGCCATATATTCGGCCTCAGTTGTTGATAGTGCCACTGTGATAATGTAGCAATGTGTTTTTCTAGAATTCCAAGATATCGGACCGTTTTGATATGTAAAAATATATCCTGTAGTTGATCGTTTTTGGTCCAAATCGCTCGCCCAATCAGCATCAGAAAAACAGACCAACCGCTGCCAACACTTTTTCTGAATTCCCATTGAGCCGTTGGCCTTCCCTTGAAATAACGCAAAATCCGTTTAACAGCTGTCGATTCGGTGGAAGATCAGCAAAACTCCAAGTGCTGTTTTCTTGTAACGAACTGTATTCATTACACATGGCCTATTTGCATCTCTCACTATCGGCACAATTCAACGCTTGGCTGACAGTGACTTGATCATTAATTTCAATTGAATGCACGTTGTAAATCATATAGTCATTTCATTTTACTGGCTTAAGCTGTCTACAAAGACGACTTTAGCTTTGTCTTTATTAATATTAATCTTGACTGTTTCAGGAGGTACATAGTCATCAGCCATTCCTTGAAGAGTTTCATTCTCAGTTTCTTGTTCGCTGGTCGTGTAAAATGTATCGTCGTTGGTCACTTCATTAGATGATGCAGAGTTGTTATTCTGATCTGGATCATTGGTTGTGGTCTGTGACAAATCTCCGATGTCATCATTATCGATGCTTCCGGGAAAAAAGGCTTTCAATACTTCGCTATAACCAGCAAAAACTCCCATCTTCGATTTTGCGTCAAATTTTTTTCGTTTTTGTTTTGGGATACGCACCCAACATACGCAACCGAACACTCGAAACCGCGACAAATCCGTTTTTCTGCCCGACTACGCTTATTCTGGTGTCATTTTAATAATGACTTCACTACACGGTGAACGATTAATGGTATACGCCGCTGCAGACACCGCATCAACAGCAAACTGTTGAAATTTAAATGTCTGATTCGCTCATGCCATAATATTTCTTCTGAATTAGATATCCCAAAGCCAAACTATCACTCGGCCGATTAAATATAATCATACTATTTTCATGTTTTGCTGTGATGATTATTGGATTGAACATAAACATTCCACCCACTGTTGTCAAATACCACCTTTTACCGTTTTTACAATTTGGCTGACGGATTTGAAAGGTTTGCACACAGATCAGGAACAAACATCACCCTATTTACATTGACAACACTTCCATCACCGGCCTCCAGCTGAATGTCACCAACATTACTGACGGTCAGACGAGAATCATTCGCAGTCATGGCCTCGTTATTCGGTGGTGGCTCTGCATAATATAAATACACATAGTACTACCATCATAAGAAAAAAACGGGTGGTCATTTTGTGGTGCTATATCACACTAGTATATCACATTTGTAGGTTTTTTTGGTGATAAAATGTAAACAAAAAAGTCTACAAATTCAACCCTGAACAATGAATTTTGTGAAAGAATAAAAAATGATATGTTGACGTTTCCACATAACCTCAAAATTAATTATATGAAGATTTTTTATTTAAGTGCTATCTTACCTAGTAATATAATAATTTTTAATACTGTTGAAATTTAATTTTTTGTATTTGTTATTTTTGTATCAAATTTGTTAAATTTGTAACAAATTTTGTATTTGTAAACGTCAACCATTCAATTTCTATTCATTTGTTTAAAAATTACAAAATTCGCGATATTTGTAATTCGTCTTGTTTCAAACTGAATTAAAATATTCATATAAAATACTTACCTATTTAAAATAATATGTAAATATTTTATTTTAATAAGTATTTTAATACAGTTTGGAACAAAACGAATATCAAATTTCGCGTGTGTATATAAAAAATTATCTTGGATAGACGGGAATATTGACAACACAATTATATTGACAAACCAAACAGAGGACAAATTTATGTTGAAATTATAGTTCAATCTAAATAAATATGGCATTACAGTGTTTTTAGTTATTTCTAAGCTTTAATTTGAGTTCGCATAAATTTATTTATATTCAAAATTCGTGTTTGGTGTGAAAAGTCTATGAAAACGTCAAAAGTTGACAACACAATCGGTTTTTTGTACTAGAGTTAGCAAGATAGCACATATTGTTGACAACGCAAGCAGTTTTTTTATTTATTTTTTTTTTTTTGCTAGTGTAAGTAAGACAGCGAATATTGTTGACAACACAATCGAGTTTTTGTACTAGTGTAAGACAGCAAATATTGTTGCCTTAACACAACAAAAAAAAAGCACACGCATTAAGTAAAGACGATTTCATTTTATCACAGTTTTTTTCACGAAATGTGATATAGCACCACAAAATGACCACTCTGATGTCTGGTAGATAGAACATTGTTAACATTTAGAATAAATATGACATTTAGGCGATTATACATATAAAAATATTTTGATTATTTTACAACGATACCAGTAGCGACATCTAGCATGTCAATGGGCTAACATACCATGGTAGTACTATGTGTATTTATAACATGCTCTGTGGTTCCTTTGAACCAATCTCCGTGCGATGTTATATGCTCCTGAATCAATATACCATTCTGATGATTTAGCGGTTCTACTCAAAAATGATGCAAACAAAGTTTTTTAATTTTTTATAAGCCGTTTTTCTTGACAATTAGCCGCATAATGACCAAATTTATTATAGTTATAACATCGAATGAACTTCTTCAATGCTTCAGTATTTATGTTATAGATTCACTTTTGACATCTTGCAATATTTTCTTTTTAATTGAATCGCCGGAAATCTTAATACCGAAAGCCTCAAAGCCCACAATATTTGGTCTGTACTCATCCAGTAGACCCGATAATAGCAATGTTCCAGTCCATTCATCCGTCACGGTCAATCTGACCCCATTCAACTTATAAGCATATATTTAACCACTTTACATATTCCTCTACGTAACTGTAAACAGTTAATTTCGTTGATATTAAACTCCTGAGTAAACCTCCCGCCTATTGGTGAAAATGCCATTTCCGACATTTTAATTAACACAATTTTCTTACCTGTAGATACAAACTGCTAGACGAAAACATCGATAAAAAACCATCTTATGGCAACGAATGAAAAAGAATAAAATCCCAAGTGGTACACCAACAGTTCAGTTGGCTAATCCACCCTCCCACGAGGCTGGTTAAATGCATTTTGGCGAGAGCCAAACATTCCTATACACATTCGTAAGAAATTCGCTAGTGCTAAAATCATTAAGCAGCCAATTAAATTCCGCAATTCAACGGAAAAACGAAAACACTAAGCTCCATAAAAAATTAAGTGATGTCGAAACACTTTTAACCCAATTAGAATTAAGGAAGGTCAACCAAATAGAAACTTCTGAAACTCCTCACCAGTTATAACGAAACAAGCACTTGTACCAGTTATCAGAACGTGTTCCACACTGATGAAAAGGATCTTCCGAGAGAAACTAATTGGTTATATATTAAATATGTCAAAGCATAGAAGCTTAAATGCGCGACTAGCAAAGCAAGAAGGTGGTCTTGAAGCTCTATTTAAACATCTAGAAAAGTAAAAGGCCACTAACATTGCTTCGGCACTCTTATTTAAGTAACTGAGCAGATTATTAAAAACTGTCACCTGAAATGCAAAAGGTCTAGTCCATATTTAGAAGTTTTAAGAAATAATACTGAATCTCGTAAGAACCAAAATTATGTGAAATCAGAGAATTAGTTAGAGGGAAGCAGATGGCGCAAAAAACCTGGCAAAGGCAACCTGCCCCAGATACACAAAAATCCTCAATTGTCTATGCAATAAACTTAAACGTCGCTAATTTATGTGCAGCCCTCCTGAAGAAACTCTTTCAACCATTACTAAAGTAAATAAAAAGGCTCTAGGATATAATTTAACTACTGGCCAAATTGTAAAAACCAGTCCCAAAATAGGACTTCGAAAAATGATTCAAATAATCAACGCAGCTTTTACACTGAAATACATATGTCCTACGTCAACGGAAAGTTTCAGATCATAATCACGATCTCCAAACCAACTAAAGCAGCAAACGATAAAAAATCGGATAGGCCGATTTCACTACTTCCTAGGGATCCGTTTAGGATTGCATACTTTAAAATCGCAAAACGTTTTTTCTTGTCTTAAAACGACTTGCTCCAAAGTAACTTACGATTATAGGGCGTTATGCACACCGAGTAAAGCAAAACAGTTTTGTTTAACTCAGTATGCATAACGCCTGTAGTTGTAGTCCCTTTAGTTATTAATCGATAGTAATAATATGCGGTTTTTAAAGACTCATGTCGGATCAAAAATCTGGCTTCAACGGGTTTGATCTAGAGGTTGCTCTTTCTTTAGGGCTAGACAACCAGAAGAAGACAAGTAATTCTCTATTTCGATGAGAAATCATCGCCGCTAGAGGGCTTCGCCTGCAAATGGTAGCTCACCTCTTAGAGATCGCTGCATTCTCCGGTAATGGTTGCACGAAACCCGCCAACGTTGAGGATACGCGGGTACTCAGCCGACGTTGAGAATGTGGAGTTTATTTTTATCTATAGCTCAATGTTTGATCTGAACACTAACGTTTCATTCGCTCCTATAGTCCAAGTATTTTTGCATAGACTCTTCTATAATTGGAATGACCAGCGAGCTTCATGAAATAAGGCTCTTAATATACTTGCTGCTCTCTTTGTAGCTTTGACTTTAAACAAGGCTGCCGTAATTTTAAAAGTTGGTAGCTCGTACGGTAATACCGAATACAAAACTAAGGGATCTCTATGTTTGTGATGACGTATCCAGTATTTCTCTGACTATTAATTAAGAATCTCTGGTTGTTGTATCGGTCTACCATTATATTGCATAAACAGCCTAAAAAATTCTTTTAGTTTAACACATTAATGTCTGCAATACTAAATCCATCAGGCAGCCTTTTTATATAAAGCCGTGTAAGCTGGGGGTTCTCTTTATGTATCACAAAATTATTTCACAAATCGAAAATATGATGGCCTGATCTATTTATAAATTCGAAGTTGTAAGCAAAATTTAGCAAAATAACGACCGCAAAAAATGGGTTACGCCAATCTGCTTTAAATTAATATTTTAATAAAAAACCGTAAGCGTTTATAAAAAACTAATCAAAAATTTTCCAATTCTTAAATTTGTTTTCAGGGTGGTGGTAATCTAGTTCAAACGCTACGCAGAAGTTATAGTTTAAGTGATTTATCTGAGCCCGACCAACATCGGACCCCAGATGAAGTCGATGATATTGTACGGCCACATAATTTAAGCACAAGCAGTAGTCGTATACTAAGAACACGGACACAGAGTACACGTTCTGCGTCGGGTGGCAGGCAAGTTGAAATGTATTTTCCTGAAGTTGATGTGACCAAACCTAGAGAAATGGCTGTTAACTACAAGTAAACTCTGGAAATACTTTAAAAAATTATCGCCTATGTAATATTTATAAAAAATAATTTTATTATTTTGCTTTATATCGTTTCAGTTATAGTAACATTAGATCGTCCGAAGATATTAGTTCAGGTTATTCGAGTGCTGAACCAATATCGACTGGACTTAGTCGTACCGCATCGTTAACGAATGCGACACGAAGTAGGATAAGAATAAAAAAGTCTGAGGTAAGGATTAACGAGTTATATCCGTAACTGTATCGAAACATACTGACGTAGTCTACTAGGTCGTTACAGTTGTGCAGTTAACGGATTAAATATTAAGATTTTTTATAATTTATTTTTCTTAACTTCTCTCTTAATTTATTTTATTTTTTATACCCTCGCACTTATCAAGGATAATACAAAATATCCATATTTTATAAAAAGACATTCACTGTACTATCCAATTTTTTCTGAACAAGACGAGTTAGAATACTATTTGAATAATAGTAATAATAATAGTGATAGTGAAACGCCAACCACCATACCAGCCCATAATATTTTTAATAATTTCATTGAAGACATTAAAAATGATGAGTACTTCGAAAATGAAAAATTTTTCGCTAATTTACATGCACATCGTCGTCTCGTCGCTCAAGATTCAATTCCATTGTCGTCGATTAGCGATGAAACCGAAGACGAAGATGATGATGACGTTTTTCTAGATGTTAATGATGATGTAAAAATTGCCGAGGTTACTGATGTAACGGAAAAAATTTCGAATATAGCCGAGAATCTAAAAAAAGTGACTGATAGAATTTTTTCGGACATAACGACACAATCGAAAATCGATGTTAGTGAAGAAAATCTTATGAAAAATTTCCAAACACCGATCATAGGTGGTGAGAAATGTGATGAGAAAGATATGTCTCACTTAAAACGTCCGGTGAGTCATAAAAAAGGACGTGCACCGCCACCACCACCACCATTGCCGCCACCATCCGCAAATGAGCTCCTCAAAGAAACTGCAATATAAACGAAATTATGCATCTAACTCGAACTGTAATTGTATTTTATAGATCAAATATTTTTGTTGTGATTTTTGTGCGTAAGCTTTATATCTAACAAATCGGGGTTTGTTTTTGAATCATCTAACCTACAGTCTCATTTTGAAATAATTTCAAACTTTGTAAATTCATGTCATTATTATGGATGCTTCCTATATGTACATAAGTGCTTTCTTTATACTTAGACTATATATTGTCTTTAAAAGGGCATTCAAACTTTTCTGTTGGTAAATAACCCAGTTGATGGTTTTTTTTTATGGTTTTGAGTGTTGATCCGATTGAGTTGTATTTAAAAAAATGTAAGATTATAAGTTAAATTAGCAATAGTTTTATTTAAGGTAAGTGAAGGGACACAACAACTTTAATCGGATGACAAGATATTAATGTAAAATTATACAGGGTTTCCCTATCGTAATCGTCTTCTCACTATTCTGTTATATATTCGTGCATAATAAAATGTACAATGAGAAGTTGTTACGAAGATAGTATGATAATTGCCTTGCCTCGAACAGAGATAGCGCTGTCAAATTGAAATTCAAAGAGGTTTTGATATTCTCTGCAATATAAAATCAACAAGCAAAGAAAGAAATCTCTCAGGAACTCAATCTAAATAAAACGTGTAACATTGTTTTAGGCCTAGTAATACCGTGAATGCATCGAAGATCATAATCGTAATAGTATCAACTCGCGAAAACATATAATCTACAGTCGAACGATGGCTATTCAATCCACGAGGTGGTTCGAAACTACTGTAAAATTGTAAATTGGTGTTTTAGAAGCTCGAAGTGGGCATTATAAAATTGTAGTTAAAAGCAGTTTGGATTCTTTGAATTCGGTCATTTGTCAGAAATTTGTTTTATCAATTTTAACCTGAAGTTATTTAATAAAATTCATTGGATTCAGGATAACAGCGTTTGACGTTTCATAGATCACCAAACTGAAAGTATTTTACTACTCTTCCTCAAAGGACTACAAAATATTTTCCGGTTACAGTTGCAATCAACATACATAGAATAATCACAACTTATCGAAGTCTATAGAATTTGGTATATAGACTTCACGTATATGTTGTAAGGATACGATTTCTACGGGGCTTAATAAACCCACTCTGTAATGAGAATCAATTCCAGAGTATTGGAAACCATTCAACGGTTAACGGCAGGCGATTATGCATGTTTTTAAATTCGTCCGTTTTGTGAAAACAACAACAAGACACTCAAATTAAGTATAAACATTCGTTTGTGGGATTGCAGAGCAAACAATCTAGGGAAGTATTTTTAAAACAATTGCTGGACAGGCACAACAATTGCCTGGATTGTCATCTCACAATCTCGAATTGCAAGTCGGATCGGTTATCATAATATTCCGAAATATCAACCAACCACGTCTTTGTAAAAGCACCTGGCTTTACAAATGGCACTCGAAAGTACAAAAAAGAAAACTCCGATCGACATTCCATTAGACTTTAAACACTTGCAGTGCGGTTTGCATTCGCAGTGACAATACACAAATCACTAGGGCAGTGATCATCTTGAAAAACCATGATTGACTGTCGTTTTTCTCTGAAACATCACAATTTTTTGGTTTAATTGTTTATTTGAAAATTGATCATGGAATCGAAATGTAAATAAGGCACCGTGAGATCCATCGTGATATCAAATTTAATGGAAGAAAATAAATGTTTTGGTTGAAATCGAGTTCTGACCAATTTTAATTGGGACTTAAATTTTGGAACAAAACCACATGATTCCATGATTGTTCTCCCTGGTACAGTTTCGTCTGGATTTTGTTACAGTTTCGTCTGGATTTTTTGAGTTGGTAAATATTGAGCTTTAACTACTGTTGGATCAGAAGCATCCTTCTTGTTAAAGTAATGCTTTGGATTACTTTAGTTATGGGTAGGCCCATAACTAATAATTTAAGTGTAATTAACCTAACAATGCCATCCGTCTTGGATGTATAGCTTAATGACTCTTGCTAGTGGAGGTAATTGTTCATCTTTGAGGACTAATAGATCTCCCAATTGTAGGTTCCGTTATTCTTGCAACCATGTTAGCCTTCGTTGTAGCCGTAAGTGTTAATCCGTATGCCATTTTTTCATCTTGTAACCCGTTATCATCCGAGTCATTTGAAAGAGAAGCTGATGGCCTAGAGTTTAAGCACGCCTCTATTTGACCCAGAAGTATCTCAAAGGTTAATGTATAAAAGTTCAAATTACTTTGCGGAGGTGTTGTTTTGTTGACTTGGTTTCGGCTTTCCATACTCCTCCAAAGTGAGAACTTCCCAGGAGTACAAAACGTCATTTAGTTCCCAACGGTAGTGTTTTACCATTAAAAATCGCATCTTGTTTCTTTATGTTCGTTTGTAGTTGTTTGATGCTGCAACAAAATTATTTTGATGGTTCACCTACAAGTTCGAGCTGGGCCGCCTTCGTCGCTGGACAAATGCTGTTGTTACTCGTTCTTTTGGTAACATACCCATTAGCTGGTGTGATGATATTTTCATTGCTCTGGTACAGGTCATTCATGTATAGTTTGGCGAATTAAGTTCTTGGCATTTATTATCCAATACTGCGCTCTCAGGTGTGACAAAGTTGCTTGATTGCCGCCACGAAGTATTTTTAAATAAGCTTTTCTAATGAGGAATCTTGACAACTTGTGACCTCGGGGCAGTATTATTGGATGTTTTTCTTCAAATGATAGATTATAATGGTTAAGACTTCCTCCGACTCTTAGCAGGTCATTTCAGTCTAGAAAAGGCGTTAGCGTTATAATTGTACTGCTCCTTGGTAAGTTTCGATTTGCTTTTAAATTCTTTATTTCTGGTTCAAAAGCTCCCTGATAAAATTCTATTGTATATGAAGTCTAGTTTCTCTCAAATTTTCGGGAAGTTCTATACTGCCTTTTCGTTGCTGCACCATTTTCTGAGATTGAAACCTCCACCGGAAAGGTTTAGTAATTCCTTTTGCCCATGTCTCGAGGTTGTTGCCTGTGTTACTTATGGCGTATAGAAAGGCACCCGGTTGTTGAAATCGGTTTCTAAAATCTCCCTAGCTGCATCGTATAGTTGTCTCCACTCAGTTCTGAATGGCTCAATAATTTCCCGGCTGACCTCTCAACCGGACTTCTAAGGAAGTTCATTTTATGCGTTGTGGTAAGCTGAGTGTTGTCATAAACTAACTAATTGATGTGTCTGAAAATCCTTTGTCCACTTTATATAGACAATTATGTGAAATTTCTATAGGTGGTAGATAAATTTCCAATGGTTTTGGTTTGTATACTTGTTCCTCATCTAACAGTGTTGATAATTTGTATGTTTCTTTATGAATGCTGATTTCAAGGTTTGACTCAACCTCTGATGCTTCCGGTAATTGATCATAACTGAATTCACTTGTCGAAGCAGCCTGATTATCTCTATCGTTATTGTTAAGCTCCGCGGTTGTAGCGATACTGAATTCTATAAAAGTTTTTGGAGGATTTGATCTTGTTGTCAATGGCAGGCTTTTTTTCGTTTCCGCCCGCAGCACCATCTTTCTTGTAGGTTGATATACAAAGCTATCTCTTCTAACTTTTGATTTTGTCTCTGCTATGGCTCCTCCATGTCCATAGTTGTAAATATAGTCGCTGTTATCGAAATCTCTCATAGTGTGTCGTGTTTTATATCACGGTCAAATGTAATTCATGGTTAAGGCAAATTTGACTGTTACCTAAAATCTGCTATATTTTTATATAATCGCAACGCCGTTTTGGGTTGAAGCAATATTGTCCCATTTTTATCCAGGTTAAACTCTGCCAACTTTATACATGGGCCTTTATTTTCAGTCAATCCAAATTGATACAAGTACATAATATAAAAAATGGCTTTGAATTTGGTTGAAAAACGTGAAAAGTGACATTTAAATATCTAACGCCATTGGTCCACCTTAATCGAAAATCTTAAATTAAGTTTTTTGGTTATTTCGAATCAAAATGCTTTCTATCAACACTCACCAGGATCACTTCAAGAAGAGAGAAGAAATTTTGCATAAGGTTAAAATAAATTGAAAATTCATTTCTTTGAAAAGTGCACACATTCATTGGGTGATATTTGTCGTCAAACAGGCAAATATATGATTGGAAAATGTGGGGCAAATCAATACTTAAGCATTAGGTTTCTCTCACCTGGCCAGCATAATCGGAGCACTTGTGAGTTCAAGGCCTTTAGCAATACCTCAAGGAGCATGTAGTTGGTTTCTGCATTGCAAATTATTAACAAAATGGTAGTGGTAGTGGATTTTCTCTTTGTTGTACGAAAACTGTCATCGCATCTTTTAAGTGAATAATTTCCAGATCTTCCTTCTTCGTTGAGATGAGCTCTCCCCAGAATCCTTATATAATTATAGAATGTTCACGTTAGAGAGTGGAGATCAGGGAGCTAAATAAATACTTAGACACATAGGCTTGTTATTTGATGGAACGTAATGAGTTTTAATAGCGGCGACCTCACATTTGAAGGAGTGACGGGTTTGCGTTACTCTAGATCGCTAGTCCTCGTGATAACTGTGTAAGGGGGATTATAAAAGCACGTCTTGCCACAAGCAATCGTGACAAGGGCAGCGAATACAGTGGCTCATTCACGTTCTGCGAACTGATCTTAAACGGATGGTGCAGCGATCTCTGAGAGACGAGCTGCCGTGATTGGCCTAGCTTTTTTGAGTTTTCCAGAACATTATAAAGAACAGATTGTTGATACGGTCCGACCAGCAACGTCCTGTACAAACCGCTTATTATTATTATGTTTAGTGAGCAATAAAATTCGAAAATAAGTTTAGATAAACGGAAATGTGCCATTGGTAAAATGCACCATAGAAACCGCTTATATTTCGTTATTTCGTTAAAATCCATCACATTTTTATTTATTATTGCACTCATTATTGTTACCTAGTACTTAAAACTATAAATATTCTACAATAATTTAAATAGCTTCTAATGAGAATAATTTTTTATTTTTAGGATAAAATGTCGGCTAGCTACTCCACATTACCACGAACCCGAAAAACTGATAAAACAAATGTAAAAAATTATAAAGCAAAAGCAGAAAAATAAATGAATTAATTATCAAAAACAAAAAAAAATAATTTTCGATACATAAAAATGTATCTAAAAATAAACAAAATTATTATGTGATTATAAATTATAATTATTAAATTAAAAAAAAAAAATAAAAAATTAATATAATAAATAAAAAGTTTGGTTTTGTTTTTAAATTTATATTTTTATTTTTTTATAGTTAAACATGGCGCTTTTATCAATTAAGAGAATTTAAATATTTATAAAAATAAAAAAAGTTTGCCTTTAGTTTTTAAATATAAATAATTAATTAAATAAATTACAAAAAATATATATAGTTACCTAAAAAATTAAATTATTACATTTATGAGTTTATAATTTTTAAAAATAAATTAAATCGATTACAAATATAATTTTGTGTGTTTATAAAATTTATCAAATGTTATTCCAATTAATAGCGGGTTACATTTTAACCAATATCTAGAAAAAAGTGCAAGTGCAAGTAAGGACTGCAGAATAACATCGAACATTTTACCTATTGACGATATGGTAAACAAGGATAAAAAAAATGCAAATTCAGTTGTTTTCACCATCGAGGCAGGTATATTGAAATTTAAGCCCAAAATCGCTAATCGAATTTGTAATAAACCGAGCGTGAGTGGTGGAATATCACAGTTAAAAAAGAAACAAGAACAAAGTAATGGAATAAATATTTAAGGGAGGTAACGAACAGTGCTATGGCATTAGACATTAGTGATACATTATGTGAAAAAGTCGTCCTAGCTAAGGAAAGAAATAAACGATACTTTATAGAACTTTTTTATTATTTTTGTTAGGCTATCGTTTTAGAAAGATTTTTCAAAACTGATAAATATATTCTAGAAATCGAAAATGTCCCAAATCCGGAAAATGCACGATGGTTAGTTAGCCTATCAAAACATAAAAATTTATGCCACAAATCAGTAAAATGCATGATGCTTAGCCTATCGCAACTAAGAAATTTTTGTCATAAATATAAAAATTCCAATATCTAGTACAGGAATGATGGTTAGCCTAATTTATGCCACAAATCGAAAATTTCCAAAATCCGGAAAATGCATTTTGGTTAGCCTATCAAAACTGAGAAATTTATGCCACAAATCGAAAATGTCCAAATGCCGGAAAATCTCAGTTTTTATAGGCTAACCATCATGCATTTTCTGGAACCATCATGCATTTTCCGGATTTTGGACATTTTTGATTTGAGTCATTAATTCGTCAGATTTGATAGGCTAACCATCATGCATTTTCCGGATTTTGGATATTTTCGATTTCTGGCATAATGTCTTAGTTTTGATAGGCTAACCATCATGCATTTTCCGGATTTTGGACATTTTCGATTTGAGTCATTAATTCGTCAGTTTTGATAGGCTAACCATCATGCATTTTCCGGATTTTGGACATTTTCGGTTGTGGCGCAAATTTCTCAGATTTGATAGGCTAATCATCATGCATTTTGCGAATTTTTGGACATTTTCGGTTGTGGCGTAAATTTCTCAGTTTTGATAGGCTAACCATCATGCACTTTCCGGATTTTGGACATTTTCGATTTGAGTCATAAATTCGTCAGTTTTGATAGGCTATAACCATCATGCATTTTCCGGTTTTTGGACATTTTCGATTTGAGTCATAAATTTCTCAGATTTGATAGGCTAACCATCATGAATTTTCTGGATTTTGGAAATTTACGATTTGTGGCATAAATTTCTCAGTTTTGATAGGCTAACCATCATGAATTTTCCTGATTTTGGCCATTTTGGTTTTGTGACATAAATTTCCCAGTTTTGATAGGCTAACCATCATGCATTTTCCTGATTTTGGATATTTTCGATTTGAGGCATTAATTCGTCAGTTTTGATAGGCTAACCATCATGCATTTTGCGGATTTTGGACATTTTCGATTTGTGGCATTAATTCGTGAGTTTTGATAGGCTAACCATCATGCATTTTCCGGCTTTTGGACATTTTCGATTTATGCCATTTATGGCATTCATTCATCAGTTTTGATAGGCTAAATATCATGCATTTTCCGGCTTTTGGAAATTTACGATTTGTAGCATAAATTTCTGAGTTTTGATAGGCTTTTACCTTCATACATTTTCCGGATTTAAGACATTTTCGATTCGGGCATAAATCTGACAGTTTTGATAGGCTAACTATCTAATTATTTCTGTGTTTTGGAAATTTTCGATGTAATAATTCTTAGCTAGTGGCTCTAAAGGTTGTGATAAATTTAGTTTTAGAGGTCGGTGATGGTGATAATAATTCCTCGAGATAGAAATCACTTTGGTTCGTCTGGTCGTTTTGAACAATATGAGCAGTAAGCTTGGGTTTGATACGGTACAGGTCAGAAATGGTTTGTAATTATCGATTATTATTATTACATATATACTAAAAAAATTATATTTATGGAATAAAATTTGTTTTATTAGAGGCTGATACAAAAGTGCTGTAAATCGTTTAAGTGTGAAAAAATATCAAAACCAAATGTTCATCTAGCAGCAATACTTGCAGCACGAATGCAACTTTGTATCTTTTAAAAATTTTTGATTTTTAGTTATTTTAACCGGTGGATATGGAATTCTGACATCTGGACACACTTGATTACGTTTTGATGCCCCTTGCCCATTGCACGCTGTACACCTAGCATATGATCCGGATAAATTTTGATAGTACAACGATGGTGTCTCTTTCGAATCGCTTGTTGTAAATGTGCACGATTCAATTGTTGTACTAATTTCGAGCGATGATACTTTCGCTGTTTTTGGACGTAACGCGTATAAATATTCACGTTGCAAAAAATTTGGACGGGGTGACGACCAATAATTTTCGATCCGCTTTTTTTGCATTATTGCCCCCAATTTTTGTAAAAGTCTAACATTTTCTTTTTCGATTTGTTCTCGTCTTTCAAACTCCTTTTGTACTTTTTTCAATTTGAACGTGATATGAGGGTGATTAGCTGGTGGATGAAAATCAATAGCTGGACCAGCACTTTGCACCTATATATACGGTAAAATTTTATGTTTTTAATTAAATTCAAATATTTATATGATTTTATTACCTTGCGCCGATGATTTTGATAGCGTTGGTCGATCCATGGGCGAATCAGCAGTTTATCACGTTTTGTTAACATTCTAGCGACTCGATTCACAATGCGAATGTTTAGGTGAGGGCTGTTTGTTGTATGTAATCAAATTACTAGGTAGCATCCCTAGTAACCGTAACTATAAATATTATTTGAAAAAATGGTACTCTACATTATCGACTATCACAATAAAAATTGCATGAGGCATCACCAAAAAAACTTTTTGACAAATGACATTCGTGATATGTGCTGACAATCGTGAACTAACAATCGTTGTGAAAGAAAAAAGTTTTATTTGGATTAAGTTTAAGTTATTTTACATAAATATAAATATTATAAAATGAGTGAGGTAAATAAATGTACAAAATTTGAACGATTTGCGTTGAGATCAAAAGTTTCGATATCAACGAGTGATGAAATAAAAGAAAATCAAACACCGAATAGTTCGAAGAGTCCAAAAGTTATATACGGCCCAGATCTAGTCGTTACCATAAATACTAAAACTAAACAAGCATCGTCGCGTTCGGTTGAAGTAAACGATTACAAAGCAATTCCATATCGTATTGAATTAGATGAACGTGAGAAAAATCGTCGGACTTTTGTCAAAAAGGAGTTGTTCGATCGTCAAACAGGATTCGATAATTTTGATAAGCTTAAGGAGAAGACACTTAAAGAACATCTCTCCAAATCAAAATTGGATCATATAAATAAAGCCAAAGAGATCGAAAAGATAATATTAAATGATTTGGAGCAAGAGGATCGGCGGTGTATGCAAGAAAATGAAGTAAAAAAACGTGAGCAGTGTGAAAAAAAAGATAAACTAATGAAAATAACCCAACGCATTGAGCAAACCAAACATTTCAATAAAATTGACAAAATTCTTAAAAATTTTAATAAAACTCATGAAAAACTAATTAATCGATTTAAAACGAAAGGTTCTAATAAATTACTAACGGAAACTTTTAATACTCCACTCAATGAATTGTGTAAATCGCGTGACCAGTTGCTTAAAGGTATCAAAACTTATGAAATTACTGCGAACGATGTGGTAACGGCCGAACATTTATGTCGTGAAATAGATCATTTGAATAATAATTACGATACGGAACTACAAAAAATTCAGCTACAAGAACAACAGGCGGCACAAAAGCTAATCGACCAACAGCAGAAGGCGAAAGATGAAGCCGACAGTATAAATCAAAAAAATGCTATACAAACAAATTCTGATTCACAATTTATACAATTTGTTTCAAAAGAATGTTTCGAACTATATACAAGTTTACAAATATTACTTCACAAATATTCGGAAATAACAAGCCCACTCTTAAACGACGATAATCTGAAAAAATATCGTTTTGATTGCCAAAAAGCAATCAATATACCAGTAAATGCAATATCCGCGGTTAATCCACAACATTTAATCGACAAATACGATAAACTATCGACTCTATTGTCTGGGAACACAATCAAAGTAGGTGATAGTAATGTATCGGCCAGTAGTCATCCTACTGGTAAACAATATTGTATGTATCTGTTAGCCAAAAAATTTGTACATCAAGCGGATACACAAATTTCCAGCAATTCAAAAGCTGCATTCCCAGTAGCTGCCGTTATAGTTGCACTGTGGCAAAAATTTCCAGAATTTGGAGAATTATTTTTAGGTCATTTGCATAAAGAATGTCCTTACATGGTTCCTTATTTTATACCTCAAATCCAGGGTCAATCAACGGACGAGTACTTAAAGTATGTATAAATGAAATAAAAAAAAATCATCATCGATTAAATCAACGATTTTTCAATTTCAGATTGATAGGTTATCATTATGTCGATGGTGTGCTAGAAAATCAAGATTTATACCTAAAACGTTTATCGGGCATAGTACGATTATATTCTGCAATTCTAATAACAAAACCACGTCGAGAATTTATAAATTTACCGCATCCGCATAATCTTGACCACGGATGGAAATGGTTAACAAATTTATTAAATTTAGATCCGTTACCCGACATTTGTGCCACATTGATATTAGAATTTTTACAAATTACTGGATCGCATTTTATCAAAAATTATGGGAAGCAATTCATCAAGCTACTTAAATTTATACACGAAAAATATTTTATAATATTAAATAAAATCGATGAAGGTGGGCCAAAGGCAAGGCTCGAAGGATTTTTAATGAAAATTTTTAAGGATGGTATTATTCAACCGCCTGAAGGGATTTTAAGTGATAATTTCTGGTAATTTTTTTTAAATACAATTCGTTTTATGATTTGATAGTATTTTAATAGTAAAAATTGTAAACGTTAATTATTTGTGATTGTAAATAAATTTAAAGATTGCATGCTACTAAATAAATACTATATTTTTTTGTTTGAAACAACATAGCGCGAGGAATTACGATTTTCTCGGTAGTATCGAGGACGAGCAGAATTGATTTCGTCAAGTATTTTAAGCGATTCTGGTTAAGGTTAAGAGCCATAGATAATGGCATAATATAGGAAATCAACAGAATAATGAAACCCGGAACTAAAGGAAGCTGAACCAGAACAAAGTTTCGAATTATAAATGCACATTTCACGATCTATGAAAAGAGCGATAATGTTTTGCAAGAAGTAAATATAACGGCCACTTAACGATATGTTTTGGAAAATATCAATTGAAAGTTGGCAAGATTAAATGTTGTTTAGCATAGTAGAATTCTTCCAAAACCCTTTTACCGCATATTGATAGTAGATCACCATTTTCCTATGCTTTTTCGGTTATTACTGCTCTTCCTGGAGTTCAAATATTTTCTGATGCTAATATTACTGATTATAGTCTACACGATTTGAGTTTTATAAACAAGTGACATTTTATTCTCAAGTTCTGAGGATAACTGTTTTTGTTGGTTTTTTGATGATGATGATTATTATTTTTATGGTAACCATATGGACATAGTGTGGTATACAGAACTTTCTGTATCATTAAGATTTTCCCGGCCTTGAACGGATTGTTCAATCTCTGAAGTTTCAATTGGCAATGGGCAGATTTTTTATTTTATTTTTTTTTTTTTGAAGCTGTTGACATATGACATCTTAGCAACCACCTTTTGACGGTCGTTTCTGTGTTTTAACTATCTAGAATAGATAGATCCTCGCTGCTAACCACAAGCCGTGATTAATTGTGTATAAAATCGTTCGTTGACCTTGACCACATACAACGATCACCAGTTGTAAAAATATGGTCTGAAAGATATGAGTAAAGGGTCCCACCTTGACGGCCTGTAATACTGTTGATTTATTTGTAGCATTATTACAGGAAAGCGTGGTATTAGTTTTTTTTCTTCAGGAATACATTAATGTTGGCGCTCAAAGAAAATTTAGCAAATCATTCGTGGTCGAGTGATTGTAGGAATAATGAACCCAAAAACCACAGTTCGCAGTCTAATAACTGAACAGCCCTCGTTGAATGACACTGACCCGATTAGCAACAAACGTGATCCAATTTGTTGGTAAGCCGAGAAAATTGTCGAATCAGACCAATGAAACACTCTTTCCACAGTTAAATTTATGTTGTCTAAAACCTTGCGCATTAGTTGTGCAAAAAGAAGGGCAAGGCATAATTCTAGGCGGGCTAATATCGATTCTTTTATTGGACCCACTCTGGATTTACTGCACATAAGTTGTATGTGTTTTGGTTCCTCAATGTTATCAAAGATATGTGGAGGAATGGCTAATCCCCTTATTATTGCAACTCGTACCGAAATATTTGCTATTCGGTATGGAGGTACATAGGTAAAGCTTGATTTCCAATCGACTTTTAATAGCCACAATTTTTGAATGCATAGTTTTCCAAGGACAACTATCGAAAACATAAGGCCGATTGGATCAAAAATGCGTGCTTTTTCCGAAGGCACAGTACATTTTCTTATTCATCCGTCTGTAGGCATGACTCACGGTTAATCCTTCTCAGGTTTCAATAATAGTCCCAAGGTTTGACGAAGGGATTGTCATCGCCATTGAATATCTTTTTACATTCTGACTCTGGAATGTCATAAAGTACCGCTGCTATTTAGGATCTAATTTGAATGGCCTGTGCAATTGAGTTTACGCCAGTCAACATATCGTCGACATAAAAGTCATTTTGTGCGACAGCGCTGGCTGCTGGCGCACGAGTCGAATTTTCCAAAGCCAGTTGAAGCAAACATCTCGTTTAAACCATCAAACTGGTATAATTGATCAGGGGAGCAGCCAATTGAAAATTTCATATTGATATCAGATCTACTGATTGACACGCTTGGCTGACAATCAGTTATTTTAGGCAAAACCAAACAATATATGTTTACTGAAAAATGGCTAGTTCGAGATTTGGCGAGAACTGTTGTTCTGCGATTCACTGGAACTAATGTGGCCCTAATACCTGAAACGATATTGGTCGTCCTTATTAATCTTAAGCCGAGACGTGTAGCTATTGCTGTGGCCATGAAATTCAACTGTCATCACTCATCCTGTATCCAAAAAGATACGAGCGATAAATGGCGTTCCAAAATTTATCTCATACGCAATGACTAGAGCTGTAGCAAGTCAATGTTGAAGTCAATGTTGAGCATGATGGAACGGAGTTCCTTGCAGTTTTTCGTGTTATGGCAACATTTGTTTTGGTACACATAATTTGTGCTGCTGGAAGGGCACTTGTTGGCAATTAAAACATAATTTCAATTGCTTTACAGCATCTAGTCTCTTTGGAAATTCCAGCGCCTTGAATAGTTTTGAAAAAATAGAGTGATCATTGGTGTTATAAAATGTACAGATCCGTGACTACATTTTTGTTGATAACAAATGAAATGAGTGAGTTTTTCTGAGCCTCAGTGTTGATCGCGATGGATCGTATTTTGAGGTTTGTCTGGTGGCCGATGGTGGTTAATTTATTTTCAAAGAATAAATAGCTCACTGACTCCAATTTAATGCGTCTTATAGTGATACATTTTTTTTAACATTTTTTTCTAAGAGACATTTCTTCTAACTGCGAACGAAACTTAACAACAATTTTGTAACTGTTGATACGATCGTTTAATTGCCACTGACACTGACGAATAAGGTTTGATGTACTCAATTGCTCTTGGTGAAATTTGACCATATTTTTGATATTGTCGATCAGAATTTCGATACCTTTTAGTAGTTGATCACCAGCCATAGTATTAAGGTTTGTCAGTTATAATTTGTTTTTGGGAGGGAAACAAATAATTTTCCAGAATAACTGGTTTGTAATTCGGCTTAGTACTATTCACACGTTACGATCAATTGAATGTTTTGATTAGAAATTGAAAATTTGTCAAATTATAAATCGAATAAACTCGAACCTTTATTCCTATAGAGATATACATAATACTTAATGCTGATCAAGGTCTTGTGTTCGAAGTGAAAATACTGCAATTCAAAACAACATCTCACGATACATCAAATGTCTCGCTGGCCACCTTTACAGCTGACCCATTTCGTATTTCCTCGAGCATATCTTGTAGTGCTTCTCCAATTAGTAGCTATGATGGTGCGGTGCAATCAATAGTTTAGGTTTAGTATATAATCCATACCAATATAGACTTATATTATGCTCTATATTTACATAAATTTTGGTTTACTCATCCCTCATAAAATATAAAATGTACGACCCGAGTTTTTCTATTTTATATGTATTTTTCAGTTGGCACTTTAAATTGTAAAGTGATAAACTTTTTGGTTTTGGTGTCTTGGATGTGAAGACATAGGATTTAGCTGCCTCTACCTTATCGACAGTAGACAAACGATTAATTTTGCCCGCTCACATTAAAATTTAAAATCGCTGTATTGTAAAGCCGAAACGACCTTGTTACCAAATTTGAAAAGGGATTGAAAATAATTGAAATAACTTAAAAATGTTTAATTTTATTTTACTATTTCAATCATCTAAATATTCGGATACAAACATTTTCTTTTTTTTTTTTGTATATTGTTGAAATCACTTTTCTTTAACAATAATTGTAAATCGAAATTCTTTTATATAATACGTTATGTATAGTAGTAATTAATGTTAAAATTTAGAATTAATTATTATAAACATTATAATTATTAGATATTATAGGAAAACTATTCCTTACACACTACATATCAATATTCATTTCCTTGCTGT
Source organism: Tipula confusa (assembly GCA_963556175.1). Lineage (NCBI taxonomy): Eukaryota > Metazoa > Arthropoda > Insecta > Diptera > Tipulidae > Tipula > Tipula confusa. Next base: position 31,073,912 of record OY744476.1, read on the forward strand.
TCTAAATGAGGAACACGCGGTGTTGCCAGCGACTAGAAAAATCGATAATAGTATTATATATACTTGGTAATTTATTTGTGATATCTCAAACGTTTCTTAAGTACCTGATATTCGTTTAATTGGGGCGTACGATCAGGTTCCGAAGATTGTGACGACGTTAACACAGATGGTGGTCCCAAATCGTCCAATGATAGCTGTGTATTAAATTGTTGCACATCGGCATTTTCATCGTATGCAACCGTTTGATTCGATTCCGATTCATTAGGCTCGGCCGATTCATTTTCATCTGCCCGCCGTACTAATCCAAGCATATCGAGCATATTACGTTTTACTGTATTTTCTAGAGCCGCTTCAACCGATGGATATGCACTTCGACGTTCGCACATGGCTAAATGTCGGGCAAGTGCATTACCTTCTGATGCACTAAATCCACAAACACAATGCATTTCCGTATCTAATTTAAATGTGATCGAACTATCGGGTTGCGCACCAGCGCACGACGATGTATGATCCAGCATCGATGGTAAACAACATGTTTTATATTCACATTTTTGGCATTTTATTAAACCAATAAAATGTTTGTCATCGTCAAAATTTGTTCCGCATTCCAAACAAAAAAGTCCATCGGCACAATCGATCGTTAGATTTGGATATTTTTCCACAAGTACATATGATTGAATATCTTTTTGATTAAAATTTTTAGCAGCAATTTTTGGTTTAAAAAGTTTCGCTGATGTGAGACAGAGTGGCTTAATTCGGGCTTCTAAATGTGAGGAACTGACATGCGAATAAATTTGATGTGTTTTTAAAGCTCCCTTGTGCATAAAACGCAAACAGCAGCGTGTGCATTTTTTCGATTGTGACGTATTAAAATGTTGTCTCAAATGTATAACGAAACTCCTGACATTTTCGACAATGGTTTTCCCATTCAAAAAGATCGTATTACTTTTCAGACAAAATGGACATTGTAACATATTCAAATTGCTATGCTTTTCATAAAAATGATCAACCGTCAAATGTTGTGATGATGACATAAAATTGCAGGCACAACATTTATACGGCATTTCCGAAGGTAAATGAAACTTTTGCATGTGTGCACCAAGCATTGGTATTGTACTGTAACGTCCCTCGCATATGATACAATTATATGTTGATGATACAGAATTTTTTGTTTCGATTGGATGGCTCAATGCCATATGCTTGCGTAACGCATCTTCGTTTACCCAATTTTCCAAACAATATCGACACTGCCGATTTGACTCGTCTTTCGATGGATTCGCATGTGCAGTCAAATGATCAAGTATCGCAATATTCGTATCAAATTCTTCATCGCACTCCGTGCACTGAACATGGAAATTTTCACACGGTTCTTTATTAAAATCCGGATCTTCAAGTATACCATAAAAAAATTCTTCTAACGAGATTAAATCTTCTTCGGGCTCTTTTTTATTAGCCGCCGCTGTTGATTTTTTTTTTGCAATTGTTTTTTTGTCGTCACTAGTAGACTCGTCGGTGGCCAGATTTTTTTTCTTTTTCGATGCCGTGAACGATGTTGGCGATGGCGCTGGAAATTAAAATAAATTATAATTTTTTTTTTTTTACTAATTAAACGGAAAACATAATGAATACTCTAATTCGAAAGTATAGAAAATTTGATACAAATTTGAATATAAAAATATTTAAAAAAAATTATAATTTAGATTAATTTCCAAGTATATACGCAATCAATTTTGTTTTATAAAAGATTTGCAAAGTGAAAAATTAAATTACCTATTTGTAAATTTATTGAGCATTCAAATTTATAAACAAATTTTTTGTTAGTATTTATATTTTCTGTATATATTTACTTAATTTAAATTAAAATAATAATTGATTTCTGTATTTTAGTTTTACTAACATGATTCCTTTGGGGTTGTTGTTGTTGGTCGCTTATTACTACTAGCACTACTACTACTACCACGAAGTTTTTTCGATGAATTTGGTGATCCCACGGCTGATGTTGTTGGAAGCTCTTTTGATGTGGATGTAGCCGATGCTTTAACTCCGAGATGTGACCAATTTTTAAAAGGATTTGCTGCAACACGATTTAATCTTGTAACCAGTGTATCCTTGTTATCTAATCGAGTTTGTTCTGCTATGTGAGCTACAATATTATCAAATGCCTGACCCGGCGATACACCATACCATTCTCGCCAAACTAATTCATCCAAAAATTGTTGAATTATTTGACGCGATAGCAACGATAATGTATTTTGAAACATTCGAGGTACAATTCTCCTTAGATAATCCATTATATGGCTATTTGTGTTCCGATTTTGAGTATCGCTGGACGATGATGTCTAATTTGTATATACGAAAAAATACAATAAATAATTATAATTCATAAGTAATTACTAATTAGTGATTTTAATTTACCTGATGCACAGTTTTGTATCCCATTGTGTTAAGTGTTCCTTTATCCACAGTTAAATCAGTTAAGATAATGCTATCTTTATGTACCCAACTCGAAAGTGGTTCTAAGATTTTTGAAAATCTTTTTTTATAATTTCGCTCTCCTTCATTTAACGGTTCTACAGCTCGGAGTCGAACTAATTTAGCTTCCGGATCCAATACGCCGAGAACTTCTACTTTAACCTGTCGCTGTTGTCCATCTTGAGTGGTTGTGCCCAAAGATATAACACCAACTTCAATTCGTTTACCCGATCCGCCTAATAAGGTCATATGCTGATGGAGAGCTACGGTACATACAGCTCGAAGCCACGTGTACAGTCCTTTTACAAAGAGATTGTCTACTTTAACCCATTGCACAACATTTTGAACATTGGTTTGGCATGCCCAATGATAAATCAATTTTAATAAGACCGACGGTGGATGTAACGACCCTTCGAATAATGATCCGTTAAATACGGAAACAAATCTTGCTAGACAACAATCCGATATCCATACATATCCACCGGAATAAGGAAATTTGGTTGCATCTGAGTACATACCTAATTTTAAATTAACATTTGGATGATTTAAACAAGTCTGTTCGGAACGTACTAAACCTTGTTGTATAAGCCATTCAGTGAATTTAGTAGCAGTATGCATTAGGACGTTTTTAACACGCGAATCAAGTGCAGCTCGATCCGATGCTGTAGACTCTTTGATTTTAAGACAAGGTCGCGCAACTACCACAAGTGATGGGAATGTTTTGCCTTGTAATTTATTAAATGATATTTCTCGTGAATCGGCCGCAACTTTGCTAGTTGCATTCTCATCGCTAGTAAGATCAACAACACTAACTGGAGGCGCGGTACTGGTTCCTTTTTTAGAATCGCTTCCAACCGATAAACCACCAACTGCTGTATTCTCTGATGGTTTTACACTAGATGTTTGTTGAATTTTAGTTGGTGCTTCACTGAGCGCCGTATTTCGTTTTTTATTTTTGTCTTTTTCTTTTGAGGTTGATGTAGGAGTCGTTTTAGCATCGTTCACCTTATCTTTATCCTTTTTATCTTTATCTTTTTTATCTTTATCTTTATTTTTAATCGAACGTTTTAACAGTGGCATATAATCTTCTTCATCGTAATCATCTGTTTCGGTTTCCTGATACGAACGTTTCTTTAGTGTCTCAGCTCTAGGTAAACTTTTATCATTGGTAGCGACTTTAAGTTTGGCCAATTGTGGAGACGGCAATGCCGACTGTATATTACGAGCAGCCATTTTTTTTAAATCTGCCACTGATTTTGTAATTTTTTCTAAGCCTGATGGTGCACCAGATAATTGATAAGCTTTAAAAATTTCACCGGCAAAAATATTTTCACTATCTTTGACCACATCACTTAATTTCGTACGAATTTCATTGTGCTCCTTTTCCGCCTTTTCGTACGCCGCCAATTGGGCTGGACTCAATTCATCGGGGAAACATTCTAATTCTAATGTAAGTGCCGGTATAAATTCTTCATTATCATCGGGATAATCATCAATTCCTGACATTATGATATTGGCATTAACACTTTTTCTATTCTTTTCGTCTTCGTTATCACTACAAAAAAGGGTTTAAAATTCGTGTTCAATAAATTTTATTGTTGTTGTTGATATTATTTTCTAAATTCGCTTATTGGAATTTTTCTCCTAATTACGAGAAAAACATAACAGTTCAATATTCTAATACGTTTAATTAAACATGGATATATAACAACAAATCACTATTTTTTTAGATTTAATATATAAAAACTTGGATAAAACAAATTAAGTAAAGCATCGCGTTGCTTTTTTCCTAATCAAACAAATATGGCGGCATAATTATTTCGATGGAACAAATTGTAAAGAGAATAGTAGTAAATTTAAATGTATAAATTGCAGTACCACTATATCATACAATGACAATACAAAACCGCACTAGACGATGCCACATACGTAAACGTTCGAAATTCTCTAAAAACTTTTTTCTATTTCTCAATAAATGACTGCATATTTTGAATTTAAATTAAAAATAACTCAAACTAATATCGAAAGTAACAAAATTATAATAATTTAACAAATTTTTTTGAAAAATATTTTTAAAATTTTGACGTTGCTAGGAACGTCAAAATTTAAAAAATGCTATTTTGCACTTAATTTGTTATATTAATATAATTTTGTTACTTTCGATATTAATTTGAGTTATTTTTAATTTAAATTAAAAATATGTAGTCATTTATTGAGAAATAGAACAAAACGTTTTATAGAGAATTTACAAACGTGGCATCGCTTTACCAGACATCGTATGTGCCCGGCTTTATAATTTGTTGTGCACGTGCAAAAATATTAGATGCTTTCCAAACGACCACCGAAAGTACTTGGGTGTGTGTCTTTGCTAAATTTGAACTACTCGTAACTGCTCTACCTATTTTTCATGGGCAGTTAGAAACCGTTACGCACCATTTTATCACTAAGTGGGTCTGCCTTGAACCGCTTGACAATTAATAATTTCAAAAACACCCGTTTTAAATGATTATCTTAGCTAAAACCTAATTGCGGTTGGTCGATTGGAAAGCAACTACCCAATAGGCAATTTGTCGCAAGTGCGACAATCGGGCTATATTTCTGTAGTACTTTTCGTACTCCAATTTAAGCAGACACAAAATTTCTATTGTGGAAACACCATTTTGTATCTCTTTCTTTTGCGGTATTAAATGTTGACTTTTAATGTCATAAATTTATGTTGTGTTTAATGTTTATACGTACATGATAGGTTACATATTTTGAATTTAAATACAATAATAATAATTGTTTAAAGTTTAGCTTAATATAATTTAATATATTTAGTTTATCAAATTAATATATTTAGGACCGATTTTTAAATAAAGATGCATTATGGGAAAGCTTAATGAAAATTTTTATACCCCAAAAAATGGGGTCATATTTTAGTCCAAATGTTAAAATGTCGTAATAATAATTTATTTATAGGTTCGTGTTTAATACATATATCAATATTTTAGATTCATTTATGCCCTCAGCACATTTAGAAATCCCTATCCCATGTGAGGACTTCTAATTTAATTAAAATATGGATAGATACAATTACACAGGACCGTTTAAGGAAAAGAATACAGATTGACTAGTTAAAATTATATACATTTAAGTATAAACATATAAATGTATATAAAGTTATGTACATAAATTATACTCTGCAAATTAATTGATTATTTAATAAAACACTTTAATATTATAAAAAAATCGTATTTATTTTGATTTGTTTAAATTTAACAAAGCCATACATCCAAGTGCTTGCGGTGGTCGATTGGAAAGCAACTATCATGTTCAACTTCAAATTACCAGAGTGCACATGTAAAGGTATCTAACATTTTTTTCGTGAGGAATCACGAGAAATAATCTACTCTATTGTTTAATAATTTGTTTATCTTTTTATGTTTTGTCATAGCATACATAATAAAAAAAAATTACTATAGATTTCTCATTTGATGTAATCGAAATTTTGGAATTCATTTTTTTATTTTACACCTATACAAGCGTTTCTCTTTGGTATTTTTCTTGTTATTTTATACTATCGTATAATGTAAATTCACAAGTGAAACGATGAGATTGGAAATATCAGAAGTTTGATTATTTTCATTGTAATTGCGAAAATAAGAAATCTATAGTAAATTCTTTTATCTATGATCTATGATCATAGTAAATATAATATTCGCAATAAAATTGTCAAAAAATTTCATGAGTGATACTAACACTGTTCTAATATTATTTATGTAAGAGTGATCAAACTGTGCCGAACATTTGTCGATAAAATATCTTTCGCTAAATTGTCTGTGACACGCAGGTGCAACGAAAATTTGTGAGATAGGTAAATTTACCTTAACCATAGACGTATAAGAGATATAGACCGGTTTCAAATATTTTTTCCATAGTAAATCTTCTATTTCACGTGTGATCGGTTGGAGAGGGACGGATATCTAAAAAATTGTATGTCTTATTCAACAATTTGAAAAAAAAAACAAAAAAAAAATTTTTTTTTTCGCCAATTCAAAACAAACTTGGCTTGGATTTGTTCTTTTTTTAGAAAAAACAGTGATTAAATTAATTAAAACTTATTAAAATTAATAAATTTGTGTTCAAAAATCATAAACTCTATACTATCGTGTATCAAAATTAAAAAAAAACTTGAAAAAATGAAGTGTTTGGTGAAAAATTGTCGGAATTCTAAACTCAATAAAGTAGAAGGAATTTCGTTTCATAAGTCAGTTAATTACTAAATTAGATTAAATATAATGTATGTTGTGATTATAATCTAGTGATTAGTGAAAGACAAAATTAAGTTTTAATTCAAAAATATTAAAAATTTTAAAAAATAATAATGTAATTTTTGTGGTCCCTAAAATCGTAATATACTGTACACTTTCATTTTTTGTTTGCAGTCCCTTCTTTTGAATGTAGTGTACTATTCCAGGACCGAATTGTATAATTAGTTCAGAAAAACGCCGTTAAATTACCCACTAATTTTATGATTTTCAAAATATAATACATACGGAGTTTTGTCATATAAAATCATATAAAATGCATGATGTGTTTATGTCCTGAATGGACAGGGTCATGAAGCTCATTAGCACTTCGTTTATATATTGAGCTTTTGCCTAAGGAAATGATTACTGTTCATTTTTTTGTAAATTTGTAGCTATAATGTAAATAATATTTCTTTCTCTTTAGGTTACCAAAATGTAATAAAACGAAAGAACTGTGGTTAAACATGTTAAGTCTTGACCAACCAGGACCTTTAAGTAGCTATAGTATAGTTTGCTCGGAACTAGAGTTATAGTTTGCTCGGAACTAGAAAGCTTAAAATTCTTTAAAAAGATATGTTATAATGTTCATCATAATCTTCTTGATGAAAATATTTTTACCGACAATTTAGAATTTCAATATAGCCATTCTCAAGAACATTTACATTTATTATCTCAGTCCATTATAGAAAAATATTACGATATTCGGTTAAATTTCTTTTGCAACGAAAAATCTGCAAAGCTATCAAAAAGGAACAAATTTGTCTCATTACTCCATTTTCATGGCATGTAGGCTAAAATCTCAAATTCCCCTATTTTTCTAGTTTCAATCTAAGTGGATTAGACCTACTGGGGATACCACACTAAAAAAAATGCGCTAAGTACTCTTCCTCTTGGGAAGTGTGGAAATGAGTACACTCAAGTAAACTATAGTCCTAAAAAGAAACCTTAAAACTTTTTTTAATATTTAAATACATATATCTACTAAAATATCTAATTGCCATACCATCACAAAAAAAAATTATTAAATTTATTTTTTATTTAGCAACCAACTTCATTATAATCAAATAGTAAATTTCTAATTGCGGCCCTGGTATTATTATAGTCTTTCTCTTTTACCCTTGAAAATTTCCTCACTTGACGTTTGCTTGATTCTTGTCTAAATCTATTATACGTCTATGACCTTAACCCAAAAACTTTATTTTCATAACAAATCGACATTGTTTTTATAAAAATATATTTTTGACAGTTAGCCGACTTATTTAAAGCACAATATGCATTATATTTTTTTTATAAGTACAAGCCACGATAAATAAATTAGATAATTTATTAAAGCTAAAATTATGATATGCTTACATTGTTATTGTATTTGCTGTTAGTAAATGTAAACTAGGTACAGCATCTTCTTTTAATTTTCGGGACGATGTCGGACTATACACTAACAATTCATGTCTTAGATTCCTAAAATAATCTTCAGGCACGAAATGTTTATCACAGATACGAGCATTTTCTGTGTTAAAATTATCGGATCGATGACATTTTAATTTCCAAAGCTTTGCCATATCGGGATTTCTTGGAAATCGAAAAAAGCTAATTTTTGTGTCGACTTCGTCATCATTTTGTTTAATTTTTTTGTAACTGGTACTATGGCAAGCAAACACTGAACAACCTACCATTATATTTGCTGAAAAACTTTTTCTTTTATATAAATCCTTATTTATTATAATATATATGTACTATATTTCACTTAAAACAATTATCGCACAACAATTTGACTTGATTTAATTTGATGAACCGAGTGACGTAAAGTTTTGAGTGAGTGAAAAAGAAATAGATGCGCTTAGCCAATTAAAATTTGTATAGAACATTTTTCGTGAGTAATAATTTGACAGGTCAGTTCATAACTAATGACGAATTCAATTTGTTTTTCCCAAACCTATGCAAAAATATGGTCTAAAATGCAAACAAAATAGAATCGTTTATTTTTTGGATTGGTTTTGTGTTGGGCGGTTAGAAAAGTCATGTCATGGCATTTCAAGCATCTATTATCAAACCCGAGATACACCAGATCATGGATTAACAGAACTCTGGTGCAAACAGCGAAATTATTGTCCTATAGGCAAAAACAAATATTTATCAAGCTCTGCAGAATTGGCGAAAATCACTCAGTAGAATCTTACGATCTACATTACCAATAAGTCGAGACCAACTAAAATCGAAACTATAATTCAACAAGAATATGTTATTTTTTACAATACCTAAAGTGCTTGCGCGGCACAACTGAAGTTTTTACTACCTCTCATATAGCGTTCCTTTCCTAACTATCGGTCGCTAGTTCGTGTCTGGAGTGTGGACCTGTATTTTCACGTCAGTCTTATTTTTGCTAGCTCTAGCATTAAAGACACCATTCACTATTTTGACGTAGGGCTTGAAAATTCAAGGATTCTGTGGTGTTCATAATTTTTAGGTTTTATTCCATTATTGTCTTTATTATAAAACACAATTAAGTAAAATTAATCTAAAAGTGTTTATCAAATAATTGTGAATCTATAGCAAAACCCTCTATTACAAGCCATATTGTAATTTTCGTTGACACATATAAACAAAACCTATGTACACAATTGAGTGTATTAGTGCTATCAAATCCATTAAAAAAATGTTTATTTTACTCAGAACCATCTAAACTACAAGCCGTATTGTTTGCATACTAGTGCTATACAAAAATAATATACTTGCATTGTATTGTGAGTAGAAAATCATGTCGGGATATGATAGCGAATCAAATAATGCGCATGCGTTTACAATTTTTTTTTTATATGGAGTTTTGATAGTTACTAATACAACTAAAGTATATATTTTCACTAATACAGTTTAACAAGCCATGATGATATGTGTTACCGAAAATTTCAATACGGCTTGTAGAAAAGAGGGTTTTGATCTATAGTATTGATATTTGCCTCCATTTTATGTTTATCCTTTTAGCAAATCGAAAACCACATTAGTTTATTACTGTTTTTTTTTTTTCATTAAATTTATATATGTATTTTAATTTTAAATTTCATATTTCCATTATTAAAATATGATCCTTCATCGATATTTTCATAAAAATTCTACATTGGCCATCTACAGAAATAATTTTTTAAAAGCGACATGACTTCAGGGCTTATAGTTAGATATTATGATTTTTCTTTAGATTAAAAAATTATGTATATCTATTTATTACTGGTTAAATAATATTATACATAAATACTTATATACTAACTATTAATAATTCGCCTCATATGGAACCGCAGCGAAAAATATCATAATCATTACTGTCTTCGGCACTCGGAGATGTAGATGGTGAGTTAACATTAACATGAAGTAGTTCCCTTGGACGAGAATATCTTGATTTTTGTAAGGAATCCAAGCAGTTTAACTTGGCGCGTGTGATACAATTTTGTATATCTTGTTCCAATAAAATAGCATCACGTTGCGGTAGATTACGAAGTTCGGCAGCAACATGTTTACCAAATAAATCATATGGCCTACCATTGAATGATTCTGTTGTTTCTGTTACTGGTTGTTTTGTTAAAGCCTGCTGTATCGGTGATTGTATTTCTTTTTTAAAACTAGACGGAATTATTTTTTTCAGTTCCTAAAAATAATCAGAAATTTTAAATTGCAAGATCAGCTTTTCAATCATGCGATTGGTTTCGCTCAACAAGTTATATTAACTAATTAAAAAAAAAACTACTTACAGATTCTGGTAAAACCTTAATCGTAGGAACAATCTTCATAGTTGGTGCGGGTTTTGGGAGTATACGACGATTTTTACTAGATTGTATAATTACTTCAGAACCTGCAAATAAAAAATTATTTAATAACAAAACGAAAAATTTCATGAAATTGTCCATTTTTTAACCGTCTTCCAGTTTCATAACCCTGGTTGTTGTATTCGATGAAATCGATGGTACAGTCGTTGATTCCTCTGACCCAGATAAATCACTCATGACATTAAATGTGTCATTACTAAAAATATTATAAATAAAGATTGCAAATTAGTCAAAAGCACAGATCGCAAAAGGATTAATTAAATTTAGAAGATTGGGTTTAAACAAAAGAAAGGTGGTACAGACTCGACAAGTGGTCTGACGTTTAATTAAAAAAAAAAAGCTTAACTTACCCAACTGAAATAAAATTTTTTAAAAACTGAAGTTTATTCATTAAATCCAAATTATTTGTATATGTCGTAGTATTACCACTTTCTAATTGTTTAGTTGTTCGTACGTATCTCGCGCGTAAGAGCTTCCACCGTTTCATACAATCCAATGGTTGTAGACCTAGTGTGGCACTAACTTCTTTCCATACTTGTTTTTTTAATGTTATATTTTTGTAATTTATATGGCATTGATCATAAATGAATTCCCTTCCTTCTTTTCCTATTTCTGCAATTAATTGTGATTCTATTTCACGGATATTTGACATATTCATATACATTAGATTTTATTAAATTGACAATTCAAGTAGTATAAACAAACTTATCAAAACTATAAACAAAAAATAATAATTATACGTTTTACGATTTAATGCTAGAAACACATGAGCAGATTTTTCTGCAGGCAGCGCTGGTAGCAGAATGACAGGTGAACTACAAACGCGGTTGGTGTATTCTAATCAATGCACTAAAAATTTAGTGATAAATTTAGTGATTCATACGCTGTCCTTATAAGCATGGGCTCTACGATAGCGAGGTGAAAAATTAAGGCAACTAAAAAGAGTAAGTGAAAGAGCACCAAATCGTTACTCCGAATTTTTATTTACAAACCATTATAAAACTTAATTAAAACCAATTAAAACCCATTTGTATTTCTAACATCACTTATTTTTAATTATACTTATTACAAAATTGTATTATTAATTATACTTATTACGTATGTTTCATTCCGTATATTTCTTTAAAATGACTAGAAATAATTCCGAAAATCAGGGCTTATCCGAAAAAAGACGATCGATATCACCTTTTTTTCGGATTAGCCATCCAATTAGCGTATTTTATTGGGGGGCACTGGAATAAGAATTATGGTCGGATAACTCCCGTGCTCGTTTTGTATGAAGTTAATTTTTTTTCAACTCGAGAATGGAAATAAAAGACGTAGTTTTTATCATATGCTGTGTTTTGATTGGTGGGGGGAGCTCGGGAGTTCCGAAATTTGTATCGATGTTATGAACCGAGCTTAAATGGACCATTAAAGGTCGATACGTAAACGTGATGAAAAATGCGTCGCGACGCAAACGAAAACAAACTAAAAGGAAAGACAAAAATTTATTTTAATCTTTAGTTTTGGTTTTTTTTTATGCGTCACGACACATTTTTGTATCACGTACATGTACCGACCTTATGCCCAATATGAAAAATATACAAATTTCTCCTTGATTCGCGAATCAATTTTTTGATCACGTACATGTACCGGGCATTAAGTGGTACATTTTAAATAGTATGCAAGTTTTTTTGGCAAATATGATCACTCCAATTTTATGAGAAATGTCAAAATTATAACTATTGTGAATTTGGCTGTGTTCTTAAGTTCGATTTCGATACAAAAATCCTAGAATTTTGTAAAAAAAATTTAAACCTATTCCTGTGAAATCAAATAATATCTATATAAACAATCTAATTTCATAACAAAAATGGAAATCACAAGCAAAACAAATGTTCAGACTTCAGTCTTCCACTATTCACCCTTTGTTCAGCAAGACGAAACTCCTCATCAATCTAATTTTCGCCATACCTAAAAGGTCTGGGTGCCGCTCCCATAAAGCGTTCACATTTTTTTCCACAATTTTAGATCGCTAGTTTGTATCGGGAGGATATACCTGTATTTTCACATAAGTCAGTTGGTCTTTTGCCAGCTCTAGCATTAAAGACAACAACCACCAATTCTAACGTAGTGCTCTGGGAATCCAAGGATTCTGTGGTGTACATAATTTTAAAACTCGGGTTTTAATCTATTATTTTCTTTATTATAAAACACTACACAACTTAAACAACTATTTAGGTCTAATTAATCTAATTATGAATCTACCAAATTATTGTTATGCCTTTTAGCAAATCGAAAACCACATTAGTTTATTACTGTTTTTTCTTTAAAATTATATTTTAAACTTATTTCCATTTATTAATTATTCTTACTTGCTTACATTATTTCAACGATATTTTCAAAAATTGGCCATCTACAGAAAACCTATTTTTAAAAGCAATATGACTTCAGAGATTATAAGTAGGTAGTTAAGATTAAAAAATTGTTATTATTAATTATTAAGACTGTTATGTAATATTATACATAAATACTATATACTAGCTATTAATAATTCGCCTCATATATAGTCATATGTGGCTCGCTTAAAATATCATAATCATTACTGTCCTCGGCACTCGGATATGTAGATGGTGAGTTAACATTAACATGAAGTATTTCCCTCGGACGAGAATATCTTGATTTTTGTAAGGAATCCAAGCAGCTTAACTTAGCACGTGTGATACAATTTTGTATATCTTGTTCCAATAAAATGGCATCACGTTGCGGTAGATTACGAAGTTCGGCAGCAACATGTTTACCAAATAAATCATATGGCCCTGCATTACCATTGAATGATTCTGTTGTTTCTGTTACTGTTTGTTTTGCTAAAGTCTGCTGTATCGGTAATGGTATTTCTTTTTTAAAATTAGACGGAATTATTTTTTTCAGTTCCTAAAAATAAACAGAAACTTTAAATGCCAAGAAGTTATAACAGCTTTTCAACCATGCGGTCTGTTTCGCTAACAAGTTTTATTAATTAATTCAAAAAAACTACTCACAGATTCTGGTAAAACCTTAATCGTAGGAACAATCTTCATGGTTGGTGCGGGTTTTGGGAGTATACGACGATTTTTACTAGATTGTATAATTACTTCAGAACCTGCAAATAAAAAATAATTGAACCAAACGAAACATTTCATGAAAGTAATTTTTTTACCGTTTTCCAGTTTCATAACTCTGGATGTTGTATTCGCTGAAATCGGTGGTAGCGGCTTTGATTCTTCTGGAATTATATTAGATTGCATAATTACTTCAGAACCTGCAAATCAAAAATAATTGAATAACAAAACGAAACATTTCATGAGCCATTTTTTACCGTTTTCCAGTTTCATAACCCTGGTTGTTGAATTTGACGAAATCGGTGGAAGAGGCATTGATTCCTCTGGCCAAGGTAAATCACTCATGACATTAATTATTTCATTACTAAAATATTATATGTAACGTTTAAAAATTATTTTGTAGAATAAAATTTGACTGTTGTAAATAATTCAAACGCAGTTTGTAAAAGGGTTACTTAAATTTAGAAGACCCTTTTATCATGTACTGATATAATAGTTAATTTAGATTTGTATCTTTTAAGTTTAGTTAACTAAATAATGCTTAACTGGGTCTAAACAAAAAAAAAGTTGGTCCAGACTCCAGTGGGATGACTTCACGACAATTAAAAAAAAAAAGCATAACTTACCCATTTGAAATAAAATTTTTTAAAAACTGAAGTTTATTCATTAATTCCAAATTATTTGTGTTTGGCGTAGCATTACCACTTTCGAATTGTTTAGTTGATCTCACGTATCTCGCGCGTAAAATTTTCCATCGTTTCATACAATCCATTGGCTGTAGGCCTATTGTGGCACTAATTTCTTTCCATACTTGTTTTTTTAATCTTGTATTTTTGTAATTCATATGGCATTGATCATACAACAATTCTCTTCCTTCTTTCCTTATTTCTGCGATTATTTGTGAATCTATTTCACGGATATTTGGCATATTCATATACATTAAATTTTATTTTATTATAACATTAAAAAATCAAATTAATCCGAGAAATTGACAATTCAAGTAGTAAAAACAAACTAATCAAAACTGTATAAACAAAAAAATAATAATTTATACGTTTTACGATTTAATGCTGGAAACACATGAGCAGACTTTCTGCAGGCAGCGCTGATAGCAAAATCACAAGTGAACTAAAAATTGAAGTACAACGCGTTTGTTGTATTCTAATCAATAGACAATTTTTTGGTTACAATTTTTGTCGCAAAATGCGACACCGTAAGGGACAATTATTGAAATGTAATTTTTTTGTATGGGAAAACATGATGAGCCTCAAGTGAAAAACATACAAATTATAAATGGTTTTGAGGAAATATTTTTCGAAAAAAAGGTTTAATTAATATTAAATATATATTAAATAAAAATATGTACAATTTCGTTTGTTTTAGGCCCCAATCCAATAGTAAAGTTAACCATTTTTTTTTCATGTAAACAAATCATTGTTGAGAAACAAAATGCCTTTTTATTACAAATAAAAATATTTTAAATACCAAAATGTTGAATCGTTTTTTCTATTGGTTCAATGCCTATTAATCGAGACAAAAAGGTAATGAGAATTAAAAATAAAATTTAGAGACATTAAAGCTGTTATACGTTTATGCAAGAGACATTAAAACTGTTATACGTTTATGCAATTCACAAATAAAATATCAAAATTTTGACAGCTGTCAAATAAAGTCGACGCTGTCGGTATGAATATAGTACTTTTCATACCAACGACTTCGACTTTCGACTTTGCAAAACATTTAAATTCCACAAGTACAAAGCATTGATATATTCATACCAAATAACTTATATTACTATAAGGGAAATCGTGAACATTTCCATAGTAAATGCTAACGACAACATGATTTCGTTCAATTTTGTTTCGGATAAAAATTCTAGATGGCATACCAAACGTTTTTAACGAGAACAATAGATGGCACGTCAACCAATTTTTTTATTTTTTATTTTTATACGTTTTTAACGAGAACAATAGATGGCACGTCAACCAATTTTTAAAATTTAACAGTATGCCTACTGTTAAATTTTTACTAATTATTAATGATTGTTTTGATATTTTTAATAGTAATAGTTTAATGGCAAAATATTATTTTAAACGACCTCTCTCTAAATCGACACACGAAACTTTTTTTAAAAATTTAGAATATTTAAAACAAACTATCAATGAATTAAAATATGTTAACAAATATCATCAAAAATTAAATGTAATACAAAGTAATTTCAATACAGGATTTTTAGGTTTTTTAATAAATTCCGAAAGTCTAAAAATTATGTACAATGAATTAATTGTAAATGATAAATTAGATTATTTGTTAACATATAAGTTTAGCCAGGATCACTTAGAGTTGTTTTTTGGGTTGATTCGTTATCGAACTGGCCGAAACGACAATCCAACATGCAAACAATTTATAGCATCCTATAAACGGCTAGTTGTTAATAAATCTATAAAAGCGCAAGGTACGGGTAATGTTTCCTTGCCAGAAATATTAACTATTTCATCCAGCCGAAAGACAAATCAATTAAATTTAAATGATGATGTTGTATTAGATTTAATTGAAGTCGAGCTGGATGAATACTCGTGTGATATAATAACGTATTTAGCTGGGTATATTGAAGCCAAACAATTGCCTAAATTTTTAAAATGTAAGGAATGTCTCCAAATTTTAAATAAAAGTGCACGGTTGGAGCTAAATCTAGGTTTATTTAATTTAAAAAAATGGGGTAAATTAATGACCCCATCATTAAATACATACAAAATTTTAGTCGAATGTGAGAAAATTTTTAAAAGTAGTGTTAATATTAATGTAAAATTAGAATATAGTAAGTTAGTTTTACGATCAATACAAAATATTAGTTTAATCGATTTAATTTTTATAGATAATAGCAATCACTTATACTCTAGATTTAATATTAATGATATAGAAAATCATTTTTACGTGTTAATTAAAACTATCATAAATATATATTATAAAATAAGATTTTTTCATTTTGCAAAACAAGAGAATTTAAAAAAAATTGGTGTAAGAAAAAAATTAACGAAGTTAATTCATTTTAATGAAATGAAATAATTAAAAAAAAATAAAATTTGGTTTTATTTATTTATTATTGTATATAAATATAAGCCCATGTACTCCAATCCCGATTATAAAATTTAAAATTTTTTTTTTAGATTTAAAATTTTTGTTTCGTTAATAATTCGTTCAATATAAAAAACTGTAGATAAAAAAATGTAAACATTTCGTTCAACTACTCTAGTGCCATCTACTATTTTTATCCCAACTAATATCATGTTGGCACCAAATAACTTATATTACTATAAGGGAAATCGCGTCGATTTTATGTGCCAACATGATATTAGTTGGGATAAAAATAGTAGATGGCACTAGAGTAGTTGAACGAAATGTTTACATTTTTTTATCTACAGTTTTTTATATTGAACGAATTATTAACGAAACAAAAATTTTAAATCTAAAAAAAAAATTTTAAATTTTATAATCGGGATTGGAGTACATGGGCTTATATTTATATACAATAATAAATAAATAAAACCAAATTTTATTTTTTTTTAATTATTTCATTTCATTAAAATGAATTAACTTCGTTAATTTTTTTCTTACACCAATTTTTTTTAAATTCTCTTGTTTTGCAAAATGAAAAAATCTTATTTTATAATATATATTTATGATAGTTTTAATTAACACGTAAAAATGATTTTCTATATCATTAATATTAAATCTAGAGTATAAGTGATTGCTATTATCTATAAAAATTAAATCGATTAAACTAATATTTTGTATTGATCGTAAAACTAACTTACTATATTCTAATTTTACATTAATATTAACACTACTTTTAAAAATTTTCTCACATTCGACTAAAATTTTGTATGTATTTAATGATGGGGTCATTAATTTACCCCATTTTTTTAAATTAAATAAACCTAGATTTAGCTCCAACCGTGCACTTTTATTTAAAATTTGGAGACATTCCTTACATTTTAAAAATTTAGGCAATTGTTTGGCTTCAATATACCCAGCTAAATACGTTATTATATCACACGAGTATTCATCCAGCTCGACTTCAATTAAATCTAATACAACATCATCATTTAAATTTAATTGATTTGTCTTTCGGCTGGATGAAATAGTTAATATTTCTGGCAAGGAAACATTACCCGTACCTTGCGCTTTTATAGATTTATTAACAACTAGCCGTTTATAGGATGCTATAAATTGTTTGCATGTTGGATTGTCGTTTCGGCCAGTTCGATAACGAATCAACCCAAAAAACAACTCTAAGTGATCCTGGCTAAACTTATATGTTAACAAATAATCTAATTTATCATTTACAATTAATTCATTGTACATAATTTTTAGACTTTCGGAATTTATTAAAAAACCTAAAAATCCTGTATTGAAATTACTTTGTATTACATTTAATTTTTGATGATATTTGTTAACATATTTTAATTCATTGATAGTTTGTTTTAAATATTCTAAATTTTTAAAAAAAGTTTCGTGTGTCGATTTAGAGAGAGGTCGTTTAAAATAATATTTTGCCATTAAACTATTACTATTAAAAATTTTATGAAAAAATAAAAAATAAAAAAATTGGTTGACGTGCCATCTATTGTTCTCGTTAAAAACGTTTGGTATGCCATCTAGAATTTTTATCCGAAACAAAATTGAACGAAATCATGTTGTCGTTAGCATTTACTATGGAAATGTTCACGATTTCCCTTATAGTAATATAAGTTATTTGGTTGGCACATAAAATCGACGCGATTTCCCTTATAGTAATATAAGTTATTTGATTCATACCGACGGCGTCGACTTTGACTTTGTCAAAATAATCGATTGACATTTCAAAATGAATGAAGTTGCTTTGTACAACTTTAAATTGGCAAAGTCGAGATGTGGAACGTATCGCACTTGCTTTGCAGATAACTTCATTGTACTTTATTTTAATTTTCTTAGATTTATCACATAAAACTAATTAATTTTATAACTATTTTGATTTATTTCAATAAAACTTGACATTGTTAATCGAATCAATCTAAGTTTTATAGTTTAAATGCTTTTTAAAAAAATTTCAATTACGAAGTCCAAAGTCGAAGTCGTCGGTATGAAAAGTACTTAAATGTTGAATTTGTTTTATTTTGAATAATATTAAACGCATATTTGATTTTCTTCAGAACAGAACTACTTATATAAGAACTCGAAATTTTGTATTAAAACTTTGATTATTTGATGTTATATCTGTTTTACGCTATAACTAGATAAATTGCATATTTAATTAGTACTCACTTGCAAATAAAAATATGACAATAAATAAAAAGAAAATGTAATCTAAAATTTATTTTGTAAATTTCCCATTCGAATATGACATTTTCGAAATGTTGCCAAACTGCGACTGTTAAATGAGGCGGACTTTCAATTATATTTTCAATTTGCTAGACATGGCACTCTCGATACATCTAGCAATCCCACCATATTCATGCTATTCAGCATATTTCTGATTAATTTTTGACATAAATGAAGCAATTTACAAAATAAAATTAAAACAACGCCTTTATACCTTTTATCCTTGAAATTCCGTCTTTGAAAGGTTTAACTGTACTACTATTTTCATTGCGGTATATTCTAAATATTTGTTATACAAGTTGCTTTGCCATGTATGGCAACATTCCAATTTTTATAAGAAATGTCAAAATTATAACTATTGTGAATTTGGCTGTGTTCTTATTATAGTTCGATTTCGATAAAAAATCTTAAGAATTTTGAAAAAAAATATAAATCTATCCCTGTGAAATCAAATAATATCTATAAACAATCTAATTTCATAACAAAAATGGTGATCACACGCATAACAAATGTTCTCTTAAATAGTGCACTAAAACAAAAATCTAGCCCAAATGTTATGTTGGTCCGACATAAACCACATTTTAGAAGTGGTGCACTTAAACCAATGCCTGAAGTAGTACCATTCGGATTAATGGGAATATTTGGTACAGTGTGCTTAGGTCTATTCATCGGTGCAACAATTAGTAAGAATATTGCGAATTTCCTTGAAGAAAACGACTTATTTGTACCATCCGATGACGACGACGATGATGATTAAACCAAACCATATTTTTTGTTATGATAATAAGTGATTTTATCGTGCTTTTCGAATCGTTTTTCTTTTTAATCTATATATAGTTTAATAATATTTTAGAAACAGCTTTTATTTATAAATTTATTTTGTTATATGTATTTTAATATACCATCAATGCTCGAACTATAGCTAGATTGGTAATTATTTCATTTGATTTTTTAATTTTCGCTTATTACTATTTATGCAACAAATAAAAGAAAATTGTAATTTTATATAAATAAAGCATTATTTCATAGTTATTTAAAAACCAAATATAACTTTTGTTTATATAATCATTGACTATTTTATTCTGGACACAGTTTGCTCAATTGTGATCTGTGTTGCTCAAATATAGATAAAATAATTGTGTGAAATCGAAGGCGTTTGGCTATAGTCGATGGTCTAATATACCCAAAGAACTCCAATTATGACAAGGAATATATTTTAATAGTTACTTACTTTATATAATCAATGGAACAGTTATGGTAAGTGTAAAGTAAATTTTATTCAAAATGATAGCCATGATCCAAAAATTCGGTCAATATTCTAATGCAGCGCAGAACCCATTAATTTCTTCTTCACTGGTTGAATTGTAACGCAAGAGTACGTTTAAACAAAATCTATTAGCATCACCCCAACAAAGAACACTTTTCATAGGCCAAACGTGATTGTAACAATTTTTTACCGTTTGCTACTATCACGTTTACGTTTGGCCAGAATTTGATAACGCAAATCGTCTTTGGCTAAATAACAATCTTACCTAATAGAAAACAATGTAGGTAGATAAAAGCTTCACAAGAATATGCTTATAAACATACAAATCACAATACAACTAAGAACCAACTAGATGCCAGCTAGATCTAATAGGTGCTGTACTTTTTGTTGTAATTTTTTTGTCGTACGGGATCTCAACACGCAACCACTATATTACCGCAACCATAACCACAAACACCACTTCCATTATTCGACATAGCACTAACAACGACACAACTCCGACTCGAGAAGCGCATCGTCCCACCAAATAGAGGGACCCCAGTTTTGACGAATTTCTTCAACGAACCGCGATTTTTGAAAAAATTGTAAGTACCCAATTATTTTTTTCGTGCAAGGTTCAAAAATTTTCTATTTCGGCACGTTGTGCAGTTTGGAAATTGGGAGGGACCCACCAACTACTCTTTTCTCGGCGAACGATGATGATGACGGAGAGTCAGTTCAATCGGATAACTTTGCAGATAACGCGCGAATAAATTATCATGACGCCAGAGCAACTGCCATCTATGATTAATGATGCTGTAGTCAGAGCCGTCTCACAAATTAATCTTACCCTGCAAAAACCTCCACAGGTTTCAATGAATTCGTTTGCTTCGGCCGGTTTAATTGCTCGAGTGGCATTCAAACCTCTGCAACTTTTATATGCTCAGAACCCAGTCGTATGGTTTGAAATTCTGGAGCACCAGAATTCAAGGTTGCCGGAATTTCATCGGAGTCAATTAAATATGCGCACGCGGTTGGGGTTCTGGATGCACAATACCACGACACTTTTGCGTAATTGATTACTAACGCGAAAAGTTCTTAACCATACACCGCTTTTAAAACCGAAGTGATCTGTCTCAATTGTTGAACACCATAAAATTGAACGCTAGTGACAATTTAAACAAAGCAACCATTCGTCAATTTTGGATGAAGATGTTTCCGCAGCGAGTTCAAATGATGCTTACTCCTTTCGAAAACGACGTCTCGTTGTTAATACTGGCTGATAATGTGCACGAGTCTATAAAACAAACACAAATAAGTGTCTTTGAGACGTCTGCGTCCAGTTCTAGTTATCAGAGTTCAACTTGGTCAACTTGTTTGTCACCAGAAGTTAATAAAATTCAAAAAATTTCTATTATCAGAAATTTCGGAAGCTTTTCAGCTTAATTCTCGAACTCGTTCAAATTTAAATTCTTGATGTCGCAATTCTCGGTCGCAACATGGTTCTAACGTAGGTCTAGACAAAATTCACCAAATTACCAAAATTCTACTAATCAAAATCTTGGTGATCCTTCGGCCGCAAATAATTTTACATGTTATTACCATCAACGTTTCGGTATCAAAGCTTTTGAATGTCAGTATCTGTTTAAAAAAATCAGTAAGTTATTCGCAGTTGGCGGTCTTACTAGCTCGTTTCGTTCGGAACCCAAGGGTCAACCCATCGTTCAGGCTGTATGCAGCGAACGCTCTACGGTAAACGCTTTCGGTACTAAAATTTTAAAACTAGACATGGGAGTTCATTGTTGCTGACGTGTCGTTACCTATCATCGGCGCAGATTTTCTGAAGAACACAGGGTTGCTCGTTGATATACAAAGACAAAAGCTCATAGACTCGTTAATGCCTTTTTATACATCCGGTATTCTTTCTTTCAATGATGCTCCTGCTTTAACTGGAATTGATTGGGGCAACGACGGACTCCGGAGTATTTAACACTATTACAAAATTTCCGACAGTGATTCACGAAAACATCAACATCGGAAACATCAAACATAAGGTGATTCACAAACTTGAGACGAACAGACCTCCGAATGCATGCAAAACACGACGACAGGCACCGGACAAACTCATTATTGCGAGGACAGAATTCGAACACATGATGAAACTCCGGATTTGCCGACTCAGCAGCAGTCCTTGGTCCAGCCCTCTGCATATTGCTTAAAAAAGAATGGAGAATAGAGACCTTAATAAAATCACGATTCCAGATCGGTATCTGATTCCAAATCTCCAGGATTTTACACAACATCTCGAGGGCTGCAAAATTTTCACAACGATAAACCTTGTTCAAGCCTACCATCATATTCCGATAGAAGCAATGGACATTCCAATATCTATCCCGGAAAGTTTTTATTATGCTGCCATCGCAGATGCTCAGTTCAATGATGAAGAACTTCAAGAAATCTTATGGAGTAATTCTGTTCTCAAATTTGAGAAATTCTCGGATTCATTCAATTCGAAAATTTTTATTTATTGCTATACTCTACTTTTACACTTAGCCCATTCATTCTGCTAAATTTCTGAAAGCAAGTTTTCGATACGATTTTTTAATCTTTCTCATTAGTGTGAAGCCAAAGCTTCACACTAAATCTCCACTCAGTACTTATAAATTAACTTCTCACCGTTTTTAGATAATCCACCTCGATATAATATAACCGCGGCTACCATCGCTTTTGCTCTCTACTCACATTGGACAGCTCGCTTCGGGGTGCCAAGTATTCATTTTCAAGGATCGCGGCATGCAATTCGAATCACAACTTTTCAATGAACTGGCTAACTTACTCGTTTCTGAGAGAAGAAAAACAACTTCTTACAATCCAAAATGTAACGGTATAATTGAGGAGCGATGGCATCGTGTCATTAAATCTAATCCATATGTGCTACAACAGAATGGATTGGACCAGTTTTCACCCTTCAATCTTACTTGGACTACGAACAACTTACAGTGACGAACTGAAAGCTACGCCCGCCGAACTTGTATTGAACCTTTTTGGATACTACGGACGATCAAATTTTAGTTTGACTTTGTAACGTATATCAAGCGACACTTCAACGAAATTCGTCCTGTACCGGCTTCTCGTCACGCTAAGAATAACATTTTTATTAGTAAAGATCGTCATACTTGCGCGCATGTTTTCTAAAGGACTGATGCAGTACGCAGATAACTGCAAAATCTGAACGGCCGACACGCCAAAATTTCCATCGATCGTCTCAAACCTTGCTATTCGGATTTCGGACTATCAACCGGACACACAGACTATGCAAACTGGATAAACCAGAACTTCCTATTTCGGTTGACGGACCTTAATTACCTTCCGTTAAGCCGAAAGTTCGCTTCGACCTTTTGCCTGAACCCGTAAAAACTACGATGTCGGGTCGTGTTTCCAGGACTTGTTTGGTCAAAATTTTATCCTAAATGCACCGTTGCAACACAACATCAACTTTATTTTATTAACAATAGCAACAACGCAACTACATTTAAGAGTCCTCCTCCAGTGGTAACGTCGTTGCCACGAAACACACCTTCGAAATGATCATTGAACGCAGTGGGAATTATGGAAACGCGTACTATTTTCAATCAAACGAAATTATTTTTTCGAATAATTTAATTTTTGTGTTGAGAGAGCTACTACGCCAGGTTTTGGTCACCTTTCTTGGGGGTCGTGATTTTAAGCCTTTAATTATGGAAACGCGTACTATTTTCAATCAAACGAAATTATTTTTTCGAATAATTTAATTTTTGTGTTGAGAGAGCTACTACGCCAGGTTTTGGTCACCTTTCTTGGGGGTCGTGATTTTAAGCCTTCTTTCCATTTTTGTAGTATTCTGCCAGAATTCCATACTTGTATTAATGGTGTTAGTGCGCTTGCAGTTGTAGATGTATTGCCCTTGAATATTTCGTCGTTTATGTTAGAGTTTTATGCTAGCAGCTTTATTGTTGATGTCAACTGATGACCATAGATTTTGCTGCTGTTGATGACGTATTATTCGAAAAATATGCACTTCGAATTTAATTTAACTTCGTTTTCAAGATTTTTATCGATTTGACGAACTTTATATAAACTTTTATGTTTATTTATTTCCCAATTCAGTTGATTTATTGTAAATAAATAATTTTTTCGTTTAGTTTAAAAAAAAAACTGTTTACAAGAAAAAAATATTTTAACAGTTTAAATAGGATTCTTAATTAAATAATAAAATTAAACTTTATTATTCTTTTGTTGTTTTTGATCATTTAATAAATAACATTTTTCATTTTTAAGCAATAAGTAATTTAAACTTCAATTTCTTTTAACTATTTCAAGATGAATGATGTTGAGTGTGTGGTCTGTTGGGTATTCGATCGTTTTCTTTTTTGTGATAAACTACGGAAAAATAAATTTATGTCTGTAAATTTTTTAGTTTTAAATTATAATATATGTAATTGTATTTTCAAATAATAATAAAATCAATTATAAATGAATATGCAGGCTCTGGTTATGTAGAAAAGTAATTCTTTTTCGGACGTGTTTTGGTGTGCTAATTTTTTTTATTGAATTTTAAAATTATTTCAAGATTTTGGTTATAAATTAATGAATACAATCTATGTATATATAAAAAAAATAAAAAAAAAACAAATTTAAGAGTATTAAAAAAGAAAATACTACATTTGTAAATCTTGAAATAATGTTAAAAATATGTAAAAATTAAATTTACTATTTTTATTTCGTTTTTTTTTTAAATTTATTTATTATTTAATAATAATAATTATAATAGAAATAAATATAATTAAAATATATATATTTTGTTTTGTTTTATGTAACTGGTTTTAAAAAATAAAAAAAAAAAAATGTAATTTATATAAAAACGTCATTTCACAATTCTGTTTTGATTTTGAGATGGTTTTTTAAATTAATTAATTTTGTTTAATTTATATTATTAATTAATATAATATATATAAATATATATATTTTAATAATATATATTTTTTTTTGTTTAAGAGAAAAAAATTAATATATTTTAGGATATATTTGTTAAATTATTTTTAAAATTGGAAATTTTGCTGTTCATAATTGTCTTGCCAATTTTCACTAGATGGTTGATCCATACTTGGGCTTGGCTGTAAATAAATTAAATAAACGATATTAAAATAAAAAAACGTTTAAAATTTTATAGCGATTTAAACTCAGTACCTCATCTGAAAAGTATAGTCTAATTATATCGTAAGCCATTTTATAAATATCAATATTTTCGTGATTTTGTAAATCGTCAATTTTCGATGTTCCATCACATTCTTCAATTAGATTAGCAACTGTTGCTGCATCGGGTCCTGCCATTTTAAGCATATTATTTAAACCGTCAAGAATTACCTAAAACAAAAATTGATCATAAATATTTATAATATAATTATATAGTGCAACCCAATAACTTACATTTATAACTTGTGGATCTTTACATGTTAATAAATCGCATAGTGGTTGTATGGCACCATCTTTTATTAGCTGTTCTACTTGTGCCCGATTTCCACTAATTGTTAAATTACTTATAGCCCATGCAGCTTCTTTTTGTGTTTGAAATTCGCCATTTTTAAGATTACTGATAATTTTTGGTAATAGACCTGCATCGATTACGGCCTGAACTTGTTGTTGATTACCAGCTGTTATATTAGATAAAAACCATACAGCTTCTTTTCGTATTTTTTCTTTGTTATGTGATAGTAGGGCCGGAAAATGTGATAATGCATCGCAATTAAGCACAACCTGTGTTTGTTCATCAGATCCAGTTACAATATTACCGACCGCGCGCAATGCTGCTGTTTGAACTTTTGATTCAACGTGTGATAAAAGTGGAATTAATTTTGGAACAATACCACTATTTATAACTAATTGTATTTGTTCATTGCCACCATCGGTTAAATAGCTAAGCGCCCATACTGTATCTACAAGTATATTTACGTCGGCATGATGAATTAAAACATTTAGTGCCGGTAATATTTCGAGTATGGTTTCGATTGGGGGGCCAGGTTCTTTATTTCGACATAGATTAACGATAACCCATGTTACATTACGTAAAAATGGAATAGGTAATTCCGGTTTGATAAACGACAACAATGGTTGAACCACTCCTAGTTTTATAACATAATCTCTTAGTACCGGGCCATCGCCAATTATATTTCCTAGTGCCCATACAGCCTGTTCGCACACACTTGGAGCACTTGAACGTAATAATTGTAGAAATCTGGGTACGGCACCAGCATTTACAACTTGATTTGTTTGTGCCGATGTACCTGAAGCAATATTTGTTAATGCCCAAGCTGCTTCAAATTGTAACATTGTCTGTCCCCCTTTTTCCAAACAATTTACTAGAATTGGAAGTATTCCACTCTTGATCAAATTATCAATTGGTGGATTTGAATCAGACGATAATAATTTACGGGCAGCTTGTACAGCTTCCAACTGTTTTTCGGGATCTGAATCATTTGCCGCATTAAATACTAAACTGTTTAAATTTATTTGTGACAAAACATCATCGTCGTCTGTTGAATCGGTGATTGGTACATTACGTCTTTTCAATATGGTTTCTTCTCGTTTATTTTTTCTTAATTCAACTGTCACTTCATTTCGTCTTCTTCGCATTTCCTATGTAATGGAAAAATACAAAATTTAACATTTATATGTCCATCTGTCCGATGATGGTGTAAATAATTTTTTGTCAAGGTAACCTCCATTAAAATATTTATCAAGCAAAATTTTTTTAATTTTTTATACAGATATTTTCGAATTCTTAAAACTAAAAAATTTGTATTCATCAACAAATTTTAAAAGGCCAAACTATAAAAAAAATTATATTAGTGAGGCATCATCCGGCCCATTTTTCTGTCTGACGTCACAAATATTTAAAATGAAACATTAGTCATTTGATACAGAAATGGTGGTTACATTTTGGCAAAGCCATTTATATATTTCAATCGGTAAACTTAACTATAAGTATTTTAACATAAACTTACATCTTGATCTTTTCCTTTGTTCTTAAAAACTTGCATACGATTTTTTGCTGCGGGATCTGTGGACGCCATTTTTTTATAATGATTTTTTTTTCTATTGCGATTTTTTCTATATTAAAAAAACCTCCAGACTAATTTATTTTTGCTACACTTCAAACAGCACACAATAATTTTTATTAATTTATTTATTGTGCGAACAAATAAATTATTCTATAATATTAAATTATTTATTCACTTCTTCAAAATGTAGTTTTTCTATTATAATATATTTACACTAAAATTTTTTTTTTTAATTAAAAAAAATTCTTCACGTTTTTTCCTATATAAATTTCTGGTTTTCAATTGTAAATAAAATTCTCTCGTTCGTATCAAAAAAAAAATTACGAATACTAATGTCAAAATGACTGAAAATACGAGAATATTTGTATATGGACACGAGTTGTCAGCGCGCTTAATATATTTTGTTATTGTGTGAGAAGGAAATGGACGAAGTTAGTTGCAAATAAATTTTTTATCAATATGTTTTAATTGACAATATAAATGAGCCAGCTCAACGTATAAGTTGCATTTAAATTTTTTGAAGTTATATTGCAGCTAACTCGACTCATATCGCAACGACATACTATTTTTTTTGGCTTGTTATGATAATAATTAAAGTCGTATTTTATTTGATTTTGGTATTGGAATTGGATTTGGAATTCAAATAAAATAGGTTTTAATTCTTTTTTGGAATTGGATATTATTTTTAAAGGTTGGTACGTTGTGTATTTTTAAATTTGATTTTTCAAATAGTTTGTTTTGGTAATCATCAAAAATTTAAAATTTTTACCAATACATTATTTTCTATTAATATTTTAATTAATTATAATTTAAAGCAACGGAGAAAAGATAAATAAGGTTATAAGAAAACCATAGTGAGAATTATTTAAATCGTCAATTTCGGCTTAAGTTTAATAACGTACAATCAAAATTTGTTAAATACAAATTTGATAATTACAGTTCTTCAAGATAATTATTATTATTAATAATTATAATATTATTAGTTATGCTCTAAAAATAAATACGTCATGAAAATAATATAACATGCTTACATACAAAAGAAAACTGTTACCTATATATTAAAAGTTCATCTTGATTCATTTCAATTATCTAAATGATTTCACTTTCCAATACTAAATAATTTAAGTACTAAAATACTGATTAAATAATCACATTCATGATTTAATAAAATATCGTTAACTCAAAATGAATGTCAAAATAATAAAATAACAACAATGACCAACTTATAGAAATCAAAATATGAGATGTGGCGCACCTGGTATTCGAGATACTAACTAAAAAGAAGAATTGGATTTACAATACCATCAATAGAGAAAGATTTCAACCAATTCCAAAAAAGAATTCGATATATGGGATTGTTGTTGTAAAAAATCAAATAAAATACGACTTAAGTAGAATTGCACGTACAAAAATTTACACTGGTACAGCCGTATGGGTTTTATAACATCGGATCTATAATGTATTTAATTGCTTGTAATTTAATTGACAAAACGATAATATATTATATATTCTATGTAGAGATAAAACAGGGTCGAGTTAAGTGTTCATTGAATTGGAGTTTGGGTTCGAGTTTCGTTAAATATTTTAAACTCGACGACATTAGTAGAGTTGAAATTCAAAATGGCGACGATCATTATGGTTTTGACTTTTTCAGTAATAAGCGTCGTTGAAAAATATAAATACATATTTAATATCTGTCAAAATTTCAACTCAACTTAGCTCGGTGTCAACAAAACGCATAACATCATATTAAATTTAACGAAAACCTAATTTGAGCTCGAACTAACCCTAAACTCTACATGGAAACAATAATATTTTGCTTCCAAGTAGAGTTTAGGGTTTACTTCACGCTTTTTTAGTAATTTTGACAAAACCTGAAAATAATGTACTTAAAGGCCCTACACACGATCCAATTTGGTCGGACGGTTGGTCCAACTTGGTTGGAAATTGGTACGTGTGGATGCATGTTGGTTAAAATCAAATTGGTCGGGAATGTTAGATGGAAATTTCCAACCAACCGACCGACCAACCAACCAAATTGGATCGTGTGTATTGTTGTTGGATGATATTATTTTAGTCTATAGTAAAACATAAGCGAAAACGAGAAAGTAGTCAACATATAAAATATTTTTTGTTGTTAATTTTCTTAAACATACACAAAATAAAACCAAATTGGATCGTGTGTATGTACAACCAATTTGGTTGTACCAACATACAAATTTGGTTAGACCAACCAAATTGGATCATGTGTAGGGCCTTTTAGATGTGTCTTCTAAATTTAAACCACTATAATAGCAGTATTCCATACAAAATAAAAATATTTTGTTTAAAATAAAAAAGAAACAAGAATAAAAAAATCTATTTGTGAGAATGGTAGTTCCGATTTTTTGTTTTTATTGAATTTCTCGCTAAAAAAATTATAACAACATAATAAAAACAAAAAAATCGGAAGTACCATTCTCACAATTTTTTTATTCTTTTTTACTTTGAAGAAAATATTTTTATTTTGTATGGAATACTGCTACTATACTAGTTACATCCAGGTTATCTTTTCATTACATACAGAGTCGAGTTATCTTGTAGTTATCTCGACTCGACCCTTAAGATATGATCTAAAGTTAACTACAAGATGACCCGACTCGCAACATATACGTAGTATATTTTGCATGAGCAGTTACGAGTAGTTAAATTTAGCAAAGACACACACTAAGTACTTATAAGTATTTACGGTGGTCGATTGAAAATTTGAAACCCACTTTTATAATGAAAAGTATTTACGAATATTTTGAATTAATTAATGTAATTTATATTAAGTTTTTAAAAGATCATCGGTAATTGGTTTCCATTGTGCTATTGCTAACAAGATTCTGATATTGTGCTTTCTCATCTTCATTTATCAGACGTTCACAGTTGAAACTTAAAGCTGGCTTTCCGGTGATTCTTGCCTTGTACGAAAACTGTCATCGTAGCTTAGCAGTGACCAATTGATGATCACTGCCTATGAATTTGGTAACGGACCGATATGATCTCACATCTTGGATGACTCTAAACCATCCCTTAATTAAGACTAACACTTGGTTCATTTGACTTATGGAGGTATTACGCTGTTGTGTCCATGTTTTTATCTTTGGATTGGCTAACAACCGTGGGCGCATGAACTTGTATTGACAGGTTGCCCCGTCGCACACGTAAACGTAGCTTACCCGTTTTTGGTCGTCGAGTTGCTTGGAGTGTAATGAGTTCCAAACTTACTCTTTCATGGGTGATATAGTGCCACCAAACTCGACTGAATTCCTTTATGATTAATTTCTTCCCTGTCATAGTCGCATGTAATTTGTATTGTAGTAGTTAGTGTACGTTGTATTTTGGAATACAAAGACCAATCTCAAGTAGGTACAATGCTCTTTAACTACTCCTTAGAAAAATAAACTCATAAAACCTAAAAAGTTTTATAAATTCTAATCAAAATAAAATATTAAAATAATATTAGCCAGTATATTTTACAAAAAAATTAAAAAAGTATTTCCCATGCCGGGAATCGAACCCGGGCCTTCTGGGTGAAAGCCAGATATCCTAGCCACTAGACAACATGGGACATAATATTCACTGCCATAACGTTAAATCAAAACTAGTACAATTGAATATCTAATTTTAAAATATTCAAATGTATAATCATTTGCATAAATCAATCTATTGAAACATTTACGTACCTATACATCATTTTATAATCTATCACCAAATTATTTCATATGTACAACTAGTAGTCTACATTTAGGATTGCTAAAGATTATAAGCTCAAATGAGTCAATTTTACAAGAAGTTTAATTATCAATTAATTAAATTAATTCTATTATTTCTGGATGACTCGTTATGTGTTGAAAGACATTACTTTCCATTTTAATATGACATATTTCAATTTGCCCGATCGTTATTTTCCGGCTTGCTCAAATATAACATTTTTTTCATCTCTACTATTATAGATTATAGTCACTTTAGATTTTGTCTGATCTTGATTCCTCTTTTCAGACCAAAACGGCGAAAAAGAAATCGAAAATAATCCAATTGGACCTGATGCACTTTTCATTAAAAAAAAGAAGCTGTATCGTAAGCTTAACTGTTAAGAAAATTGTGGGCGATATATTGCAAAGGGTTGCAGCAATGATACGAAATGCATGCTTGGTAGGGATAAAGCTTCCGAGGGAACATATATTCCGCTGGTACTTTGAAGTGTCCGATAATATGAGGTTGATCCAGCTAAATCTTAATCACTGTGAATCACAGCGCAAGGATTGCTACAAGAAACAGTACCTGATTTGAACGCAGACGTTGTTATTGTATGCGATCAACAATATAGGAAGTTGGATAGTAAGCCCTGGGCAACAGTTTTCTCAAATTAAGCTACTTTCAGGATCTCTGGGAGAATTTCTAGCGGTGCTGAATCTGATTTTGTAAGATGTAAGATCACTGTTATTCATTGGGCTGAGTTACAGGTAAGTGATCTTCATATACACAGAGATCACCAAGCTATTGTGAACGTCTTGCTTGATGGAAAACCACAACCGAAAAAAAACACGGAAATTTAATGGCTGGAAATATAAAATGTTTAACGAAAAGCCATTTATTTTCATGCTGGAAGATAGTGTTTTGTCAGGAACTGCAGAAAATCAGGCATTACAATCGCTTGTGATTCAGCAATACCACGGAGCTCAATAGGGAGCTGGGGTTTTCTAGTGTATTTGTGGACCAAGGAAATAGCCGAGCTGGGTAAAAACTGCATCCGTGCTAGACGCTTATGTCAGACAGCAACGCCTGAAATAAAATACGAGTTACGAAAATAGGATTGTGATTCTTACTCAGTACTTAAGCATTTCATCAAGGCAAGCAAACAACGATACTTTCACAGTGTAGTGGTAGACCGGGATCCTTGGCGCAAACCATATAGAATAGTTCTGCCAAAGTTAAAGAGTACCTACAATGCAAGCTCGTCGTACTCAGAATTGTTGTAAAATATTGTCTCTAGGTTATTTTCACAACCATGTTCAAAGCCAGCTGTGAAGGCATTCTTTAACTGCCGATGCTAGAAGAAGCAAACGTTGTCGGCTTTACGGATGATGTGGCAGTTGTTGTATATTAGTGGTAAAACATAGAGAGGAGGTGGAAGAGATCTGTACCTGGAGTGTAAGAGTTATACAGGATATTGGTTATCGTCTATATGTCTGCAGTTGGTGGAACATAAAACGGAAATAGGTAGTTCTGACCTCCAGTAGGAAAAGGATGTAAAGCATAATAGTTAAAGTGGGTAGAAGCAAAAGTGGTCTAGTTCCGCGTTCGGTTTAGTAATAAGAGATTGATTTGATGTTTCCCCTGTTGAATTGTCTTTGATTTTCTCTATTTGTTCTGTGTCGTCATGACCAATGAAACATGGTTTCAGCATGTTTACGGAAATATTGCAGAGTCTTCCTCGTATATTAACTGTGAAGTATTTCTCTTTTCGCTCGACACCGCTGAATGGTCCTTTATATAGGGGTTGAATTAAAAATTTCACCGCGTCTGTTTGTACAAAAATCAAATAACTTATATTACTATAAGGGAAATCGCGTCGATTTTATGTGCCAACATGATATTAGTTGGGATAAAAATAGTAGATGGCACTAGAGTAGTTGAACGAAATGTTTACATTTTTTTATCTACAGTTTTTTATATTGAACGAATTATTAACGAAACAAAAATTTTAAATCTAAAAAAAAAATTTTAAATTTTATAATCGGGATTGGAGTACATGGGCTTATATTTATATACAATAATAAATAAATAAAACCAAATTTTATTTTTTTTTAATTATTTCATTTCATTAAAATGAATTAACTTCGTTAATTTTTTTCTTACACCAATTTTTTTTAAATTCTCTTGTTTTGCAAAATGAAAAAATCTTATTTTATAATATATATTTATGATAGTTTTAATTAACACGTAAAAATGATTTTCTATATCATTAATATTAAATCTAGAGTATAAGTGATTGCTATTATCTATAAAAATTAAATCGATTAAACTAATATTTTGTATTGATCGTAAAACTAACTTACTATATTCTAATTTTACATTAATATTAACACTACTTTTAAAAATTTTCTCACATTCGACTAAAATTTTGTATGTATTTAATGATGGGGTCATTAATTTACCCCATTTTTTTAAATTAAATAAACCTAGATTTAGCTCCAACCGTGCACTTTTATTTAAAATTTGGAGACATTCCTTACATTTTAAAAATTTAGGCAATTGTTTGGCTTCAATATACCCAGCTAAATACGTTATTATATCACACGAGTATTCATCCAGCTCGACTTCAATTAAATCTAATACAACATCATCATTTAAATTTAATTGATTTGTCTTTCGGCTGGATGAAATAGTTAATATTTCTGGCAAGGAAACATTACCCGTACCTTGCGCTTTTATAGATTTATTAACAACTAGCCGTTTATAGGATGCTATAAATTGTTTGCATGTTGGATTGTCGTTTCGGCCAGTTCGATAACGAATCAACCCAAAAAACAACTCTAAGTGATCCTGGCTAAACTTATATGTTAACAAATAATCTAATTTATCATTTACAATTAATTCATTGTACATAATTTTTAGACTTTCGGAATTTATTAAAAAACCTAAAAATCCTGTATTGAAATTACTTTGTATTACATTTAATTTTTGATGATATTTATGAAAAAATAAAAAATAAAAAAATTGGTTGACGTGCCATCTATTGTTCTCGTTAAAAACGTTTGGTATGCCATCTAGAATTTTTATCCGAAACAAAATTGAACGAAATCATGTTGTCGTTAGCATTTACTATGGAAATGTTCACGATTTCCCTTATAGTAATATAAGTTATTTGACAAAAATACTAGAGCAAGAGTTAAGCTCTTTATGAACGAAACAAGCAGTATCAACGAAACAAGCAGTGAACGAAACAAGCAGTGTTATGAACGAAACAAGCAGTGTCTGGACGTTGGACTTGGTTTAATTTTTTCTTTTGTTGAAACCCTAAAAGTTTTGATGATTCCTGGAACAGTTCAAATTCGAATTGGCTTCCTTGATCTGTGACATCAAACACTTTTTTTTGTAAGTTCGTTGATATGTCGCATAATATCTCCTTATTTGCGTTCATAACGAGAAACTTTTTGAACTTAAGCGATTTATTTGTTTCAAGTAGCGTTTGTAATTCTTCATCCTGACTTTGAAGATCAACAACTTTGATATAATCGATTGCTTCCTGCATAGCGATTTCGTCAATTCAAGAAAGAGCATCAGCTACCACATTATCCTTACTGGATATATGCTGAATGTCGCTTGTGAACTGGTTTACAAAATCTAAGTACCTGAACTGTCTTGGTGACGCTTTGTTTGGGTTCTGCTGAAACGCGTAAACCAGTGGTTTGTGGTCTGTGAAAAGAATAAAAGCTCGACTCTCCAACAAAAAAAGGAAAATGTTTTACGACCAAATACGCCGCCTAGAGCTCTCGATCGTAGGCACTATAGCGTTTTTGCGTGTGTCGGTGAGTTCAACAGAATAAAATCCCATTGGCTGCCAAGTCCCACTAACTATTTGCTAAATTACAGCACCAACAGCTAAATCTGATGCGTCAACCATCATAGCAAGATGTGCGAATACACACTTATCCGTGTTAGTAATCAGCCCGTGGTTCTAGAGCCTTTGAAAAGTACACTCGAGATGGCTCATTTGTTCTGCCAAGACATGATTAAAAAATCGTCAATGTAGATGTTACAAAAATCCAGTTCACGGGATACAATGAACAAACCGCTGGAACGATTGCTCAGCGTTTCTTAATCCAAAACCCATACGGGTAAATCCATACAGTCTGAATGGGGTAATGATCGCAATCTACGGTGTCTGACGGCTCGACCGGTATCTGATGTTACGCTCTTACTAAGTCCAACGTAGAAAAAATGGTACGACCATGAAGTTGATGACAGAAATCCAGCAAGTGTGGTATAGGATAATAGTCTGGTTGGGTAACAGCATTCAAAGCGCGACACACGGACGCCAATCTCCGTTTTTTTCTAACCAGGTGTAGCGGAAGGTCTGCAGATTCCAGACTGAAACATATAATCGAGTTTTATTTTATTGGTAGCCAATTTATCCGGCTAAAGCCTTCGAAGTTTAGCTGCCACTGGAGGTCCTTTTGTCTGAATACAATGCGTAACTGAATGTTTAACTGGCTTAAAGACTGCGCTATCGATCGTGAGTTCCATAGTTCTATTGATTATACTCAATGATGAAGAAACAATGTTAACGGCTTTTCCAGTACTATTATGTACTATCCAGTACTACCAGTACTATTATGTACTTTTCCAGTACTTTTGCAGTACTATTATGTTTATTATGCCTCTCCTCATGAGATGGTGGAATGACAGAGACTTCGGCCCCGGTGTCTATTAAATAGTTACGATTACTGGTTCGGTCGGAAATTATAAGACGACAATTACTAATGTTTCCCCCCTAACATGTCGTCACCTGCGGCGAGGATGTTAGTTTTCCGTGTTTTGTATAAAAACGCATGGCTTAATGCACTTTTTGGCTTTATTGCTGAATCTAAAACGATACCAACACATGCTTGCTGTTTATCTTCGGACGCTCGTAAATTTGATCGCGACCTCGATCTATACGTTTTGTTATTCGATTCTTGTGTTTTCCATTCCTTAATTTCTGAAATGAGTTGCTCCAATTTTAACTCGAGCCCTGACTGATGTGCT
Source organism: Tipula confusa (assembly GCA_963556175.1). NCBI lineage: Eukaryota > Metazoa > Arthropoda > Insecta > Diptera > Tipulidae > Tipula > Tipula confusa. The sequence continues at coordinate 31,110,053 of OY744476.1, forward strand.
TCGGAACCACCTATTGCCGCTGTTCGGGACTTCCTTTCCCCAGACATCATCATGACGTTCGAACTTGCGTAGGTTTCGAGAATCTTGTCAGCCATAACTGCCAGATTTGATAAAATTTCGGTGCTTGGAGCTAAAATGACTTGGGATGGTAAGCGTTGCATCCATAACTTTCTCAATAAATCGTCCTAAACCTGTTTACTAGGTAAATTTCTCGTTTCCCGTAGCAACTGTATTGGCTTTTTGTCACCCAAATCGAGGTCTTTTAAAAGCTTCTATAATTTAGAAACCTCGGACTCTACCAATCGGGTAACAAGAGCTTGTTTGAGAACTACGTCGCTCACTGCATTTAACGCTCTTTGCTCGAGTCCGGCAGTAACATTATTAAATTTTTCCTGCTGTTACACCAGCGTTAACGAACTGAGCCTCCATCTGGTGGAACTAGAGCTCCGACATTTCATACCAAAAAGGAGGAGTCTATCGCTACGCGTTCGACATAATTACCGCGAGACCCATGTGACTAATTACGCTCGTCGTCCGAAGGCATGATTGTACCATTTGAATGAATATACTTTACGCGAACTGATACTATTCAGTAAAAAATATTTGATAATTTATCCTATTGTTGTCAATAGTGACGTTCGGCAAATCCAAATTGATGAAGAGTTGTACGATACAATGTGCTGCTCAAAATTATATGCGTGTTCCACGTGGTCAACAATGTAAGAGGTTATGTATGGTTTTTATATTAAGGCACGATCTGATATATATGTAATATATCTACTTCACCGTGTACTACTATCCAACTCCCGTTGTATTTGTTAAAGTTTTTTGTGTTTGAACCCTCAAACACAACTCGTTCGCGGTTAATTTTTAACTCCTACTTTACGCCGTCACCAGCCAAATCAAGGACGCACGATTACAGGTTCGATTGTAAATCCATCTGGACATTGCATTGCTCCAGCCATCCTACACTGACATGGACGACGGTTCGGCCCATGGATTCTGCACTGCAACAGGGGGTCATAGTTGTGTTCATCGTAATCAGGTGATGAAAAATCTCTTTTGTAACCCTCCTCCGTTAGGATTCGAACCCGGTACCTCCCGTCTCAAACACCGCAGCTTTAACTACTGATCCAATTGCTCGGTATTTTTTTTTTAAATATTTGTTTTTGACGAGAAGTACAAAGCCGTAATGAATAAAAATCTGTTGTTTTTTTCGATTTTAGTACATTTAATACCGAATTTTTGATTTAACGTCACAATCTAAAAATTACCGACACTAGATGTCAATTCAAAGTAAACTGACAAAAATCGAGTCGCCACAGAAGTTAAATTAAACCATTGATTTTTGTAGGGCCTCCTTGTAAATTATAATTATATAATAATTTTGCTTCTTGAGCGCGTATTTCGGAATTCCCCCAAATTCTATACACTGACGATTTTACTGCTATTTAATTTACAAAAACACTAATGAATTCCCTGGAACAAAACTTTAATATTAAAACAAATAGTTTAAATTTAAAAAGATAACGAAACGAATTAATTCATTATCAAATTTATTAATAATTAGTAAATATACATTTTATTTTTATTTATTTATTGTATTTATAAAAATAATCCAGGATAGTAATATTATTTATATATGTATAATAATAGTAATAAACACACAAAAACAATAAATGTATAATAATTAAATAAAATAATTCAAATTATACAATAAATGCGCCTAATAAACTGAAAATGTAATTTCTTTTTATTATATATTTAAATACAATATAATTACATATAATTCAAAATAAAAATCATTAAAATATATCGATATAACAACTAAATTGTGTTTTTGTTTATTTAAATATGAGAATCTGTGTGTTTACGACGAGGGGATACATAATTTATTTATATTTATAAATTAATTAAACTAAGAAAAAAAAGCAATATATACAATAAGAAAAATTATGGAAAAACCCAACGAAAAACAAACTTAAAAACTAAAATAAAAAAAATTTTATCACATAATATTCGAATTTTTTTCAAAACAAAAAAAAAAAATATAATAATTAATTAACACTAAAAAATATTTGTTTTAGGGCAGACCAATATGGTCCAAATATCTAATATTTAAGGTATAAATATATTTTTAAGTAAATTAATAATTATTATTTTTTTTTATTCCTGTTTTGTTTTTTGTTTACATAATTGAACATAAACCCGACGTTTCATAACCATTTCTTACTTTTTCCATTTTTTTGAATGCCACATCTTTTATACTATCTTTAAATTCAAATTCTATAACGTCCTCTTTAACCGCCGAATCTATGAAATTAAATGCTGCATCGTCACCATGACAATTTGAAATGCTATAGTCACCACTAGAGCTAATTGTTGGGATATATTGTGTTGCATTGTTTAATGTTGCATGAGGTTGCGGTACTTTTAACGTTTTGGTTATGTTGATTTTAATTTTATTGGATGTTGGTACAACATTCTCTTGTACATTTCCATCATTCGTTGCTAGCGATGGGACATATTGCGATTCAGAAATTATCTCGGGAATATATTCATCACCATCTAATCGATGAAATAAAATAAAATGTACGAAGAAATTAATTTTAATGTAAATGTTACTATTATCTATATGAATAATTAGGAGACGAATCTTACCTAGGGTTCCTTCCATATTTTCAACCACAGTGCCTACTTCCTCAAATCCATCGTCCTCTACATCATCCTCATCTCGCGGTTCTTCCTTAATTTTCACAATACCAAATGGTGACCCGACTGATGTATTATCCTCATCGATTACATCACCTGGTGTATCTTCAAAATCATCTAAATCTGTTACTGGTATATGTGGTTCTTGAATTTCAACGTCAGATTCAGCTTCCAGCGATTCGTTAGATTTTTGTGTTGGTTCATATTCAGCGTCAGTAGTTTTGTCAGCCGAATCAGTTTCTTTATTTATTTTGTCTTCGTTTTCAGCACTCGGCATATCTTCATCTTCATCTAGAATTTCGGTGACCACAGGTTCTTGTAGTGTGACTTCAATTACATCATCGTCATCGAGATCATCAATTATTTTAACTTCTCCATCATTATCTTCGAATTTTTCCGTTTTGATTGCATACATTTCATCTTCACCGTTAGCGTTAGCATCGTCTAATCCTGCGTTTATTTGACTTTCTTCTAGTGTCAAAGATGTCTTAACGAAGTAAATAAGAAAATTAATTAATTTACAATTATTTAAAATTTAAACACCACCGTCTTTACCTTATAATCCTCGTAGCACAGTGGATGATATGTTTTTCCATCGACTCGAATCGCCGATCGTAAATGCCATTCTTCTGTCTCTTCATTGTAAAATTGTTCGAACGGATCGTGGCACATATCACACGTTTTATCTACATCGTGTGGACCGGCCGGACAACTCGGTGGTGGTGAATCACTTTTATGATTCGATTCGTCGCCACCCAAATCCATTTCCGTTTGTTGTGTTTCGAACCAATTCTTTTCGCGTTCTTCTAAATCTTCAATCTCTTCGTATTGAATCCAATCCGAAACATCATAATACCATCGACGTGAATGAGCTCGACGTGCAGAATCCCGATCACGACGATTCTGTCGGAAATGCCAATCCAAATGTTGACTGTATTTCATTGTTTGTTCGGGCGGGAAACGAACACCGCAAGAACTGCATTGCATGCCCGAGAAGAGTTGGAATACGATACCGGATTGACGACTGTAAAAATATTTTAAATAGTTAAGTTTTTTTTTATATGTGTATAGTTTATAATAGTAAAAAATAAGACAACTTACGCCTTTATCGTATCGGGATTCGTCAAATCAATCGGAGTGACTTTTTCCTTCGTTCGTTTGTCCTCTTTTGGTTTATCCGTGTTTGTTGGTTTACTTAATATACCCGAAGCTAAAAGTTTCTGATACAAATCATCTATATTTACGTTACCAAGAGGATTTGCGCTGGCCGAAGTTGGAGTTGCAGACGAGGGTGATGATTGTTTAACCGAACTAGAAACGTCACCTGCATCAGCTTTATAACAATCGTAGTTAACCGACGAATTCAATGATGTTGTTGAAACAGTCTTGGGCAAAAGATTTGCCAAGAAATCTAGTCCAGGTAGAGAGGAAAGTGTAGTCGACGATAAAATCGATGATGGAATACTAGTAGTTGCCGGTGCCGAATTTGTATTTAATAAACCAACGCTGGATTCTAGAAGATTTTGTGATAATATATTATCAGCCTGTGGAACATCGTTAAGCGAAACAATTGCTGGTGCCGGTGGTGATGCAACATCACGATGTAAATTTGTTCTTATCATATTACGAATAAACACTTTTCCCGCCACAATACCCTGTGGCAGAGCCGTAAAACGAACAAAATGTTTTTTATTACGCACATATAAACTTTTTGGTAGGCCACCAAATTCAACACTAAACGGTTCATCATTGATTAAAACAGTTAATAAATAATCAGCAAATTGCAATGTATTTAATTGTCCATCAATTTCAAAATACTGTAATTTAGAATCTAAAAATATTGGCACCATGTTACGAGCATCGATTATCAAATTTATTTTACCAACAACTAAATCTTGTCGTAAATTGCCAATTTTAACAGGAGGAGGTGGTCCATCAACTTTAAATATACGCACTTTATTATCGAGAGGTATACCAATTGGTGGATCACCAAAGAAACATTCATACCAATTATTATCGATATATAATTCCCGTGTAGGTGATCCCAATCGTATCTCATAGCTTTTGCCATCGATCGTAAATATTTTATTCGGTTCATTAAAACCGAGTATAATTGTGTCCAAGTCATCGACAATGACACGTCGTTTCCCTGATTGAAACCCAATTTCTTTTGGTTCGTCCCAATTCATAAATGCTATTGCAATATCATCATAAAATCGGATTTCGCGTGGTATTTGATCAATATTTATTGTCCTAACTACATCGTCTTTTTTAATTTTCGGACTAATTAAATCAGCAACAGCGGCCGCATTCACAGTTGGTAATACAGCCGGTTGCTGGAATGGTACATTTTGCCACATTCCAGGTATTGCTTGATTTGTAATCGCATTATTCACAAATGGTGTTATACCAGGCACAGTTACTTGCTGATTTGGTAGAATTGCTGGATGGTGTACACTCCAAGCTCCAGTATTCGTAGGGGCTGAACTTTCCCACGGCGAAACCCATTTCGATGAATTGTTACTATCGATTTTTGCTGCCCAACGCGGATCTTTATTCGTTCGTTCACCTGAAATATTACGTAATTCAGCTACTGTTGATTGTGCATACGATTCTACAGGTATGACTGATTTCTGTTCCATATCAATATCGTTAGAAATAAGTAAATTGTTATTCTTACTTGTCGATAATTTCGAAATGCCAAGTTTCTTTCTGAACCGTAAACGATCACGACGATTTTCTGTGGTTTTCACTATTTTAACATCATCATCACTACTTTGACTACTAAAACCGATTTCATCTTCACTAATCGGTGTTAAATCGTTTTGTTGCCATGGCCCATTCATGCCACTCTTACGTCGCATATATTCGCGCCTTTCAGCTTCACGAATTTTTTTATTTTCATTTATCTCGAAAATTTGTTTTATCATGCTACCATACTCTTCGACATCGATATTCTTATTGCTCAACTGTTCTTCAGCTTGGGCTACCATTATTTTTATATTGGCATCATTGCATTCCTGCGATGTTTCGTCCGATAGAACATCGTTTTGTTTCATACGCAAGTCTATATCAATCAATTTAGTTTTACGAACTTTTGGTTCTGGCGATTTTGAGAGTCGAGATCGTCCTTTTTTCGTAGCTTCAGCGAATTTGGCCCGAACCACATCTAAATTAGTTTTTGGTGTAGGTGTAACTACTTTTTTGGTTCCATCACCCTTTAAAAAAATTAAATTTTTAAAATAAAACTTGACCATGAAATGGAATATTTTGTTAATTACCTTTAACTTGGCCCAACTTGACGATTCAGATGAATCACTCGAAATGACGGGTGGTGGTGGAGTAATTGGTCTCTGTATGTCGGCTCCAATCATATTAGCTCCTCCTAGTCTTCTTAAATCGACATCCTCACTACCAAATAGTCTAAAAATATTACTAATTATAAAAAAATTGGCTATACTTAAGGCATAAAAGGGTGACTTACTCGTCAATTTTATCAGTTTTTGTACGTTTTGATAGGGGCTCATCGGGATTTTCCACATTTGACTGACGCTTTTTCGAATCTGGACTTGACTCATTCATTGATGTGCTTGATGGTGAACTTGGTGGTAATTGTCTCAAATCAACATCTTGTTTAGTTTCTGACACTAAAACCACAATTATTTTAAAATATAAGATTAAAATTTGAAGCAAAAAAACTGACATTTAACAAAGTAGAGTACATTTTTAAGAATATACTAAATTTTAATTTAATTTAAGATGTGCACTACTTTGATTAACCATTGATCGTTCTTACATTTTGTGGTGGAATCCGTTGATAAATCTGTTTTAGTTTCCATGTTTGAATCTATATCCTCTTTTAATGTTTCCAGCTTTGGTTTCTTCTCGTTTGGCGATAAAAGTCTCAAATCAACATCATGTTTGACACTCGATGGTGACGACAATCGGCCCAACATTGGCGGTGGAGGTGTAGGGGAGGGACTCTTCGATTCGGAACGATGTCGTCGTTCAGCATAATTACGATGTTTAGGTATTTTAATATCTTTAAATTTCGACATAGCCAACTGTGAACGATGTGCTGGTGATTTAGATTCAGATCGCTTAGAATGTGATTCACTGGAACTTTTTGGTGATCGCTCGTTATGTTGTGAAGATGAACGTGTCGGTGGTGTAGGACTCCGTTTTCGATTTCTTCTCTTATCATCACGACCTCCACACGATTTGGAGTCACGATCATTGCGATCTTTTAATTTACTTCCACTACCACTAGACGATTTTAACGAACCAGACGATTGACTACGACTTTTAATATTAGATTTTGAAGACGAAGACGATAATTTTGATGGGGATTTATTACTACCGCTCGTATTCTTTTTAAGCATACCTGAACTACTTGAACGTTGATGCATACTGTTTGTTCTACTATTAATATTAGTTCCATTGCTTGATTGTGATTTTGAATATTTTGGTATTTTAGGTAAACTACTTTTATTTAAGTTATTACCATGATTTACATTATCTGTATCATTAATACTATTACTAACACTATTTAAAATTGAATTATTCATCTTACTGTTATTATTAAAATTACTACTACTGTTGTTGGATGTTTGTGGTAAATGTAATTGTTGTTGTTGTCGCGCTAATCGGGGATCCCGATTACGAAATACAGTCAACATTGCCGAATTAACTGGTGCTACTCGAATTTTTGGCCCAATCCCTGTGGTTACAGTCAACGGCCCCGTCTAGAACAAATTAATTAAATAAACGTTAATAAATTGCGAAACAACCAATTAAAATATTAGATAACTTACCATGGGTTGATTTAATTGTGGTACAGTTGTATTGATGAATGTGCGTGATGGACCCAAATTTGTTGAAGCTATCGAAACATTTTGATTAATACGAGCTTCTGGTGGTAAAACTGCAACTCCTGTGTTTTGGCCAACAATATTTGTAATTTCTCGTTCCTGTTCTTCAATCTTCTTTTTGGTAGCCACTAGCTGTAGTTCTAATTTACGCTTTTGTAGCTCTAGCAATTTTCTCTGTTTTTCTCTTAACTGTGTTTGAACATCTTCTTCTACTACAGACGGAGCAGCTTCCTAAAATTTAAAATAGTTGTTATCGAAATATATAAAAAAAAAAAATTATAATTTAGCAATTATAATACCTTTTTCAAAAAATTTGGATTAACATGAATCGAAGGTGATTTACAAGGAACCTTAGCTATAATTGGCCAACCTGGATCCAAACTTTGTACTTTAATGTCTAATGCACATAATTTAGAATTAGGAAATACATCAGCCCATGTTTGCCTTAGTGCAAATAATTTTTCACGAATTTTCTCGTTCACCTAGAAAGAAAAACGTTTTTTTTTTTTTGCTTAGTCCAAAATCATTTTTAAATATATACCAAAAATATTTACCTTCTCAAAAACACCGCAAAACATATTAACAATACATTGACTAAATAGTTGCTTGTATTCACCTCCAACATTTTTAACAATCGAATCAACCAAATATAGAACAGGTAATTTCACTTCGGCATTAACCTAAATAGTTTGAATGAAATTAGAAAAAAAAAAAAAACAAAATAGGGCGGTTGTCGTATAACGAAATTCAAGTTTTTATTTTATTATTTAAATGATTGTTTTTTTTTGTTTAAATATATAAATTAAAAATTATAATAAAGAAAAACTCCAGGTATAAATTTTTTTTAATTTCTTTAAATTTATTAAAATGTTTTAAAATAAATTAAAGTAATTTAAATAAGAAATACAAAAAAAAAAAAAAACACTTCACGAATTTTATAGGAACGATAAACGACAAAACACATTATGTGCTGGTCTGTGAAAAGTAGTGAGCACGCACCTAAATAAAACTTCAATTTTAAAATCGAACTATTTACCAAGTGATTAATGAATAAAATAAAATATATATTTGATGAGTGTAATAATAGTTTTGTTTTTATTGATATTAAAAATTTAAGAGTAACACTAATTAAATCCACACCACACAGTGATTAGTAGTCTGTAGCAACAGCACACTGAGTTCCGGTAGTACATCAAACACACACGATGCTGATTTTTTGCACACGCGAGTTACAATAGCTGGTCCTCTCCTATTTACAAAACAACAAATGCTCACTCATAAACTGTGATTTGATCTGCTCTGCGGTGATGATGCACATCCGAAAACTCGAATTGTGCCATTCGCCACTCTTGAAATTAATATTAAAAAATATATTTATTATACATAGATAAATGGAAAAAAAAGTCACTGATTTTTTTTTAAAATATACTTCTCTTTCATTACTATAAAGTAGTTAATAATATGATCAAAGATGAATCTGGGGTTTTATCAAAGCCTTTGATGAAAAATATGCACATAGCACTTTCATATTATACATAACTCAAAATGAGTATAACAAACAGCAACGCATTTTACACCAAGTTAAACTTTTTTTAAAATCTTAGATTTTTTTAACTGGATAATTATTATAGCAGAACCTTTTAAAATAATCTGACTCGAACTTTTTAAATTTTAAAATTTAGATACAAAAATAAAATTTGTTGAATCTTAAATATATTTTAATTAAAATAATTTCATCGTTAGTGAAACGAAGAGAAATAGAGTTTAACCAATAAGACGGACTCTATTACCAAATTGAAAGAGATAGCTGAGAAACAAAAGTTCAAATGACGTAGATAATTAATCACCTAAAACTTTTTTAAATAAATAAAATTTAAACATTTATAAAAATAATTTAAAATATGTAATTTTATGGTCAGACAAAATTAATTGGAAATATTACTCGAAGATAGTAAGCCACACCAACAATTTATATTTATTAAACAAGAAAAGTTAATAAGTCTGCTTTGTCTAACAATCTTTAAAATAATTTAAATTTTAGTAGTCTGAATATTTCTCTAACATTGCAGAAAAATCATGAATTAGTCAACCGAATTGATTCTCTCGAAATTATGAATTTTACCTAAATATGCATTTTAATTTGTGTTAATTGAAATAAATTATAGGTTTACATCACATTGTAAACTCAACTTCTATTTAAATAAATGTTAAGGCACCTTCTCGAGTTTCGAATTAAATCCGATAATTTACCCAATTACATTACTGAAATATGATCATGTGATTACAAAAAATTATTTTATTTCTCCTTCACTTTAAGTTTTTGATCACATGACAATATTTTCAATGATTTGGTTGGGTGGTCGGATTTTTTTTCATCAAATGACTATTTCACGAATTTGATTGGTTAATGTTTGAATTTAAATTAGAACTCGTGAAGGCACCTTTAGTATTCTATCCTTTACATATATTATTGAAAATATTAATTTAAAGTTCCCAAAGGAGATTCTACTAATTGATATTCGCACGTTAATCGACACGACTCGGTGTAACCTTCTCTGGTTTCATTATGTGAAATGCAAAGTAAACACTGAGAACGCCCAATCTTAATTGGGGTGAATATGTCAATGAACAACAAACATAGTTTAACTTTAACTATACAAATATGATATTATAGCAAATTACGTTTTTGTTTATTTATTTTATCTTTTTTATCAGAAATGATCTCGAACTGATAAGAGAATTTGGTTTTCCCACTTGTTATGTTAAAAATTTAAAATTTAAAATTTCCGTAGATTACGTTGCTAAACACAGCTTTAATAACTTTTGTCCACATAAAAATAAGTAATGAATTTTGTGTTAAATAATTTCACTTATCACAATTAAATATTATCGTTTGGTAGAATTAAGTAGCTTGCGTTTGTTGCTGAGTCCTGATTATGCCTGATTTCCATTATGAAACACATACCGTAGAGTGCCTATTATAATACAATTCTAATTTTCTTTTTGTGTATTGACTGACTGTGTTCTTGTTTTTTGATCTGTTTGGCTTAAAAAGTTACGTAAAAATCAAGTAGGTATGCCCACGTTCTATATTGAAGGATTTAATTAATATATCATGGTATTATATTAAGCACTTTCTTCCGAACAATGAACCGAAATAATATTTGGATTTCACATTTTCTCTGAAAAAGGACATTTTCCAATTAGTATACAACAGGCACTCAACGTACTGAAAAAGACAGACGAGTTTAGACTTAGACAATCCGACATTTAATTAGAGTGATTGAACAGTTTCTACTCTTAATCACAGAAAAATACGTATAATAAGAAGACTAATAAAAAACAAAATAAAAAAAACTAACACTGTTAACGATTAATTTTATAAACTACATTAACCTCTCTATCTGTTTGTGTCTTGGGTTTATAAATAAAAATCTAATATAGGCATAGATAATTATAACAGATGTACATCTTGTATGACTAAAATTTATACAAGGTAATTAATAACCCAAATTATTGCAACTGTAATCTAACCAAACGACTTTGATTGTATAAAAAAGTAAAACAAAAAACCAAACCGATATATACGAAAAACATAAAAATAAGTAATCGTGTGCAAAAAAAGGAAACTGATGAAAATATGTTTTTTTTCGTTTGACTAGATTTCGTTTCCAATGTACATGTTCATCTAGTACAGTTTTATCTGTGGTATAAGTTTAAATTGATTTGTAGATAAAAGTATATATAAAGATCTGTTTAAAGTGTGCCAGGACAAATTTGAACAAAAATTTAATGAGGGAATTTATAATTATTCCTTTGTTACTCTTTGAAATATCAGCTCCTCTATCTTTTTCATTACTGGACAGAGTTTTTCCTAACTCAATAAAGAAAACATTTAAAAAACAAAATCGTCAAATTTTAAACAGATTTTAAACTGTGTAAAACAGAGTTTGCAAATTTGAATAATTGGATAGACATTTTTTGAACGTAACTATGTTGAAAGTAACGCTGCGTACTATCAATACATTAATTATTAAAACGAAATCTAAATAAGAAATATTTAAAAAAACTGTTGTATTTCTTAAATATAATACTCAACAGTCAGATGATATTTCCAACGATATTCTCCATTAAAATGACTTCGGCTCGGTGGTTTCTCTCCATGATCTTCACATCTTTCTTGTCTTGGTTTTTTTAATTCCACATCTATAGCACAACTCACACAATTTTTCGGAGGGTAATCAAATCTACCCACCATATTACATAAATATTTACATCGAGAGTAAAATGTATTTTTTTTTTGTTTTTAAAGAAATTTTGCAATAGCCACAAAGAAATAATAAAAGGTAAGAATAATTAAATAAATAATAAATAAAACAAAACTTAAACGACTTCACACTCATCAAATAAATGTAAAAATCAAAAATTAAAAAAAAAATTAAAATGATAATTGAATTTATCGAAGCCTTTACAGCGTTTTGAGCATGGAACAGAATCGCGAAATGTTTTAAACACGAAAATGGAAAAAATAACGACGAGTAAAGGCTCGATAAAAAAACTTAGAAGCATCACGAATTTAATATATTGATTATTTTTTTTGTTTAATTAAAAGATGTTTTCATTAAAAATGTTTTATTAACTTTTTTAATTTTATTATCTTTTTTTTAAAACTTACTATTCTTATTTATTTTTTTTTCTTGTTTTAAAGAGAGTTTATAAAAAATGTTTTTTTCTTTTTTTAATTATTTTTTAAAAAGTATTAAAATGTATTTTTTTTTAAGTACAATAAAAAATAAATATTAATCTATTTAAATTCAAAAGAAAGATTTCTTTATTTTGTGTTTCAACGGTGATGGATTATTCATTTTATTTGTTAAACTTTTTTTTCTTAAAAACTTTTAAATTTATTTATTTTAAAACATTAAGAAAAAAATAAAATTTAACCATAAATTTTTCTTTAATTTATAAATTTAATTTCACATTATGTTCAGTAATATGGCGATAACTATAAATGTTGCGTAAGTTATTAATTATTTTGTTAATTATAATATTTATTTTAAAACATATTGATCGTTGAAAAGGTAAATGAACGAAGGAAATGATAGCAGTGACTCTTGTGTACACACAGCCAACACAACAAGTTGTAATGTAATTTTTATTATATTTTTGGTCAAGTATCGAAATCGATGTAAGTCAGAATCGGTGGCATCCCTATACGGATGTCATTTTTAGATGTTACTGGTTCATCCGAAAATTTTGTATTGTTCTGGAAAAATTTCCAGAAAATTTCCTTTCACGATTTTATAACTAATTTTCTCTGTTGCAGCTCAAATAGTAAAATTTTAAAACGCAAAGCACCTTCTATTCGTCTTTATAGGCACTTCACAAATATTCTCAGCATTAAAAAAAACCTGTTGGGATCACCTACTCCAAACATTTCAAACCATATTTTCTTTAAAGTATTGTTGCAAAAAATCCCGCTAAAGTCGGTTCGAAACAGCCTAAGTTAAGTGCCATTGCACTTGCCATTGCTGGCCGTACCGTATCAACATTCTGGCATTCAAACTTGTCACTTCTTCAAATGTGTCACCACATTTGGTTTAGAACCAGTATATTTGGTTTTAGACTCATTGATTGGGACCAACGGAAGCCGAGAATCGTACAAGTGGATTTAGTAGTTCTTTGACACCGTTGCCATTCAGTTCAATTACACAGATATCATCTGCATATGCCAGAACCTGGTTGGACTGACGGTACAAGATTTTGTCCTGAGGTGTTCCACTTTTACGAAAGATAAATTCTAACATGAGATTAAAGAGTATCAACGATAGAGCATCTCCTTGCCGTACAGCAGAGTTAATTGCAAAAGTTCCTGATATCTTGTTCTCAACTTTGACACAATATTGACATGGTTATCGCAAACCAAACCATAAACTATCCCGAGGAATTGAGTTAGGCTTAATTCTCTCCAATACTATGTAAGACAGCAATTTGTATGCTGTACAAAGGAGAGCTATGCCGCGATAGTTTTCGCATGTTGAGCGATCTTCTTTTTTAAAGATAGGGCACAACTCGGCCACCTTCCATTCATCAGGTATAACTTCGCTTTGCCATACTAATCGAATAAGGTCGAAAAGATAGTTTCACAAAGTATCCTATCCGAATATCAATAGCTCGGAATTAATCCAAACAACCCCAGGGGAACGGTTTCTTTTTAGTCTTTGCATGGCCAGTGTGAATTCCTCGTAGGATATGTCCGCGTAGTCCGGTAGCTCCTTTAAAGAAACCACGATATTTGCCCTCCACCATTTACGCTTTTTCCGTCTAAAAATTCGCTTGACAGCTTTCCTGCCCTGTAGGAAAGCTACATGCTGTTTCACAGCTACATGCTGTTTCACAGCTACATGCTGTTTCACAGCTACATGCTGTTGCTTGACAGCAAGACAACACTCCTCATCAAACCAATAATTTTTTAGTTTAATTTTTACCATACCTAGAGTCACCTGGCAATAACTACCGAACTTTTCAATACCTCCCATACAGCGTTCACATCATTAGAACAATGGTTGGTTTCCATAACACTACTGCTAACAAGATTCTGATATTGTGCTTTCCCATCTTCGTTTATTTCGCAGTTGAAACGTAAGTTACCTGCTCTGACTTGTACAAAAACTGCCATCTTAGCTTTGTAGTGACTAATTGATGATCACTGCCTACAAATTTGGCAGCTGATCGATAAGATCTCACATCTTGGATGACCCGAAACCTTCCCTTAGAAATTAACACATTTGACTTCGGGATGTCTTACGAGGGTGTGTCCATGTTTCCAAGTTTATATGAGGAAAGAATGTGCTAGACACAATGAGGTCATCCGCGGCCACAAAGTACATCATTCTTTCTCCATTATCGGTCGCTATATCGTGAAAACAAGAAACTTTGTATATCCATTTACGAATGGATTAGTTTGCTTAGCAAAATATACCTAATGTGCGCACCACAGATTATTATGCCAGATAAACATTTTGTATGGCTTAAATTTACACAAGTAAATTCATACTGCGCAAATTAATGCAATCGAAATCTAACCAAACGAAAATAGATGTACATTATAAAAACGCAATTTTCATGACAATTTTCACACGACTATTTGATTGTATAAAAAATAAATAAAATAAAAAAACCAAACCAAAATATACGAAAAACATGAAAATATGCGTTTTTATATGTACATCTATTTTTCGTTTGGTTAGAATTTCAGTTGCATTAATTTGCGTAGTATGAATTTACTTGTGTACATTTAAGCCATACAAAATGTTTATCTGGTATAATAATCTGTGGTGCGCTCTCTAAAAACTTGGGTTACTACGAATTTATGACTCTAGTCCAGCAGATAAAATCTATCATACTTGCTCTGTGTATGTAACAACTGTGCTACCTACAATCACACTATTCATTTAACTGTGGTGTCTGTGATACAGATGAAAAGAATTAGAAATTTTAAGAACTATACTTCTGGATTTTAATCGAGATTTTAGAGAACTAATTTTTTTTTCACGAACGGTATCAAGTAACTGGAGATTAGAAAGGTCTGGAATTGAACAATCCCTACCTTTAATTCGCTACTATCGGTATCGTATGTGATTATATATGTAGCCAACAGTCAATAATATGACCTGCATTTTTTGTCACATTATATATTTGCTTTATATCAGTTGCATTCAGTACTTAACATGTTGATTTTACTACAACAGTTGGCGAAAATGAATACGCCCTTTGCTTAGGTTATTAATATGTGTAGTTTAGATGCTAATTGGCGCCTATTCTCAACTTGATTTTTGAAACTTGTAGAAAATTGATTTAACAAATAATTTCGGAAAAGCGGAAAATAGAAAAAAATATTTGGCTAGAGGTAAATTGTTGAAATAAAAATGGAATAGGAGCCGTCTTAATACAATGGCAAAGGAAAAGATTTATTTTATGAATTGTGGAATAGGCTGGTTTTGCTTCTTTAAACGGAATATGAAATTCACAAATTAAATCCTCATTTTGATGAGACAATCCGCTCTTAACATTGCTCGGATTCTGAACGAACTTAGCTACACCAAAGTTAGATTTGTAAAACTCCTATTAATTTTTCTTTTTGTGTTTAATCGTAGTCATATCGAGGACGCACGAATACAGGTTCGCTTTGAATATCCATCTGCACATCGCATTGCTCCAGCCAGCCTGTACTGACATAGACGCTGGTTCGATCCCATGGATTCTGCACTCCAACCGGAGACCATAGTTTTGTTCAAGTGATAAAAAATACCCTTTTCAAGGCTTAAACTACCACAAAACAGCATTTCATCTTAAACTACCTGGACTGCTTTACAAAGTAGTTTGTGTATGAAGCTTCGCAATACTACAAAATCGACTTTTATTTTTAAAAAAAGAATGAAAATGAAACTAAGAAATTGACAGCCAGAATTAGCTTCCATGAACATTTTCAACATTTCGCGATTGAACACACATTACAAATCTAATGCAATTATTCCAGTTTTACCGTACAAGTTACAAATTCGGTGCTTGGTCAATATTTAATAACATAATGAAACAATTTTGGCGAACTATTTTAAGTCTGCCATTAGATTTAATAAAGAGGCTGCATTTACTTAACGTGAAAAAGACTGAAGAGATAATTGGCCAGTTTTTTGGAATAATTTCTTTTGCTAATCAATTTTTCTAAGTGTATAGGAGTGTAAAGAAATAGCCGAGGTTTGCATTGACTGTTGGAATAAAGCTATTTTGCTTCAAACCCGAATCACTTTGCTTCCAAGTAAAGTTTTCTATTATTTTTTTGAAGTAATAAAACTAAGTTGTTATATTATGGATTTTTACCCGTATTTTATAACCAGATTGGTTTAATTATTTGTTTAAATAACATAAACTCCAGCGTTGTTTAGAATTTCATCGGATAAGAAATCCGTTTAGGAAAAGATCCTAAAATGGACCAACTTCATATTGTCGAGTAAATTTTGTTGTGAAAATATTGATGAAATTTATTGATACGAATAAAATTCGACAATTATAATTTATGCCAAGCATACGTAAAACGGCAATACAAATTGATTATCAACCCGTATATAATAATTGACCATAGATAGTTCCAATCAACTAAATCAAATTTTAATTATTTCTAGATATTAAATAAATTAACATCTTTAACGAATTAATTTATAGTCAAATCGGCATGGGTGATGCGAAAACGAGTTTTCACAAGTCTTCAATATACTACAGAACTACCGTTAAAGAAAAACAAAATTAAAAATGTTGACAAATGAAAATAGATCGTAAACAATTTAAATTTCCTGATAAGAATGTGGTAAGAATTTGAAGGTAATCTTCAAACAAACAATTACAAGGTGAATCACTTTGAACGTAATAAATTTTGCTTTAACCTAAAAAAGAACCTTAAATTTTAAAGTTCCACGATAAAAACCACAATTATAAATCAGTTGTAGATAAGGGAAAATCGCTATCTGGCTAAGCAATAACGGTCATATTTTTTCAATTACTTTTGGTTTGAACATTTAAAACCATAAACAATTGCAGCTGTATATATGCTAATTTTAGCGACAATTTATGATTACAATAGTCTTTTGTTATTTAATACAAAATACTATATTTTTACACTTTTTAGACGCTTTATACATTTTTATTTTTAACAGTATATAATTATTAAATGAATAATTATTGTTTAATTCTTAAATGTACTCAAGGGTGTACTGTAATCAAACTAACATTTATAAAATAACAAAAAAAAAATTGTTTTTTGTATACTATGTATGTTTTATCAAATTTAAATACTGTCTAAATTCTAGTTTATTTATCATTTTTTTTTGTGACACGTAGATATCATTCAACCTTCGTTAGTAACCAGTGACGGATAATATATTGGATATTTATCATTTACAGTGAATATAACTAATAAATTTAGATAAAAATATAGTTACATTGTAACTATTTATATATTTATATTTATAGTTACAATGATTGTTGACAATAGTAAATAATCTTTGAAAATTATATATTTTGAGTCATTCTTCAAATTCTTTGAAATGAATCGATCAGTTTTTATACAGGGTAGTCCCAAACGACACTGCTACCTCTAAATTGAACTATGGGGTTATAATGATATAAATCAACGTGGTTATAAAACTTATTTCATTTACCTCTTTAAAGACTGGACCTGTCATTTTTTCTTCGCTCAATCACTTTCTTTAACACGTATATATTTTAAAATTTAAATTAATTTATTCGCCATTTTACTGAACTTAATATTTTTGTTGTTTAACTAAATGGTATGTTAACTTTTCTTGTGTGAAAAATAAATATATGTATATATATATTTTACATTTCATGTGATAGTACCAACTGTGTTACTTATTTATGTGTTTACATCAAAAAGAAGTGTACATCATTTCAAAAAATTTCCCGATTTATCTCGCAATTTTACTACAATTAAAACTTAACCGTAACCATTTGTGATAAACGATAGTCTTGTAATCTTCTTTATATTATAACACATAAATAATAATAAACTTATCACATGACACAATATTTTATTGATCAAATAAAACAACAACATAAATTTAACCTTAGCTAGATGCTGTTCGATTGCCTGAACAATAACCGCGGCATGTTGTATATTCTCCTCCGCCAATATTGTTAGCATATTGATTAATGGTTTGCTGTTTACATTTAAATCGCTTAAACTAGAAAGATATTCCTCTCCAATTTCTTTAGACATCTTGGCTTGTGTTGTTTTTATATATTTATTAACGGGGTTGAGTTTATAATTTTTTTTTTTTTTGTAATTTTAGTTTTATCACAACACTAACTAAAAATTTTTTTGGTATGATGAAATCACCAACTCTATATAT
Source organism: Tipula confusa (assembly GCA_963556175.1). Taxonomy (NCBI): domain Eukaryota; kingdom Metazoa; phylum Arthropoda; class Insecta; order Diptera; family Tipulidae; genus Tipula; species Tipula confusa. Next base: position 31,128,561 of record OY744476.1, read on the forward strand.
CTGAAACTAAGCCAGAATCACAAAAAATTACTTATTTATATTTCACAATCATGTATTTTATTTTAAAATAAAAACTTCCAATCATAATAATATATAAACGACGCATAATTTAATTAAAAACCATTACAATCAAATTAAAAATGTTACCAAAGTGAAATTATCAGTAACTACGCTACCACTACAGCTTTAATAAAAATGTCGCGTTGACCTTATTTGAAAAAAATTCAATTTATAAACATATATATTTGTAATGGTTTATATTAGGCATTAATTGTTCTTATTTAAGTAAAAACAATAATAATATTTAAAATATATATATTTATTTTTACTAGGAAAATGATTAATATTTGTACCGTGCTTTGTGTATTAAAACCGACCATATTGGAAAAAAAACAATAGTATATCGTGAAAACGCCATTTTGTCTTATTAAAATTGAATCGTTTTTATATTAATTTTTGTAAGATGTGCTTACCTTATATTTAATATAAACTAAAATATTTTTTTTATAAATTTAATAACATCATTTTCACAAAACTAATATTATTTTTTTTAATTATATTTAACTTTTATTTGAAAAAAAAATTATCTAACAAGCGACGTGCACTTGAAAAAACACAACCTATTTATGAAGAAAAATTAGAAATGCTAGACTCGTGCTGAATACGAAAAGTTATAGAAATTACCCAAGTAGCCATAAAAGTTATTACCCTAGTAACCTTGAAAAGTAAGTGCAAATAATTTTTAAAATTATATATAATAAAATGTATATGTGAACATTTTAATATTTTATTGTGACCTTAGACTAAATAGGGGGCCTGATTCTAGAGGTGAAGTTGATTTTTAACATTTAAACACTTCTTAACATTTTTATGTGACCCCTTTGAAATGCGCTTTACATATTACCATGTTTCCATGTCGAGTTGAAACCAGCTTGAGCTGGAGTTAACGTCTATTACCTTGTTTCCACGTCGAGTTGAAATAGAGTCGAGTTAGGATTAGGGTTCATGGAAACGGCCTTCCCGGCGCAAAAAATGTATACATCAAAAGTGTACAGTATACGAACAGTTTACGTACAGTTTTTTTTATAACACACTACCACATATACATTTTTATTTTTTATACTCTACAAAATATATTCGTGCTACATAATTTATAATTCGTATATGATCGCGCGATCAGCCATTTTGCATTTAATTTCATTCAAGTTAAACCATCCTAAACCATGCGCGATATTTTAGTTTGGAAATTATTTTTTAATAATTTTATTGTCATATAGATTTTTACTCCCAGAAATTAAAAAAATTGTCATTGCTTCTTCATATTATGTGTTAGGTAAGAACCAATATTTATTATTTAGTGTCTTATATTTTTTCTAACTCTTAATATTTTTAGGTGTCATTCTTTAATCTGGATATATTCTTGTTTTACAATGTAAATAAAAGGATCCCAATTTAAAACGCTGTGTTTATTTCCGTTAGCTTAAAAAATTTAGATTTAATATTGTAAATAAATATATTAAACTCATTAACAATAAAAGACTTTTTATTTAAAATGCTAATTTTTTCATTATTGAAATTAATAAAATTAAATGTGTATAAAATTAATTGTGTTCTTTGGATTAGCAAAACAGGACGCGTTAATAAAAATTTACTATAATTTATTAATTTATACTTATATTATTTTAATTGATATTTCGTTTTCTTCGTCAGTTCAAAACACTACTGAGGTCAATCTTACTTTTTTTTTGTTTAATGTATTCATTTGCTCACCATCTCTATTTGTACTAGTTTCGTTGAGTTAAAGTGAGTTAACAAAACTTAACAAAAACACCATTTCCATTACGAGATAATTCGAGAAAACCCCGGTTAACTCTTGGAAACGTAGTATTGAAATATATATATATATATATATATATATATATATATATATATATATATATATATATATATATATATATATATATATATATATATATATATATATATATATATATATATATATATATATATATATATATATATATATATATATATATATATATATACTAATCGTACCCTATAAAAACTAATTTAATTAAACCTAACATAATCTAAAAATCTAAAGGACTACAAAATACTTTTCTTAAAAATCAACAAAAAAACAAAAGTATTGCTGTCGACAAGCCAAAATTTCAAAACGAAATAAATTCGATCTGTTAAATTAACTCGAGTTAATGGAAAAGCTGTGGTTAACTGTCGCCATGAACTCAACGAATCCAAAACCCATCTCAAACTTGGTACATGGAAACATGTTATGACATATAATAATATATATGTATATAGATATATCCTGGGTGTCCTATTGGGACGGGTCTAAACGAGTAGGGCGAGTAGCTGAATCAATATCATGAAAAAAAAGTCCACTACCAATATGGCTGGAAATGAACCGTTACCCACTTGAATTAGATTTCAACATTTTTAGCAATGCACAACACCTTAAATCATTTAAATGCCAATAACTCTTCTAAAAATTAAGATAACTGAATGGTTTTTCTATAATTTTAAAGACACAGACTGCTACTTTTGTTTCTGGATTTTTTATAAAGAAAACTTTGGTGGAATTAAAAAGGTTGTGCGTGAAATAACAAAAAAATTTTAACTCATTTTTCTCGAAAAAATTACTTAAGGGACATCCGAATTCGGTGGTAGTATAGTAATTATAACAGTAGTAAAATTTTTTCTCTTCCTTATTTTTAATAAGTTTGTTATCAACTTTGCTAGCGGCAAATAAGTCGTTAACAACTGGTCGCTCATTTGTTTCACAAAAAATTATGATTTACAGTTTAGACATTTTAGTAAAGTTCTTTTATTTCGGTACTTGTGTGGCGTTTGCAGTATTTGCCAGATGTTCGATGGTCGAGTTCATATCGAGTTTATGACGAGTTTGCGGTTTTGTTTTTTACCACACGTGGTTTGTTGAACAATGATATGCATGAGCGAGGCATTTTTTGGATTGAGGGTTGAACAAAAAATTGCACGTAGGCACGTCATTTTTAAACATTATAAAATGATATATAATATTAAATTATATAATATTATATAATATTAAAATTTTCCAGTCAACGACCTAGGGTTGGAACCCTCACGAGAAAATTGCTGCTTTTTAATACGACAAAACAATTCACAAGTACTTGCAAGTAGATGACCAATGCAAGGATGAAAAATTTTGCCAGAAGTAAAACATAACCTATAATTTAGTGTTTATTTCTTTTTAAATGCGTATTTTAATTTGAATGTGAATATTTAATTATAAAATCTCCACTATCAAAAACAATTCTCTTTTTTATCACATATAAAAATAATATATTTGACATTTGCACAAACATTTTTTCAAAACTAAACAAATCTAAAAAAAACCGAAAAATCTATTTGCCATGGAAGGTGCGAGTTGACCGTGGAAGGTGCGAGCCCTTGTGAGTAGTTTGATTTCGCTAACACGATTTATATATGCTGCAAACTTCTCGTAAATAAAAAATAAACTGTTATTGTAGGCGTAGCGGGTGCAGCCAGCTAGTTGTAATGTATAAAATTAAATTACTCATATAAGATTAGATTCCCATACTTTCTAATTATTTGTCTAATACAAAAAAAATAAAAAATAAAAAAAAATTTAGAGGTCCGTAAAATACTAACGTTTTTCGACAGCGCACTGCTCTCTTTGGAGTTGAAATGAAAACTAAACTCAACTGTGATACCAATCGCGGTGTGAGCAAAGTGAATTGCGCTGGCATTGTGCTAATATTAAACGTAAACACAAGATTAAAAATTATGAGATAAGTAATAAAATTTATTATTTTTAAATTTAAAATTTAAAAATAATACATTAACACAAATAAAGCATATTTGAATTTGTAACGATACAAAATAATTAACTGTTCAAGCAATAATTTTAAATTTAAAAGTTAAAATGTTCCCGTATAGATGTCACTCAAATCAAGTTCATTAATTCATCTTCTGTCATTTTTTTTTTCGTTCGTCGAGTAGTAACAAAATTCATTTTTTGCGCAAACATTAGTGGTTGTGTATTGTCTTTTGTCTTACGTTTAATTCTCGAAGTATATTTTTCGTATTTCATCTTATTTTTTAAAGATTTTGTGTTTTAGTGAATTCGAATCGAAACAATACAAAAAAAAAACTAATTTATTGATTTAAACTTAGATATAACTGCGAATATTAATTTAATTAAACGTAAGTAGCTAGAAATAAAATGAAAATTGTGAATAGAAAATACTTCATATATTATATTGTGTGTGATCCGTCAGTTTTTTTTTTATTTTATTTTAAAGATGGCTGATTTATTTTTTATTCGTTATTTTTGAATATTTGTGTTTTAAAATTACCGTAATTTTTGTGTATTGCTATTTTTTTGTTTGTTAAATTTTCATTTTTATTGATTTGTCAACATTATGTTTTTTATGAGTATGGTTTATTATCGTTTTTATTATTAAATCTAATTAATAATAATCTATATATAAACAATATACCTACATACTTAAAAAAATCGACATGATTGTATTGATATTTATGTTATTAAAAAAAAAAAAATAAATAATAAAAAATTTTGTATGCGATTTTTCTCTATGATGACACATCGTTAAAATTTTATATGTTTATCTCTTTTAAACTTATTGATTTTTTCGTTCGTTCGTTATGAAATGAGAAATTGATAGACGAAGACAAAAAGAAAAAAAAAACGAAAACTTATAAATACCCAGAGGTGGTCAACTAAACTAAATATTTGTGCAACTAATTATCATGTGGTGATCTAAAAATTGTGATTAGTTTACATTCAATTATCAAATTGCATTCAAATATTTATATATATTTCGAAATTATTATCTAAAATTAAGAATTAATCGATACATCACTGTATTCATAACGATAACGACGATGAAAAGGGAGTTAGTGGATTTATATAACGCATGCGTTATATTATTGCGATGGTTTTGCGTTTTAGTTGAATTTTGAATTTTGACGCAACATCTCATAAACGACTAAATAATTTTATTGTGCTCAGGGTTCACACGAGTGGAGTGTTGAGATTTAATTTTTCTTAAATTAAAATAATTAAGGAGTATAAAGTGATATTAAAAAATTGAAAAATTTTATAAAATAATTTAATAAATTTTACAATAATATAAAAAACAATTTGTGACTGAAAAGTGAATATATTGGTGCCTAAGTGTTAAGTGTTTATTGAACCGAACCATTATTAAAGGATAAAGCAGGTCCAGACATTGTGGAGTTTTTTATTTGATCATTCGTTTGTATGTTACAAATTTTTAATTGATTTTTTAAATTTGTTTTAAAATTATGCTCTAAAAAAAACTATTTTTAACTATTTATTCAATTCTGATTATTGATTGTAGTGATAAATTTTTTTTTTGTAATATTTGTATGAAATATGTAGTGCAATAATTAAATAAAATTAAAAGCCAAAATAATCTAAATTTGTTAATTTGTAAATTAGGTAGTTTAACATAAACAGCTGTTAGAATTTGGAAAGTGATTTATAAGTGGCAATATTTTATAATTATTCCATTCACCAGACTGTTAAACCATAAAAGCAAATCCCTCAAGTGGGATATAAAAGCACTACAATAAACTCATTTCAACCTTCTTCTAGATAGCTTTAGCTTGTCATTGCGTAGGTTGTATTCTAATGCAGTAGTTACTCCTCCCCCTCAACTTGGCAGACAACATCGAAACTCAGACCGATAAAATGCGAAAGACTTGAACAGAATAGAGTGAAATACCGGTATAAAAAATACTCAAGGGTCCATCGTTCTTGTTTGCTAGTCGCGTGTGTTTGTTATAACTCAGCTCAAACTATGAATCCTAATTATTTTTAACTTTATTGTTGATATCGATAAACCCAAAAAAAAATTAATCTGTAGAGCAAATCTCTAAACGGAGATTACTTTTACAGATTTTGAATTTTTAATAAGTAACCCTCTCTTACTAACACAAAAAATAGTTGTTCTTGCTGTAAATTTTGACTGACATTTGGGGTATGTTGTATTTTTCATACTTAGAACACATGTACTTAAAAAATAAGTCGCATCGATTTTTAGTGCAAATGACGGTGTTTATTTTTTAAGGAGGGTAAAAAATGAGTCGAAATCCAAAAACATTGATTGCAATTCCTTTATATAAAAAAGAGATGCGGTTCAATTGAGCAACTAAATCCCATTTCACTTCTAAGCACTTTTCCAAAATACTTGAGAAATTAATAAAACGGAGATTGGGAAATCTACGAAAAAGCTTTTACAATTTTTGAGTCAAATGTATAAAACTTTAAATAACTCGCTTAATCTGAACTTTTAATACTTATAACTAAGCTATCATGCATTTCTGGAATCAGTAATAATGTATGGCATATCCAGTTGAGGTAGTAATACCATAGCCATACGTTGTAACAGTAAAATATATAAACGATTTTACTTGTTTATAGCACGGCACCCTACTGGTGTTATATGCTACCTTAACACTTAAAAATTCTTATCTCTGAACGTTGAACAATTGGAAGACCAATTAGAACTACTTATCAATATTATATAACAAGCACCTTGGTATAGTATGCGTATTAGTCAAAAAGAAACTCGAACACATATTAACTTCTGTTGGAAGTTAAGGAATTGGTTAGAAAAAACGCAGGGCACGAAAAACATGGTAGCGAAATTGGGCTCCACAACGTAAAACGATACTCAACTATTTTAGTAATAAACTTAAACTTTTAATCAAAGAAAATAAAAATGATATCGATTATTTCCTCTGGAAAGTAACAAAAAGTCTGTCATCAAATTTTGGATCTCCCAAGACAAACTGCAGATGAAAACATGACACTATTTAACAAAATCGACGGCCAAAGCATAAAACCTGTATCTTTACAAGAGTTAAAAGTTGAAATCAGCACTAAAGCTAAAAAAAAAATTCCGGGCTATGATCTAATTACAGGAAAAATAGTTGAATCACTAACTGAAAAAGGATTACGAAAGCTACTTCAAATAATTAATGCAGCGTTCAGACTTAATCATATTCCACACCAATGGAATACCAAAACCAAGCAAACCAGCTAATAACAAAAAATCGTATAGGCCGATTTTTTTGAAATCGGCAACAGCAACCACCAGAAGAATATTTTCGATCATTTAAAGCCGATATATTGATGTCAATTTCGTCAATCGATAAAACCCAACATTAAAATTAACTTTTTGTCTATTGACTGCAAAAGTCCATTAAAGGCTACAAAAAAGAAAAACGTCACGTTTTTTATATTGATATTTTTAAGATCGTCTACCAAGTGGTTAACAACTTAAGGAATGAAAAGTTCGTTTTAACACTCCTTGAAGATCGCAGAAGTTTGTCAAACATTTTTAAATCACTTGTAATACAATGAGATTTAAAGTTTTTCAAACATTGACGTTTTTTTAGCTGATTGGTGACACATGTCTTTATGCACTTTCTTCCAGGAGCAGTCTTTTAATAAAAAGAAGCATTTGTTTTATACGTCTCGTTCAAAACCATGACGTTTATCTCCCGTTGTCGTAAAAAACATGAATATATAATTGATCATCGACATCAATTTTTTTTATTGATTCATGCGCTTGAGTTTCTTCTGATTCATGTACAAGTTTTTGATCCAACTTTATTATTTTATTTTCATAATCATCGACTTATAAAAAACAGTTTAATGATCCGATCGAAATTCTCCTTGATCTCCTTGTTTTGAAAAAAGAAGAAATAGAAAAAGTATAAATTTGATATCCGCAAACAAAACCCTCTTTACTACAAGCAGTACGCATTGCATACTCATGCTATTTAATCATATACACATGAGAATGTATTGTAAGTAAAAAACGTGTCGATATATGATTTAGAATATAGTGTAAAAAAAAAGGTAAAAGGCAAAATTGATGTTATCTCTTTCCTACACAAAACACAAATAACAAAAAAAGAGACGAACAAATTCTCAATTATCCATACACATTAAATAGTGTGCGTAATTTTGAGATAAAAATGTTAAATGAGGTAGTAAGAATGAGAAAATTAAAATTTTTTTTTATATGGATTTTGATAGCACCAATACACTCAAATGTGTACATTGGTTTTGTTTATATTTGTCAATGAAGGTTAGAAGACGGCTTGTAATATAGAGTGCTTTGTCCGCATACAAATTAATTGTAAATGTATTCAAAGTACTGAAAAACATATCTCGCTTTCATACTCAAAATTTATCAGTAAATTATGATAGTAAACTAACACAAGTATTTTTCAGTACTGATTACTGAAAAAAATGTTTTGTTTCTTTCACACTACTAGTAATTCTATATTTTTATATCGTTATTTTAACTTCTCCACTGAAAGAACATGGCGAGAAAGGGAGGTAAAGATATGTATAAAAGAGAAAAAAATAAACACTTACGATTCCAAACATAAAACGAAAGAAGAAAGCAAAATTGTTCTACAGTTTCTTCATCAACAATGAATCATCTACAATTTCTTCCTCTAGAACAGTGATGTCGCTATAATTTTTGAATTTTGAGTGATCTATTTGCTTACATCTGTAAGATTTGGGCATATTCGACTATTAATCGAGTATAATTTCGCTTTTCCTCTTTTGTATCCTCTTAAAATCAAGAACTCTGAAATGAACAAAAATTGATTCAACCAACAACAATGAAAATTGGCGATGCTACATTCTGAATGTCCAAGTCTTCTCGCTCGTCTCCAAATTAATTCTATGGGAACGCAAATTTGTTATAACTTATCATATTATTTTCTCTCATAATTTTCGAAGAAGACCCCTAGATGCCAAAGCTACGACTGAATTATATGAGGGGACACGCAATTCTCGATACTGGAATGAATTACTTAAATTACTGTGGCACATTGAGAGTCTTATCTGTCAATTGCCACATCTCGTTCATTGAATGTGGCATGAGCATGAACAACTGCTTAAATCGTTGCCTTTTTATAAAAGGTTGTTGACCCCGTGCTGCATCCTAGTCTTCAGATTCTTTGGCATGTTGTCATATGCTGGTTGTTAATTGCTGCGTTTGTGAAACTTGACAGATACGTGCTGCAGCCTACTTCTCCGATATCTTAGCTCTTTGAATCGAAGTGCTGTTTTGACAACCTTCTCCTATCTTAAAAAAAAATAAACCGGATATTCTCACAATATTCAATTCTTTTACCCTGAGATCTTTCGTCTTTAGAAATTGACACATTGTCAATTTGACTTGCATAATGTCTTTAAGCGGGTGAGATCATATTTCTCAGTGAATATTTTTATAAGGGAAAAACTTGGTAAACATAATTTTAAGTTTTCAGTCACAAAAACACTTTGGAAAATTTCATGTTAGTCACAAATAATGCAAATATGATTTCAACCCTAAGTAATATATTTCATTAACTATAAATCGTATAACAATCTTTTGCATAATTGATTTATTACAATTTGCAATTGTTACTTTTTTAAAATTGTTGTTGTTATGTTATAGAATATAACTAAATAAACAAATTATGTTTAGTTATTGTCATGCAATATATAAAAAGACAAAAAATCAAATCAATAATCCAACTCTAATAAAATACACCAGTCGCAAAATGGTTTAGATGGAAATAAATTACCTGCGATAAGCGGAACTTAAACTACTTATGTTGATAAACAATTACATATTTAAAAATTTACTTACCTAAACACATTTTTACTTGGATTACATATTTATAAATTCACATAAATAACTTGTACTGGAATTGAAAAATTTCATTAGACGACTAAAACATATGACACAAACAAAAAATTCTATTTTTGGTGAAAAATCAATATCAGGGTAGTAGAACATTTTTTTTTTTTTTAAAATATACAGTACGAGAAATTTTATTTTAATCAATACATTTTCAAGCGTGATTACTATATGATGTCTGGATCAATATTTGAAATTAATTAGAAAAACTTGAAATTATTTTCGTTTTCTACTACTACGATTTTTTTGTGTGATTTTTCATTCGTTTTCATTTTTATGTAAAAATAATCTTATTTATTGTAATTAAGTTTATATATATTTTTCAGTCACGAATTTATTTTTATTTATATACATAATGTATATATGCCATTTTTATATAGGTACTTACTTACTTTCGTTGAATGATTTTCTATGTTTTTGTCTTGCAGACAATAAACGAATATAAGCATAAAAAGTTATTTTATTTATAGAGCTAAGGATGACTCATTTATGTTTTTTTATTCATTTCATCGGAAAATTGCATTTTTACGAGGAATAGGGCATGTTGTCAAATTATCAAATTAACTTATATTTATTGTTTATTGAAGATAGTTCAGTTAAATACCAATTATTGTTATATATATATATATATATATATATATATATATATATATATATATATATATATATATAAAATTGAATCATATTTCACTAGATCTCCTTTAACGGGGCTCCAAAGTTTTGAGAAAAAGGTGTTTAAACACCGAGCAATAGACGCCATACCATAGTAGAGATGAATTTTTAATACATATATTGTTTGGTTAGTATATATTGTTTGGGAGATTTACTCTGTCTCAATTATCAGTTTCTGTAAGAGGTATCCGGCAATTCTGCTCCAAATTATATTTTTCCCGCAAGATTTTAATTATAAGCATTTTTTGGCCACTTGAAGTGCCTCCTGGTAGACTTTGCACTCCCTTGTTCCAGGAATGTAAACTAAATCTGATTGATGTCCTTTTCCAAACAGAGCACGTGGCATTCCTTGGCATATTACAACTTTGTCTTGTCATCAGCACCCAGGCACTTATAGCAAAACAATTACGAGGTATTTAAACGTAACCAAACCACTTGAAACAACGAACTGCTGAGTTTCTTTGCACACTTTGCAGTATGTCCAGCCCAGTGTTATTTACCCTTTGTTAAGAAGCTTCAGTGCAGATTTGTCATGCAGTATAATAACCGCAATCTTTTGGTTCATAAAGCTTGGGAAGTCTTAACATTGTGTATCCTGGATACATCACTGGATAGTTGTTACACTCCCTCTAAGACTGTAACAACTTGACCTCCCTTTCCTATCATGTTGCCTACAATATTTGGTGGAAATTCCCTGATCCGGGGAATTGCCAAGTTGATTTATTATAATAATCTGGAGTTTCGTCGTATTACAATAAGTTTGGAACAATTTGGCATTTATTGGCCAAAATTATCTTTTTTGAACAATATTACAGAAAAATATATTGCAACTTTTCAGTTACTTTGGGGAGTAAAATAAAATTCTTCGGCTGGAAATCAAATCCGAATCAATTGCTTGGGAGATAAATATACTGACAATTACACCACCGACGCTGTAAATACAAAGATGTGTTTAAAGTATCTTATGAGAATTTATCAATTATTGAAGGGCCTTATAACGGGTGGGCCATTTAAAAGTTTAAATTTAAAAATGCAATAAAATTAAAACGGTTTGAAATTTTGCCAAATTTATTTCTTTATTGTGAAGTACAATTGTTCCGGTTAGAGATGGAATATTATTTAATTCATATGGCTGCCGCGGCTGGCCTCACAGTACCCCATTCGATCGGACCAATCTCCGAGCACTTTTTGAAGCTCATTTTCATCTTGGTGGGTGCGTTAATAAGCAAAATTGCCGTATTTAGGGCTCAGAAAACCCACACGTGGTCTTACAGAAGCCAATGCACCCATTACGAGTGACTGTTTGGTGCGGCTTGTGGAGTGGAGGCATCATTGGCCCATATTTCTTTGAAAATGAAGACGACGCAATCATTACGGTTGATAACTGATTTTTTTGCGCCCGCTCTTCATGGTATTGATGTGAACGATGTTTGGTTTAAGCAGGATGGTGCAACTTGCCACACATCTCATGCCACAATCGATGTATTTCGTCAAACGTTTGATGGCCGTTTAATTAGCCGAAATGGTGATGTCAATTGGCCGGCAAGAAGCTGCGATTTAACACCATTGGACTATTTTCTGTGGGGCGCCGTTAAAGACAAGTGTTATGCCGACAAACCAGAGACAATTGAGCATTTGAAGGCCAACATTCGTGATGCCTTCGCCGAGATACGACCCCATACACTCGAAAAAGTGCTCGAAAATTGGTCCAAAAATTTGACAAAATTTTGTCATATATTTGACAAAATTTCAAACCGTTTGTGTTTTATTGCATTTTTAAATTTAAACTTTTAAATGGCTCACTCTATAGTTGCAAACGATATGTCTATTTGAGGATTAAAATCCGTTTGAGAACAAAAACCTTAGTTTATTAAAAATTATACATGACGGTAAGCCTATCAAAATTGTGAATTATGTAGAAAATTAGAAAGTTCCCAAAATTTTCGAAAATTCATGATGATACATGATAATCCTATCAAAATTCTAAAATATTTGAAAAAATACATGACGGTTTTAAAATTTTAAAATATTTAGAAAATACAAAGCACCAACAATTTTAAAAATACATGATGGTAAGCCTATCAAAATTGTGAAATATTTAAAAAAATTGAAAACTTCCCAAAATTCTCGAAAGCCTACTAACATTTTAAAATATTTATAATAATAATAAAATTTTTAAAATTTTTTTAAATTTTTTAAAATTTTCAAAAATTCATGATGTTAGCCTATCAAAAATGGGAAATATTTAAAAAAATTATAAAATTCCTAAAATTCTTGAAAATATATTATGGTTAGCCTGTCAAAATTGTGAAATATTTACAAAAAAAAAGGAAAACTCTAAGTTCGCAAAAGTTTCTTGTTATAAAAAGATGTTCCAATTAGAATAAAAAATAAAAAGTAAGTGACTGGTACCACTAGTTTAAATAATCATTTAAAAGCATTTTTTTGATTTACTGTACAAAGTACAAATTTATATTTTTCAACTACAAAGACCACTTCCAATTTCTGTTAACATTTTTTTCCTGTAGTAATTTTGACAGTATAGTGGGTCTCTCAAATGTTGATACGTCTACTAATTCCTGTAACTTATATCACTTGCCAACCACAGCAAAACTATTAATAGTTCCATCTTAGCTAAGATAAGAATTGTTAGCTATTTATCTCGTAACGTCACAATTACAACAGTCAAAATTATTACAGAATTCGGACAGCAAACGATCTCATTACAAAATATGGAAGAGACAATTATTTCACTTACGTCAAAATTTTAACACAAATCGTAATTATGGCAATCGTACGGGACCAAAAAAAGATTTCATTGCTCGGAAAGGCTACTTGGTTTAATTTTTTTTTCTTTTACTGTCGAATGCAAATTTTACAAACCTTCATTATACAGTAACCAAGAAAAATGGTTTCTTCTTTTTATTTTTACTTTATTATTATTTCAATATATATATTTTTGTTGCTTGTGTTTGGGCCTTCTTTATTATATCTTAATCTATGATTGAACAAAAGTTAAAAAAGTAACTTTTGGCAAATTTTAATATACAAGAAAGGAGCACTTCAATAAGTTTGACATTTTATCATTTTATTTGCAGTATAGAAGTTGTTGAAAATGCACACCGAGTCTCTAAAGGGATAGTTTGAACCACTTGACGCACGCGTTTATTGTAGTAGCCCAAGGGTATTTAAGATTTGTTAATTCGCGATCTCATTATTGCTAGATGCAATTTGTCATCGTAAGAAGTAAGTGACAAACTACCATGTACGCCTTCATTAGCATACAATTTTTAATTATTAAAACCACTCCCCGTTAAGAGTATGGATAGCTGCCAGCATATAGTTAAGTCCCTTTCGTTATCGAAATTGACGGAGAATATAACTCCACGAATTAAGAACGACCATGTGACACCATCCCTAGGTTGGAAAAAGAGCTTTTAATATGTTTTATTCATTTATGTTAGGACCTGGTTAGGTGCGCAGGTTCCATTACAGGTGGTTCTCCATACTTCCATCGAAACCCAAAAACTTTGGTTTCGCGAAAGAAACTCTTTGCTAAAGAAACCTCTTGCAAATGTTGGGTCATTTTTGTTTTTAAAAACAAAAGTTTTTATTGTAAAAGTTATGGTCCTCGATTTAAGAATGAAAAACAGTTTCGTTCATATGTGGCTTCCTCTGTTGACCTTACAGTGAACCATCCTATGAGTTCAGTTTTTAAGAACTTTTTCTATGATTACGACGCCTATCTTGCGAATAATAGTCGCAATGTTAGTGCAATTGTCTCTGGATTATCCGCATAAGATCTATTCTCGCAGCTCCTCCAAACCGGCGGATTATTCGGTTGCTAAATTTGGAGCGCAAGAAATCGACTGTCTCTCGGCTTGTATGGCATGTGGTGCCATCTTATTGAAATCAAAGGTTCCACATTCATAGCGACGATTTGAGGCCATGAAAAGTTGGTTAGCATGCATGTGTAACGGTCGCCATTGGTGGTAACGGTGATTCAAATGTCGTTTTCGAAAAATAGGCCAATTATGCTACAATCCCAAAATCCACACCAAACTATTATTCTTGATGGATGCATTAGCTTTCTCTACGATTACGTGTGGCTATTCCAAACCTCAAATCCGGCAGTTCTGCTTACTTACATAGCCCCGAGAAACATATGATATTTTGACATATGATATTTGAACATATGATATTTTGACTATTTAACGTCATTATCAAGCTGATCCGGGCTAGAGATCAGCTTGATAATGACGTCAATTTTAGTCAATTTTAGCTGAGAACTGATATCGAGATAGTAATTTGCTACCAAAGTCTGGACCTTGTTGGCAAATAATCCGAAGTCTTTGTGCAGTATTCTCATCAAGCTGGTGCGATTAATGGCTAGTTGCTACGATCGGCGTCTAATTAAGTTCGAAGAATTCTGTTCTACACTATGGGCCACAGCCGCAATATTCTCGGGCGTGCGCACTTTCCCAGCTCGGGGATTACTTTTAAGCTTTTCTCATGAACTTTCTTCACCAATTTCAATACAGCGGTTCCGTTTGGCGCTCTTTCACGGGCCACATTTCTTTTGTTAAACAACAATTATTTTGAACTTAAGCTTGTTTCGTGCCGCGAAACATCAGACTGAGGAGCTGTCAAAATTTCAAGGGTTGCCATAGTATAAGTGTTGCCATAGCCTATGATTTAAAATCAAACCAGTAGATGGGCCACCTTTTTAGATCCATCTAATGCTAGTTGGCATCGTTTATATGGTTAGAAATAGGGTAGTATCTGATTGTTTTGGAACCTCTTACTTTTGCATTGATCAGTGAAAACATTTTTGGTAAATGATAACCTTTCGCTTATGATAGTTTTAAGACGATCCATGAAATGCAATATTTTAGTTTTAAAAACTTCCGCTCAAACTAGAGACTAAACACAAGATGCTTTTCGTTATTTAAATTTTTTTTGAATTCTGGGGCATTTATGACAGGTAACAAAACAGTAGCTGTTTGAAGCCCATTCGACATTTGGTTTCAAATATTGATGTCTATAGTAAAAAGGTTATTCGAGCCTTTACAATTTGTCTCCAACAAAGTTAGCGTTAGTGTTATCCACACCACAATGTATCAGAAAATTTTCATCCTGTAAGAATTATGACCTTTAAAATTTTGATTTTAATCCAATCTTTGACATCCAAAAATCTGACAACTGCTGCTAAAAGTTGCAAATCTTTCAAAATTTTCAAATGTTTGAGCACGTCTAAAGAAGAGGAAACTTTACAGATAGTTAACTTCGATTTCGTTCTTGCACAAGCAATGTTATTGTAAAATAATTTTTGATGTATAAAAACAGGGCGTAAATTCACTTTAGTGCAGTAACATTATTTGTTGCATGGATTGCAGAAATTCGGCCAAATATTAATAGTATAAATTTCATTTATTTGCTGAAGACTTCCCACCTAATTTTAAGAAAAGTGCAAAAGTTATTAAAACTCTATTACTTTAGTCGTATCACTTCACATGAAGTGAAAAACTGTAGCATCATTTCAAGTGAAGATCAATATTCCCTTAGTCGATCGTATAGTGACGTTACAGGGCAAATGTACTTTTCTATTAAATGTATTTTATTAAATATTAAGTTTTTTTAAATATAATATTTTGGAGCTGTCACTTCAAATTATCAAGTGACGTAACTGTCATTTTATTCGACGAAAAACTATTCACACGACCGAGAGATACCATTTCTGTCACTTTAAGTAACGATTGTCGTAATCAACTTAGAGATCACCAACATTTGACTTCCGCCTCAAGTGAAAGGGTTTAAGGAATTGAGGCTTACGTTTGAGCCCTTTTTTGGAAAGATCTAATCGAATTTATCGATAAAAATGTTTATCGGTCAATTTTTAACGAGCTTTATGTCATATATCGATTATCGATAAATCCCAATCAATTAAGAATAAATTCTTTTTCTCTTTTTTTTCCCGTCCCTGAATTATGACGTCGTTATAAACTGTTAATGTGTAGCTTAATTGGCGGTAATAAAGTTTATGTTACAATAGAATATTTAGCACAAGGTGATTAAAAAATTTTACCTTGGTTAATGAGATTCTCTCCTAGTACATCAATCCAAATGTTACTTCAATTACGAATCGATAACAATTTGATCTCACATTTGCACTTGTTTCACGATTAGAAAATAATTTATTGTCTTGTGAATAATTTATTATTATCTATTTACTAATACATACATATTTTATTGTTACATACTTTTGTCACTTATTTAATACAAACTTTTATTTATTTAACAACTTTGGCACGTCACACGATCCAAAAATGTCTATTTCTTTGATCAATTAAATTCTTTACTTTCTATGAATATGTTAAATAGGCATTTAAATTTTATTGTTAAAAACTGTTTAAAATCTGTGAACTTCAATGTCGACACCACACTAACTTTATCGTTTTGAGATAGGTCAAGAACGAAATAAAATTATCAGCCACCCTAAAAATCGCGCATGATAATCTTCTCATCTTTTACGAATTTCTTTAATTTCGTCTTATAATCGATCGTATGTAATATGTTTTGACTATATATTTTCTTTCTTTTTTTGACACCAAGTCATTTAACCTTGAGTTATTGCCTCATTTATCGCGAACCAATACATTTAAAATGTTTTTCTAAAGAAAAATATATTTTCTAAATAAAATCGAAAAAGAAATAAATCAGAAAATAGTACAAAAAACAAAAATATATTTTTAAATAGCAAACACAGTGTATATGTATATATGTATTTATGTGTACTACATAAAGAGCATTAGATTAAATTCGAATGCATTCAAATTTATTTGTCTTAATTACTAACATTTACATATATGTATGTAGAATGCACGACATCTTTTATCTACTGTAGTAAACATAGTTGTATAATGAATCTTGAGTTCTATAATTTCGATTTACGTTTAAGAAAAATATTTCAAGTTCTTTTTATTTATAAATATAAGATATTTATACCTATAAACATATTCGCTGGTTGTGCTTTTTACACTCTTTAAATACGTTGATAATTTTAATTTAGGCTGCGATCGAATAGTCGAATAAATGGGGGTTACTTGGAAATTTTATTGTAGATTGATTTTATGGCTAATGCTGTGTGCCTCAGAAAACTTTTCAAACTAAACTTTTCAATATATTGTTAGTTGAAGCAATATGCCAATAGATGTCACTAGTCCAAAAGTCTATGTCTGTGCCTTACATGCGACTAAACTTTTGTAAAATAAAATTTTAAGAATTTAGAAAAAAGTTAAATATTTTAAAGATTTTAATTCTTATTCCATTGCTAATGCGCTAATAAAATGAACTAAATGAAACGTTTGCACTTGGTAAAAAGTAAAAACAAATAAAATGACATAGAACAAAGTGTACGAATCGGCCATTTTTCTATTTTTTGTTTATTTGATTTTTTTATACTAACGTCAAAACAAATTAACAAAATCAATAATCCATGCCACACAATAAAATGAAAAGTTTTTGAAAAGTAATCTCGCAGAATCACTTTTCAACTTTCACCTATGAGACAATAGCGGAAGCTTCGAATTTTGAAAAGTTTAGTTAAGGCACACAGCATAATAATACATACTATTTGACAGACATATTTTGCGAATTAGCGATAAATGGCGCTGTATGCGACTAAAATCAATTTTCGATTTCTCCTACTGAGAAGTGTAAATTTTGGCACAAGTATTCGTCCGTCATTCGCTCAATCATATCCTGAGCGTTGTTAATTCTTGTTTGCTTTTGAGATATCGCTACAAATAGAAATCTAGCGAGAAGATCTGTTGATAAGGCACGCCAATTGAATGTTACCTTGAATTCACTAAATTTTGTGCTGGACAACCATCATGTTTCCGTCATGAAACTACATGATCTATCGCACATGTAAGCTCAAATTTTCAAGTAATTTTGAAAGTCTATTTTTCAAAGACGATGGTTATGTTAAAACCTAAGGTCTGGGACATTATTCACAATTATTTACGGATATTATCAAGTTCGTTCGGGAATAAAAGAAGGCTGCCCTGTAAAAATGAAATGTTCTCTAAACCAGAAGGACCATAGTATATAACTTGCAAATTGAATTATTCCATCCAATAATTAATTGCCGTTTGCGATCTAACTTTTATTAGTAGAATGCGGATCTTTATGTAATTGCATATTTTCTAAAAAAAATCAGAAATTTCCAAAACTTTTATCTGTTAATATATTATCTGTTTTAAAAAGATGGATCAGGGCATATCAAGATAAAAGCTTTAAGGAAAATTTTCTTTTGCCAATCGAGCAATAAAGAAACAAATTGCCAAAGGAAATCTCAGTTACAGCAATTTTGCAATACATCAATCGACAAAACTTTATAAAAAAAAGTCTTGCCGAGGTTCAACAACGAAGGAAATTCATGTGGTTCCAGAAAAAATGAATTTTTCTTAGATTTATGTCAAGCAATCGTTGCGGTTAATATACCTTGGAAAAGCTTTGACACACCAGCACTTACCAACTGAATCAATTTTGCTTTAAAACTATTTAAAGGTTTGCTACATTTTGGCCATTTAAAATATAAAATCGAATATTGCCGAAAACTATGTTTGAATTACAGTAGATGAAACTACTGACGCCACTGGGATATATATTGCCTTAAAATCAAGTGTCTTAAAATTAAGCTTTAACATCATATTTATTGGCATGTAAAGAATTCGACCAATCAAACCATGCAGATGGGAGAATAATAAGTTTCACTGCTTGCAAAAATGCAACATTTGACGTGTTTAGATCATGAATTCCGTCAGTAAACAAATTGATTTCCTCAGTAATATTCTTCAAGATATTTTTCTAGATAAAACGGTACTCCAACACTTAACTTATATAAAGGAACATTTTGTTGCACTGATTGTCAAAATAAAAAAAACAGGAGAAAGTAGAACTATCTTTATCGGAATCTATGATTTTAATAAAAGGGATATTAGGAAATATGACTGACATCTGGGGAGATTGCGGTCAACTCTTATCTTTGAAAAGGCAATCCTAAAAAAAAATCCTGCATTGAGATCTTATAAAAAGTATTAAACATTTTGGGAGGCCAACATAGCACAGAACCTGATGAAAATGAGAAAGAATATTGGGGCAACTCTACATATGCTCCAATTACATGCGTAATCTAAACTATTCTGCGGCAATGTTATTTTGTGAATCGCAGTAAAACTTGTTATTTTTCGATTTTTAATTATTTCATTAATAATAACAAAACAAGCATTGACGGTTAAGAGTCTTTAAGTTTTCTGACCAAACTCACGCATTATTGTAATAAGTTTGATATTTTCTAAATTGCATATTAGTCGGATATGTTTTGCTTACTTTGTACATATTACATGAATAATTTACTTGCATAAAAATTCGCAGTCATGTTATGTTATAAAAGTTAAGTTATAAAGTTAATTCAAGTTCTGAAGATCTATTTCGACCAGGAGACAAATATTACTTACAAATATTAAACACAATTAACCAATATTACTTAGAATTGTCTGTGCTAATTGTTGCCAGCAAATTTTGGTTTGATTGATTGATTAATTGTATTGTAAGACCATGTTTTAGGCCCTTCTTTCAGATAACGCCGGGCCTATTCCTTCAGTTGTTTCCCATAAAATAATATAGGTAAGGAAGAGAAAGGTTAAAAAAAATATCAGTAAAATTAACCACCAACACTCTCAAAACTCATCACAACACTCCCAATACACAAAATTCTAATATGTATATGAACATATTCAAAAAAATTATTAAGCACGAAAATTAAATTAAATAACCGTTAAACTGACAAAATACGTCATTGAAATTCCGATAAAATATATAATTGATATATACATTTTAATAGACACAAAATTCTAAAATTTGTATAAATTATAGATTAAAAAAAAATTATTTACCACCAAAACCAAATGAAATAATCGTTAAACTGACAAAATACATCATTTTGATGGTAGCAAACTTTGGTTTTGTACAAATATTCTGCTTCTGTATCATAAGGTGGTAAACGTAGTTTTTGAAGAATTGTCACCAAATATGTATTTTTTTCCTGTGCCGATTTCAAACAAATCGTAAGATTTTTAATTACGTTATTTCCTTATTGTTAAAAAGATTTGCTTTACGATCCAGTAGATAATTTTAGATGTTGAAATTTGATTAGCCGGAAAACTGATGTCATCAGTTAATTTTTATAAATTTGCCATTTTTTTATGGAGTTTTTGTTAATGCTTGTCCCATGCGTCAACCAAAAGGTAGACGAATAACCTTTTTTTGTAATTAATTTTTTTTATTAAATCTCTTCGTTCTGCGGAGCTTCGAGCAACTGTGTGAGATTAAGACTCTTTGTCCTTGACATCTTTAAACTTTTTCTGGACTAATGTAAATAACTTTTTATTATGAGATCGATAGAATTCCAACGTGTTTTTAAATCTATTTTTAATTCAAGTTCTTTGCCAAGTCGGTTTTAATCTTGCATAAAATCATTTCACGATGATTAATGAAAAAATTCAATATCTATAACACATAATTTTCAATTGCCTCATTTATCTTCTCAATTATCTTCATATCATCTGGTTAAATCAAGTCACCATTATCAATATCAGCGTCACTGTCATATTCCTCTTTCAAAATAATGTTTTCCTCATTTTCAGTTCAGCTTCACCAACAGTTCATATTTTTAGTAGTACGGTTACCATAGGCTTAGCAGAAACACCATGAATATAAAAATTCTAAATGTCAAAAAATCAACAACAACAAATACCAGTATTTGTACTTACATTTATTTGTACGAGCATTTATCGAACTATTCGCTCACAGCCTTAGTTTTTTTTGCATGTTTTTTGTTTAGAATTTAAAAACCCTATAATTCTCACGAGTCGAGTAGTGTATAAAATATTATTAAAATGTGGCTTGATATAAATTTGTTAGTCTGATGTGTTAATTTTGCTTTGTATATATGTGTATTTTTATATACATACGTATATATTCTATTGAGACAAATAGGCGACTAATTTAGTTTTTTTTTAAATTTAAGATGCATTTCGTTTTATCAACATTAAAGAAGTTAAGATTTGTTTTATTTTGCCGTGTAGCAACACCTGTTTTGTGAATGATTAAAATGCGTATGTGTATACATAATATGGATATTATCTAATTAATCTATTTACTCAGTACTTGTTACGATATATAAATCTTATCATTTTCTACTAATTGTCATAAAAAACTTAAAGTATATGATAACAAGTTTTTCCGTTTTTAATATTTTGGTTTGTGGTTAGTCGGGTAAATTAAAATCTAAATCGAATTACGTCAGAAATACGTTATATTTGTATATTTATTACTCATCGTCATTTATATAAAACCGTGTGTAATATTTATAGTTATGTATATATCTATATATATTAGTTGGTGGGGGTTTAGTTAACGATTTAATTTCGTTGAAATAATACATATAGTTTTTAATAAAATAATCAATTAAATTTCGGTTTTATACAACGGCGAAGGTGAAGAATATATACGGTTTGAGTGAATTAAAAAAAAAATTCGAGTTTTATTTGCGTGAATTTTATACTAAAAAAAAATAAAAATGATGATGTTGTTCAATCACGATACTTGGCAATTTAAAAAAATGCTATTATTATTAATATATGGATTGCAAAAACACAAAAAAATAAAAGTGGGAAAATATAGAATTTTTGAGTTATTGATTAGGTTTTTCATTTTAATAACATGCAAGAAATCATTTTTATGCTTGTAGCTTTTTTTCGTTATAAAATTCGCCAACACTTAAAGAGTTTTAAAGTAAAGTCTATAGTGTTGGTAACGATAGTATCATACAAATTACTTAATAGGGATTGGCTGATGATTCTTGTAATTTTCTATATTTTAGTGAAGTATAACGTTAATCCTTAAAGCAATTCTGTCATCTCTACAAAAAACGCCTATTGAGGCCTATTGTTGTATTCGAGAAAAAAAAGCAAAATTTTGAAAATAAAATATATTGTTCGAATAAAATGCTTACCAATTCGAAAAACTATACATCACTGTGTGTTTTTTTTGAGACACATGATGGCGGACATAATCGATGGAAAGTATCGCATCGAAAAGTTGGACAACGATAATTACTTTAATTGGAAGTTTGTGATATCTATCACTGAAGAAAGAGCATAATGGAGCATAACTAATAAAGGAAATTTGCACAAAGAAGCTTACGGAGAGCGATAACCTCGAAGAACATATTCATTGGTTGTTGGACATGTTTCAACAGATTGACGATCTCGGAGAGGAAAAGTTATCGGAAAAATAGCAGATTGGACTGCTGTTTGGGCAACTACCGCGCAGCTATGACACAATCGCAACGGCACTGCAAACCCAGAAAACGGAAGACCTGAGCATGAAAATGGTTCAGACCAAACTGATTGACGAGTATAAACGTTTAATTATACGCAAGTGTAACGACGCAGGCGACGCTGTACTAAAGATCGACAAGCGAAAAGGAAAATGTCGGTTTTGCCACAAACCGGGACATTTTAAAGCAGAATACCATAAGTACACTAGATGGCTTCAAAAGGATAAGGTCAAAACCATTGCGAAAATCTGAAAAGGCGGCGGCTGTTGAGAAATCAGATGACGATATATATATGACCGAACACATCGAAAGTCAAAGTTTAAACGATTGGATCATTGATATAGCGGCGCTACGTGTCAAATTTGCGTGAATAAATCTTAGTTCGAGAATTTGATTTTCAACAATTAAGAAAAAGTCAGGGTGGCTGATGGACGCACATATTCGTCACGTGGTACCGGATCCGTCAAATTACAGATTTTTGATGAAAAAGGGAATTCGGTATCGGCCATATCAACGAATGTATTATATATACCAGAAATTTCATCAAACATCTTATCGGTTAAATTAATGGCGGCTCGTGGATATGAAATCACGTTTGGCACGTATGAGTGTTCAGTGCAAAAGAAAGGTGGCAGGCGAATATATATTGACCAAAAATTGTGGCAGCCAATATATTCGAAACAATCAAAGGAAGTCTATGCAGCGCACAAGATAACTAATTTATGTGTACACAAGTGGCATCGCATTTTGGGTCATCGTGACATTAATGTGGTCAGGCGTTTAAACAATGACAATTTAGTCACCGGTGTGTGTTTTGAGGCGTTTAATTGCAAGGACGACTGTGAAATATGTACACAAGGGAAAATGACTAGGTTGCTTTTTCCAAAAATTGTCATCAACGAATGCTGTGATGGATCTAGTTCACACTGATTCGTTCTGGGCGGAAGCAGTTACAACGGCTAATTTCATGCAGAACCGTTTGCCAACAAAAGGAGCTCTGAAGACACCACTAGAAATCTGGTCCACTACATTACCAATTTTGAAAATTTTTTAAATTTTCGGGAAAAAATGTTTTGTGCATATCCCTAAGAAAAAACGAAGAAAATTGGACATAAAGGCAGAGGAGGCACGATTTTTGGGTTACGACGAAAACTCATAGGCGTTTCGATGTTTCGATGTAAAGACGAACAAGTTGATTATAAGCCGCGATGTTCGTTTCATGGAAGGGGAGATAATACCGTAACTGTCGAAATAAAACCACAAGTTGACAATACCACTAATGAAAGTGAACAAATAGTGGAGGCACCAGACGCTGTGTCAGGTCAAGAACATATCAAGCGAAATAATGAGGGCCGCGAAAAAGGAACTGTTTCAATCCCAATTGCCAAAAACCCATTTAGATGCTCGTAACTAGAAACTAAGAGGGTCAGGTCTCCTAATATTTCTCGTAGTATTTTTACTCGTTCATGATGACTAAGGCGGTATCGACAGTAATGAACCACTTTATCCGGTTACTTAAGATGAATTTCCATCTGAGTATGATTTCTGTATGATTATCTTCGGTAACTATCTGTTTGCTGTCTCTCATTTTCTATATTGCTGGAACTATTAATATACTCAATCTTATCGTATGATATACATATCCTCGCTCTTGTAATCACGAAACCTTTTTTTATTTCAATCGGATTCTCCGTAAAATTTGCAAGAGGGACCAACGAACATTTCGTACCATTTTCTTGTAGGCGGTTATCTAAATGTAATACTTCATTCTCGAAATCTGTTATTTGAATGTTACCCAAAAAAACACCAGGTATCACTGTATCCTCATTTGCGACTAAATCTATTATTCTCCCTTGAAATTGCGTGCTAATATTCTCGAACTTACTACACTCTCTTTCTAGAAGAACAAGCCCATTAGCATTTACAATTATATGTATATGTGGTAGTTCAGTAAATGAATGACCTACAAGAAGTGGTACCTTTTGGAATTAAGAATCCACGATAAATATTTTTGCTTTTGCGGACACCCCTACTTTAATTGTGAGAGTGATAACACCGACAGGTTGTACTTCGCCAACTCCATACCCTTTCAACGATACCAAATTGTTGTCTTTTTAAAAAGACATCGATCTTCTCAGCAATGTCACGCCCTAAAATCGTGCAACTACTCCTAAGGTTAATATAATTATCTATAATTATTTCACCGCACACCTTCGCTTTCTTAAAATACTTCTAGTGCGTATTGCCATGGCACATGGATTGACTTGCTTGATCATTATTTTTAGATGACGAGTATTTCTCTTTTAATAATACGGTAAAATGTCTTCTCCAAATTTCCTGCGTTAAGATTTTGCTCTTCTTCGCTTCTTTAATGTTGTGTCGGTTGTTGGGAAATCATCACACAACCACTCTCACCACTTCTGCCAATCAAAATCTTCTGTCCCAGCCATCTAAACAAGCCAGGTCGGCTAATTTCAATAGGATACAATTCCTTGTTAAATCTTTGCTAAATCTGTCATATGCATCTGGCAGTATTCTTCTTTTCTTCAGTTGATTATTTCAACCGCATTTTGTGAGGTTTATAAATTTAAATAAATGTACAGACCACTTTTAAGAAGTAGTTACTTCAGTATAGTGGGATTAACTACTGTAGCTTAATTTGGAAGTCTCTAAAGCGACGTCCATGCAACGAAATCTCAGTGCAGTCAATTCTATATACAACAGTAAATATCTATCAAAGTTTGCACTAATTGTAATTCTGCGAATAAAGAGTGACTCATATTGAAAACCTTTTGATAAATCTACAATTTAGTTCGCTTTCGAAATGCAACCGTCAATGTCCATGAAACGATAAATTCGGCGTAAAATTAATATCTAAATCCTTAAACGTATCGGTACTATCAATAAGGCTAACATCAAAAAAATAATTGAAATTAGTCGGCAAATGCTCGGGTAAATCGCATTATTTTGCATGTGATGACATTAAGGGTCAAATTCACAATTATAAACCACGAACTGAATCTATTAAGATCATAATCAGTACATATTTAATTTGTGTTTGGTTAGATTTCGGTTGTATTAATTTGCGTAGTATACATTTTCTTGTGTAAATTTTACCCATACAAGATGTACATCTGGTATATAGTTATCTGTGTCAAAAAATTAAACACGTTTCGATGCAGAATTTGAATGCAGCTTATAATGCTCAATTTTATTTTTTCTAATTTCTATGCTACGGTTTCTTCTAAGCGCTTGAAACTGTTAATTTATGGATAAATAGATTCAGTTGAAGATCCAGTTATATCGTTTTCAGAGCCCTTCACACATTAAAACGATCGCTTTATGATCAATATAGGCTCTACGTTAGATCCAACATGTTGCCGCTAGAATTTTCAACATTGTTGCAAACCAAACGATAATTTTTTCAATATGAAATTCTTTACATCATGATTCCTGTTAGTGAGAGTCAAGATGTGATCCACATATTCCCCTACCAGGTAAATTAAAATAACCAAAAATATAAAAACGATTCTCAGTTTTTAAAAACTGGAACATTATCAAGAAAACTGGAAAACTATCCGGTTTCGCATACAATTGTGATTTACAGGATAAATTTTAATATGGCAACGCTGGTTGTAACCCAATTTCATTAGAAAATAAAAAATACAAACGGGTATGACTCACCTTCATTATACTACTTACCTACGTTCATTTATCATAGGTAATTTTTTGCATGATCGAATCGAAATAAACAAAAGCTATGTAAAGACAAAAATAATTTATACTCTAAAAGAAAATTGTGCAGAAAATAATTTTTACGCGGAAGAAATTAGATCATGTGATTAGATCACAACACATTTTTGTATAAAAAATGGAATACAATAAGAATTACGGTAATTTCGTTTAGACAATTTAACTCGAGTATATCGCTTATGTACCTTTAAATTGTATAATCGTTTTTAATTGGTGTATGGAATTTACAGTGAAGCTAAATATATTTTAACGTTTTTTTTTCTTTATATTTCAGGATCATCATTTCGACGTGAATTCATGAAATTTTTTCATAACGATTGATGGTGCGTTAAACGAAGGTTAGTAATGTTTAAATTATTTATGAATTACTATGTTTTTATCATAACATGCATGATCTGTCGATCTTAATAATTGAAAGCATTTCAAATCTAATTTGAGACTTTTGTGTATTGGTACTTTCCATACAATTTTTTATTTTTATTTTTATTGAATCAATCGGAAAGTGCGCTTGTTTGGAAACGAAGAAAAATCAATTGATTTAGAAATTTTCTATATATTTTAATTGTAATTCCAGCAAATCAATGTATGTATGTTGTTTAGAAAAAAAAATACATATGTACACATGTATCAAATGTTAGTTTGTCTATTGGTCTGGTTTTGATTTATTTAAATTTATCTCGCTACATATTAAACTACTATGTAAATTATAGTTTTTATTGAATGAGTAAACAGAAATCTAATCTTTATCGAGATATTTGAGATGTCAGTACGTATATCATGAGGTAAAATATGTTCACATTTTGATTGCAGGTCTATATCGTTAAAGACAATAATCAAATGTTGGTTATGGTAATTAAGTTTCTAGGGTAAATTGTATAATTATCAAACTCTTATTAAAGAATTATCAATTAATTTTTATGCAAATTTTGTTTCTTTTTTTTTTTTTATTCATTTACAATTGTAATATTAATTGTAAAATCTTGAAACATATCCCCGAGAATTAAAAATAATTTGTTGTTGTTATTGAACTATATCTAAACCAAATATATGTATCGTTGAATTGTTGCAAAATGTTTTATACTCTTATATACATATATACATAAGAACATATTAAGCATAATAGAATAAAAAAAAATATATAAACATTTTTCTTTTTAATTAAAAGAGAAAATTTATGTTTTGTATTTATTTTAGTGTTGTTGTCATACAAAAAAAAACTAACTTTCATTGGTAATTAAATATTTGTTAATGTTCTGTGTTTTTTTTATAATTTAGAAAATATTTACTATTATTAAATGTTAATTAGTGATTTAATGGATGATTGATTTAAATTCATTGTGTTTAAATGTTTGTGTATATGTTTTGTTGTTTTAATTTTAATCATTCGTTTAAAGCATAAAAAACATAAAAACATTTTAAATATTTAAGAAAATGAAGATGAAAAACTCCGTTGTGTCAATATTTTTTAACTACCAGTTTGAACAGCTTCCGCTTGTTGATTATTGTATATAGGTATGGCAAATTTATTGAAATTTTCTTTTATCGGTACGTGGTAAAAGTTTTACTAGTTTGAAATTTTCTTATATTTATTTATTGAGTAAATTATCAAATTTACTGGTTAATTTTTTGTATTTAAACGCGGATTTAAGTGATCAAGCGCACTCAGAAGTTTGCCAATCCAAAGATAAAGACTCTATATACAACGATCTAGATGATCGATAATTATAGGACAGAAGTGATAGATCTAAAATGCACGAATTTTACTTGTAGAAGGTGGATAGAGAATATGAAGTCATCGATATCACAAAAACGACTGACGATCTCGCACAATTGTGACATATCTTAAAAGTGGCGATTAGGAGTTTCTTGGGGTGTAAGCTAATCCTCAACCCGCATTTGATGTATGCAATAAGCTGTCTATATGACCAAACTCGTATCTAATGAAATTCCATTCGTAGCTGCTGACGTTGATTCTATAATAATTTTGGACGATTTAAATCTGTCGGTAATGTAATTTTCGACCATTTACGGAGAACAAATATCAGACTTTGTGATTGACTCAATCCATGCTCATTGCCTTTAGCTGTTTACGACACCGCAGACTAAGGCAATAATATTCTTGATCTGGTATTCATACCAATGAAAATACATGGTACAATTGCTCCATATGTTGATCACGGGAGATTCATCGAGTTTATCAATTTCCATTTGACATTAATTTGATATTTGAAAATTTTATTTATTTTAATGTAGATATTAAAAGAATTAGAAGGCAACATAAACCTATGCTTTGTTCAATCTTATGAATTATTATATTTTGGGATCAAATAATTTATACCTCAATCACCTACGAATGTGTGGGCACGAAATATTTGTGGAAATATGTTGATTCGAAGCGAAAATGCAAGGGATTGTACCCTCAAATGTTTCAAAAACAGTGACTATTTGTTCCGTCTTCCAGAGACAGGATTTTTAAATACAAATATGGATTGGCCATTATTTAACCATATACATTAAAAAATAAGTATTCTTGCACAAAAAAAAAAATATTTGTGCACAAATTATTATTCTTGGGTTCAGTAATTTTGTTTAGAAAAACAAAAATACTTTGTACATCAAAAGAATTCATTCCGGCAGAAAATTTTACAACCATTTAAAAACATTGTGGAGACTAAAGGCTTAATCCCGGAATTTTGTTCTGTGATTTTTATCCTAGGAATTTTTATCCTTAGATTTTTTATTCTTAGATTTTTTACTCACGATTTTTTATTCTAGGATTTTTATCCGGGGAATGTTTATCCTAGGGTGTTTATTCTAGGATTTTTTAACCCGGATTTTTGATTACGTGATTCTTGATTCTAGGATATTTAATCGTAGAAGTTTCTAGCTTAGGATTTTTATACCGGATTTTTTATTCTTAGAATTTTTATCACAAATTTTTGATCGCTGTTTTTTTCCTAATGTGTTTTATCTAGAATTTTTAACCTTGAATGTTTTAACTAGTATTTTTTATCCTCGATTTCTTATCTAGAATTTTTGATTCCGTTAGTTATTATCCTAGTATTTATTATCCTAGGCGATTTATTCTAGGATTTTATATCTAGAATTTTTATACCGGATTTTTCCTCGCAGTCCTCACAAAATCGATCAGATTTTATAAGAGAAAGAAGCTTGAACATTCCAAGTATGACGTTTTCCCTTTAAAGTACATTTTATCTTATTTAACGAATCGAACTCAAAAATTTCTTTTGAACGGTTCTACATTATATAGAAATATAAATGTCCTGTCTGGGATTCCTTAAGATAAGCAATGTATTTTTAAATGGTACTGTGATCGATAGTTAAATAATTTCTTGATTTAGGTTTGTTTTTTCGTGTAACTTTTCCGTTAAGGATCATATACTCTTCTTTGATCTATCCGTATAGAGCAGTGGTGAGGAAATTATTTTGGTCGTGAGTAAAAGTTACCTAAAATGAGATTGACTCAAATGAGAAACAAAATTTCGTGCTTTCGCTTATTCCTAATATCGTCGATAAACCCATCTCAATTTCGCATGAACGCCTCACGCCGTTAATAGCTAAAATATGTAATTAATCTTTTTTGGCAGTTCTCGCCAACAGGAAATTATGAAATTTTGCAAAAGCATTTTAGCAAAAGCAAAAGCATTTTAGCGGTTTTTGAAAAGACAAATGCGGATTTAAGAACTCGGTGGAATAGTTTGATGAAGTGGTTCGACAAATTAAAATCCGCTATTAGAAAACATTAGTATTGACATACAATCATACATTCAGTTTTCAAATGATAAAATTAATCTGCTTTAACGGTTGCAACACATCTATATATAACACATCTATAACTTAACGAAAATTATCCATTTAACTTATTTCAACAATTATTAACGTCTAAAGAATTAACCAGCGAGTCAGTAAGAAATTTAAGTAAGGATGCGACAGTAGGAAAATTTAATGTTAGGCCGTCGTTTTAAGGCCGTTTCGTTCAGTTTCGTTAAATTTGAACTGTCGTTTAACATTCTGTAACAAGAGCGAAAATTATCGAACAAATTGAAGGAAATGTCAAACAAACATACATACACATTATTAATATATTATGTAGAAGTAAATTTTAGAAACCCATTGTTGTTTGCATATTATAAAAAAATTATAAAATACAGATGTATTTTTGTGAGCTTCCAATCCTTTAAATTAAATAAATATAGCTACTTCTAATTCTTAGATAATTAAACATTATTCATTTTTGATTTGATTTAAAACAGGATTTACTTATATCACTGACTTCCTGAGCATTTTAACTAATAATATTGTGTAGTTATTATGTATAGTTTACCCTAAATTTTTTTTTCATTTTAATCGTCTTACAGATTCACGTCATAATTTCCGTAACAAAACAGATTCGTTAAATTCTGTAAGGATTCCTTACGGATTCTTAAATACTCGCTGATTGACGCTTTAGAAATTCTATTCTATTTTTTTAAACACGTTTCCATTAACTTAATAAAACTTTTTCAGTTTAACGACCGAACGAAATATTTTTCTATTTTGACTATATAACGTTTTCCAAAAAGTAGCAAATCCTTTTTGATAGATTCTCACACCAAACCAAATTACCCTGTATAGCGACAAAAATCACTTCAATGTGAGTGATATTAATATCGTTACAATTTTTCCTGCTTGGACCATAAAACCAAAAACTATTCGAAAAGGTACTTAACGAAAACATATGAAAGAAAATTATCAATTTAGACCATAGTTTGATCAAAGTGGTTATTTATATCATAAGTAATTTATTTAAACCATTCAATTATTATTTTTTATTTTCGTTAAGTTAACTTGACGAAACTTTTTAAATATAACGAATCAACTTATTTTGACTATAACATTATTTAAAAACTAAATAATAAAAACTAATTAAATTTAACTCGAATAACTGAACGAGTATATAACGAAAACTATTATAAATGCATCTTACTAGTTTTTAAAAGTAGATTAAAGAATCTGAATCACTTTTTACATATTTAGTATATTTAGTTATAAAGGTGTGGAAAATCACCGTTTAGAAGCCAAATGTTATTGAAGCTGGTAAAGTTTCCACCACTTAAAATATAATAGCTGTTGGCATGAAAAATACAAAATATAAACTAAAGCTGATAAGTTTTAACACATGTTCATAATAAGTTTAAATAACTAATTTAAACGTGTTTATGAAGCTCGTGATGGTTTTAAATGGAAATTAGAAATATCATTGTAACTTAACAGGTTTAGTTAACATTGAAAAACTTAACGAAACAACTTTTATATTTTATTTTAGCGTGAAAATTTTAAATGGTTAAGAATTTACGAACTTTAAATGGTTTATTCATTTGATAGGTTCTCATCTTAAACTTCGAAGGTGCCGGTTGAATACTCGCCATACTCGTCAAATGGTTTAAGAGGTCTCTTTATTGGTGCGACAAGTGACTTTATCGGCCTCTATATCATAAAGTTTAATGATAGTATTTTAACGAAGGTGTAATTAAAAAACTTGCAGTTCTCGATATAACTGTTGGGGAATGTCGAATATCAGTCACAAAATATGAGCAGAATAATTTTAGTTTAGTTCTTATAATTATTAAACTGCCTGCTTCTATTGATTGTTGCCGTTTATCGCTACGACGCAATCGGCAAGATCCCAATTTGTTTAAAAGACGTTCGCAGTTTGTTGGACTCATCAGGTTTTTTTTCAAATATTTTAAAGCTGCCCCAGAATTTTAGAGGCCATAAATTTGAATTTATATTTTGAAAGACATTTTGATGAATTATCGTTTTGCTGACTTATCAGTCAAATAGATAGGCGATTTAAACTGATTTGTAAAGCTTAGCAATTATTTGTTTTCCAGTATCCTAAAAATTGAAATGAAAGAGGTTTAAATTAAAAAAATCTGCGGAAATACTTTAGGAAACATATTGAGAATATCTTTTTACAGATTTTACTTGTCAAATGATAATGACAACTTCAAAGCTTAGAAAATAAATTAAAATATCTAGCATAATGGAACTAGCAGAGCTACTAGTGGTAGATAATTGTACAGTTTCTATAAGTTTGATAGATTTCACTACGGCTTTTCTGTAGTGTTTTCTTTAAATTTCAGGAATTTTCATTAAATTTGATCTAATGGTTGAATAAAACTCGGAAATGTCGTCATCGTCGCGTTTGGGACCATATATCATGCGCATGATTCTTCTCTCGAAGGTCATTAACCATCTCCCATCAATTGTTTTTATGAAAACAATATCAGTTACTGATTGATTTTGACGAAATCCTCCTTGGTTGTCACCTACAACTTCCTTCACCAGGGGAGTGATTCTCTCTAATATTATGTAAGACAGTAATTTGTATGCTTTGCGTACATATTTGAGCGATTTCCCTTTTTAAAGATAAGACAACGCGGCCACTTTCTATACATTAGGCATAACTTCATTTTGCCATACTAATCGAATAAGCTCGAAACGATAGTTCCACAAAGTTCCCCCTCCGAATATCAAGAGCAATTATCGTATACCATTACTATACAAGCTGTGGCATTGCAAATATTCATTGACCTATATAATTACATATGCAATATGCTATACAAATGCACATGTAGAATTTTACTATTCAATTATTCTGATTTTACATTGATCTCGTTAAAAATATCGTATAATGATTAAGAAATGCCCTTATACGAATATATTATGTTTTTATGTTATGCACGTTAAAATCATGGATTTATTTTAACAATCCCATCGAGTACTATTTATTAATTTTATTAAGCCATGATATGGAAAGTTTTTATAAAAAAAAAAAAGATTTTCTATTTTTATACCCCGCAAAACAGAATCATAATAGAACATAATATGTATAATAAGAAAATCGTTGATTTTTTTGAAAAATAACAGGAACATAAAATTATCATTAAATTTAATATATAGGTTTTGTGTTTCACATATATTCCATTAAAATGGAATACACTAAATACGAACTAAATTAGTGGAGTCTGGTTTTTTTTTTATATTTATTTATTTTTTTATTAGTTATATAAAATTTGTAGTTAACAGATAGTAAATATGTAGATAATTAATTTTCTTATAAAATTGATGTAACTAATTAAATTAGAATTGGAGTAAAATGGTTTATAGTTTTGTTTTTATATAAAAGAATTTATGTGACTATCCATTAGAGATGGGGTGGTCTTTTGATTTGTTTGGTTTTTCATTGCATATAAGTATTAACAAAAATTTTAAGACCTTACATGGCTCATAATGGTCATATTTTATGGGTGGTTCGGCTGTATAATTTTCCGATGTCCATCAACTTCTGCTTCAGATTTATTACTGAACTAGCTGTTTCATACTCAGCTAAAAACACGTTGCTTGTGACAATATCCAGCGGTACGAACGAAACTTCCACCTCACAAGTATCACGATGACCTTGAGAATCCATAGTCGCCGTTAGCGACTTCCGCGTCTACCAAATGGTGGCCCACTCAGAGATCGTTGCACTACCTGCTTAGGATCGGCTCGTAGAAAGTAAGCGAGCAAGCTTATACTCGCTCTCGTTTTATTTCACGAACGAGTTCAGGAATTTTCATTAAATTCATGCGCGCATGATTCTTCTCTTAAATGTCATTAACCATCTCTCATATTCACCCGTCAGGGCCCAATTTTCACACCCATACATGACAACGGGTCCGATCAACTCCTTGTATAACTTCAGCTTGTCGGCATTTGCTAGGTGTTTTGACTTTAGCAGCGGTCATAATGCTTGCAAAGCACGGTTGCCGTAGCGAGAAGATACCTTTGTACTTTCATCCGATCGGTCGCATAACGATTAATTTTGCAATGCATGATAGCCATGCGGCCTTTGTTTTCTATGTATGACGCATGATAGCTCCTCCATTTTCATCACATGCGGCAATTACGCCCGAGATAAACACTTAGCTACAAGTATTCCCTTACAAAAGGTTTGTACGTTACGCACTTGGTTTAGGATATTTTAAGTGAAACATTAACATTTATAACACTCTTAAACCAATGTTTCCAATGACTTGTCGCTTTCCACAGTGAATTCACGACCATACAGGAAGTAACGAAATCGATAACATGCAAATGCTATTGCAAAAAGCTCCTCGACCTATATAAGCTACAGGTTGTCGATTTTGAACTAGAACACACTTCAATCCATTTTTGAATGTTTCCGTTTCAACGATTAACGGCCCATTCTTGTCGTAAATTGCTAACACAGGGCCAGTGGTCATCACAATGTTATCAAAATATACCAAGGCTCCTATGGCATGTCTTTAAATATTGGGACCCTGTTTCGCTGAAACGTTTCCATAGTGCACAGCTTGGTTCAACAGGTACACAATTAAATTTGAAACGTTATAAGGAAGCTATACACTTATACTTAAATGTTGAATCCCAAATTCATTTGTCAAATTCTTCTTGATATGTTAAGAACCGTAAATCCTGTCTGATTTATCATATGGTTGCTAACGCTTTTTTCACAATCTGCAGATTATTAACCCCGTATCGAGAAAGGTTTCCACAATTATTTACAAAAAATACAATTTCTAGGACAGGGCCCCCTCTATTGAAAATGATCATCTTCGTTCGTTATCGTCTCTAGTTGAATGCTTGTGAACAATTTTCAAACGTTGAAGTAAAACATGAACAAACCGAAAATAGTGCCATCGAAACTATTAAAATAGTAGGTAGGCCCAGTTTTATTTAGTACGCAAAAAAGTACTTGCAAAACACTACAAAATAAAAATATTCAAGAATGGTGGTAGCCTTAGTCTGTGTACGAGAAAAGTTAAATATTTTAACTGTGATGGAAATAAAAAAAAAAAAAAAAAAAAAAAAAAAAAAGCAAATTTTGTATCTATAGTTATATGATGCTCAAAACGTCAAAGGAAAATATGTTTAAAATTTTTAACTGCATCGCGACCAGTTAAAAATTTTGTGGTGACTAAAAAGTTAAAATTTTAACTTTTTAACTTTTTACGGGTTCCTTATTTCGTTTCGCACACATATTTAGGGCTTAATTTAGGAGTTTATTGAATACTACTTTCATATGAGTAAGTGTTGGGCGGGAGGAAATGTTGGGCGGAAAGAAAGGCAATAAAAACATTTTCTGGGCTAAAGAAGTTACAATTTTTTACCAATTTCCTCCATTGATACCTGGGAAATTATTATATGGACTTACAAAACTAACGTGCCAGGTTCACCGTACACCCAATTTTACATATACTTGGAAGGATAGGACATGATGGTTACATATATGATTGAGGTAAACCCGGTTACATACACCTTGGCCACCAATAGTTAGTGTTTGATGTACATGCATATGGCAGTGAAATTCTATTCTAATATTCTCAGTCTTGTTCTATGACTAATATATATTACTGCCATCTCTCGTGCGCTATATTAATTAATACATTTTTTTACATTATTCATCGAGTTAAATCTGTAATCTGCGGAGTTTCTGTGAATGCACTACAGTTTCCCAAACCGTTAGCTGTAATAAATTGAATTAGTTTAAATATTTAGCTGTATAATACTACAGAACTACTAGACAAAAAATAAAGCACTAAATGATATCGTGAAATGAACGGAAAAAAATGTAAAAAACGGAAAAAATGTAAAAATGAACTACCAAACTGATCCAAAAGTTCTAGAAAATGTCGTTTATACTTCAGACGAGGACTAATTAGCCAGAGAAACTGAGTGGGTTAGAGCCAAAAAAAGTTATATAATACGTATAGTCTACCTAAACTAAAGAAAATTAAAGAGGCAAAATCAGTTAACGAACTAAAACCATCTAAAAAAGTGTCTCCACCACCACCACTACATTCGATGAAATAAAAGATTATGACTCTTTATAAGAAAATCAAAACAATTATTCCAAAATACTGGTTTAAAACAAAACTTATGAATGGAAACAATGTTAAAATTAATGTGGAAGATACTAAAATATATAAAGATCTTACTTAAATGTTAAATAAAGAAAAACATTCTTGGCAAACTTACGAAAATAAACAAACTAGGTCTGTATCAATGAAAATGAAATTACGTAATAAAGTATCGCTAAATAAATTTATGTTAAGTTCCAGTTAGGAAGAAAATATTGAAGAATATACCGAATAAAATATATATTAGGCTGCAAAGTTGATATAAATACAACCACTGAAAAAATCAAAACTCACTCCACAATGTAAATAGTGTCGATCATATGGGCATATCCAAGCTTACCGCTATAAAGATCTGCGCTGCGTAAAATGCCTTGGAAAATACTCTACAACATCTTGTAATATATTAAAAGAAACATTGGCAAAATCTGGACACTATCGAGATGATCATTCAGCTAGTTATAGAGGCTACAGAGTAGCTGGTAATTTTCAGAGTTAAAGAGAAAATTGTCGCCACCGGCACAAAGCGTAGCAAACAGAAATAATTATCAAAGGCTAATCGTCACCTAAATTACATGAAAAATATTAGAAATACTGCAGTTAATACTGCTATCCCTAAACAAAGAAATGTACAAATATCTTAAAATCGAATGGGCTTCAGAACATCTACTTGAATTACAGTAAGTTGTAGTTACACAAAACATTGATATTTGCCTTATATTATAATGCCACGAAATGAGCTCAGATCACTCACCTATCACTTTGATATTCAGTAAAGGCATGTTACAAAATCCAACCTTCGACTCCAACAGACAGCATCGATGAACTAAACGATGACGATAAGCAATTTGTTAAATTCAACAATCAGCATGAGAAAGCAATCCTTATAATAAAAGAGAAGTATAAGACAAAATTATCCTCAACATTTACTAATCTACTGCGAAGGAAAATATCAACGAAAAATAAATGGCATCAAACCAGAGCTCCCCAAAGATAAAACAGTAGTAAGCAATTTAACAAAAAAACTATTTAGAGAGGTACATAAATTTAAAAATAATTTACATACCTTTCAAATTTGTCAAACAGCCGAATATTCGTTGTGGGAGGTAACCAAAAGTTTAAAAAGAACCAACAACATTCATTTAAAAAGTTAAATCGAAATTGGGCGAGAAAATATAAAAAGAAAGCCGATTGGTTTGTCGAAAATCTGGAAAATATATTTAAACCCAGTGAGCAGTCAACGAAAAAAAACCTCGATAAAAGTTTTAATCAACATATGACAAGATCAAAAGTGCGTCGTGTTCTGAAATTATAAATATAATAAATAAAAAGCTAAAAATTATTGCCATAAGCGACTGGAAAAAATTTTAAAACGCACTTGCACGCTCCGGTTCTCGTGATAACACCAATCGAGGAAGATCAGGTAGATTGTGATGAAAAGGATGTTCTCAGCAACATAACATTGTGGAAGCATTTAATCGCGAGGAAATTTACGAGAATCGCGTTATGCTATCTTTGATACCTGAGCACTGATCAGTACCTCGAATTATGGATATGTTCCAGGCAACAAGACACATTGTATTACAATCAACAAGAAAAACGAGGTCGGGAATTTCTCCAGAAACAATTACCTTAGTTAAGGAATTCTACAGAAGTATGGATATCAGCCGACATCTTACTAGGAAAAATGATTATATAAGTGTTCGTGATGCTAATGGGGGGGGGGGGGGGGAGATTCAAACGCAAAAGCTACTTGTGTAATTTATCTGACGCATTTCAGAATTTTCTATAAAAAATTTTTTTTCAAACTAAATTTTTAAATTTTCTCAAAAAAATGAGTTACAGTAACGAGCTCCAAAATTTTTTTATTATTTTTTCTTATTAGGTGTTGGAGGTACCTTTAAGAGAATTGCTAGAATGGCTTCCTTGAGAAGTATTGACCAGAGCCTTTTTAATACTGCAGAACGATTTTTTAAATGGTGTAAAGATAAAAGTAGCATAAAATCTATTAAATTCGGTTATGTAAGCAAACCAGAATATGCAGAAACCAAAACTGAACTAAAAAAAGGACGTTCAAATGTCAACATAGTGAAGAATACTCGTCAAACTCAGCAAGTTGCCGAACTCTGACACAAATTTTATTAAAACTAAAATGTTACTTTATTAAGGAAAAATTTGAAAAAATTTGTTTCTTTTTAAACGACATCTACTGACCGAACTATGGCATGTCCAGTTTTACTTTTATGCTTATTTAAAGCATTGGGTTATTGTGTTTAGAAATAAGTCCTGTAAAAACATTTATTTAAATTTTTCTTGACTTTAAGCCACTTTTGTTTGAAAAGATTATTCCCTTTCACATTTTTTGATTAGGATTTTTATGATTTTGATAGCTACCTCCTCTAGCGGATAAATTCAAAACCCACATATGTCTCATTATAACATCTAAAATAACTGTACAGTATAAACAAAAAAATGATTGCACACCAATTTAGCATAAATTTAGACCTTTCCTAAATGGTACAGCTTACGAATATATGTTTTATAGAACAGAAGCTAGCATATTTTATATATGAGCACAATATTGTAAGTGTGAAAAATGCCAAAACTGGCATGTCCAATAAAGGGACACTCGGAGGTCAAAAAGAAAATAAAGATACACGAGTCCCGTTATTTTGAATGGGGGACACAAAAAAAATTAAAAAATCGAAATTTAAGAGATGAGTTTCGAAACATGCAAAAAATCCACATATATAAAACAACCACAAGAAATCGGCACTTCGTCCATGTCTCTTCAAGTCTTTTACAACAAGATTTCACTGCACTCAGATATACCTTTCCAAGCACAATTCTACACATCGAGGCTATAAACTGCACCATAATGTTGATATGATATTTTACGTTTTAAGGTCCGTTTCACTGAAGAGTGAAGTGTCCAATCTACTTAAAATTGAATTGACGATATTTAAAATACGGCACACACTTTCTTTTAATCACCAAAATTACAACGCGATAAAAATGTTGAATAATAAATTTTTGCAAACTACTATCGGATACATTTTTTAAATTTTTTGCATTTAATGACACAAGTCAAATCAGGAATTTATTTTGTTCTATCTATTAATTTTGTTTTTTGTTGCCCATAATCAGTTTTCTTATATTTTATTTTCGCGTTTTTGGCGTTTATACATATATAAGTATAAGTATGTATATAATGGATTATGTCACGATACTATAGCAGCATTTTGGCATTTCAAAAGAAAGTTTAATGATGGTGAATAAAATTGATATGACAAATTTGTCATTGTATATGTGTATGGGGGTCCGAATGTGTCTATAGATTAAATTTCACTTTTTATTTATTTTATATTTTTCATTTGTGTTTTTGTAAGCCGCGACAAAGTTTACATATTTCTATATTATGTAGGTATATATTGAACTAGCTAAGAGATAATTTTTGTAAAATTTAAGAAGTTTTTTTTTTATTTCGATTACCAAATTTGTATTATTGACCGCGACAATTTTATATAATTTTTTTTTGGTACAAAGACAAAATTTAAAATTGAGAATGTGTAGTGTAAAAATTTGTCTCTTGCAAATAAATTTTGGTAATTTATTATAAACGTAATCGAATGTGCTAATAAATTTGCAAAGTTAAATAATTTGTGTGGTTTTAAAATCATAAATATATGTAAATAGTGTATATGGTCTTAACATAGAGTATGACGTAATGTAATATGTTAAAGTTAATCCAGTTCTTCTTTATAAAGTAGCATAAAAGTACAAAGCAAGTTTATATTAAATTACAAAATTGCAACAAAGCAAGAGATCAAAGTAAAATATTTACACCTTTTATAACCTATTTCACGGTAATAAAAAAACATACTTGCTGTGTAATAAAACAACTTAATGGAACCGTTATAATATTATTAAATTGTTATATTTTAAGAAGTTGAGTAACGCGAAAACAGTATGCACTTATAAATCTATATAAAAAGTATATATTCTCCTAACCTCTAAGTTAAAATACACAAAAACATGACGTGCACTATGTTATCTCTAATAAGTTGTAAACCATCATACTGATGACCAACTTAGTTATGCTGCAAAACAAAAGAAATCATCGACTTCACCTCTTGAGATTAACTTAAGAAAAATTCAATTTGTAGAATTTCCCTTACTGTATAGTTAGCATGTGCAAAAAATGAAAATTACGTGTGTGGGAATTATACTACTGTGTTTTAAAAAATCGTTATTTAATTAACGATAATATATACATAAATTCAAGTATGTACAATAATACATAAGTCATTCGTTATAACATTTGCAATAAATAAATTAAACAAAAAAAACCATCGTTTTCTATCTTGCCCATCAAAACCATGGATTTAAGCTCGAGGGTATTTAGAAAGTAAATATATCGATTGTAAAA
Source organism: Tipula confusa (assembly GCA_963556175.1). Classification (NCBI taxonomy): domain Eukaryota; kingdom Metazoa; phylum Arthropoda; class Insecta; order Diptera; family Tipulidae; genus Tipula; species Tipula confusa. The sequence goes on from OY744476.1 coordinate 31,169,553, forward strand.
TAATAATTGGATACTGTCAATATCGAGAATATTTAACATCGGTCATGTTTAAACTATACTTGGATAAGATGTTTAGGATAGAACTAAGGAAATCAGGCGTGTTCTTATGCTTAAAAAACGGTGTTGGAGCTATATGGGTAATTTGTGTGCATCTGGTACGGGAATTAGCAAAACAATGTAAAAATTGACTTGAAATCTTACTTTTGCTTTCGACCCCGTCGAATTAATTGATTCTTATTTGTATTTGTAATTTTTCTTATTTGTAAATGTCAAAAAAATGACATTACATTTATTTATGTATCGATTAGTATCGAATCGTAAAAAATTAAAAAAAAAATGGACGTAGAAATATACGATGTAACTTTTCAACCTGAAGGCAACTGTTTGATTGTGAATTGTTGTGCGAATTAACACTGATCAAATTATTGAATGTCACCAACATTTCACCAATAGAACATTCGCACAAAGTTTAAATATTTGTTATTTTTTTTAATACAAAATAACCTAAGCAAACAACATAAAGAGCGATTTACACAATGGAAACATTTTAGCAATAAAAAAAAGAAGAGTTTGGTTTATTAAAATGTTCGTTTGTACGACAAGAACAACAATATAAATTTGTAAAATTTTGAATACAATTTAGTTTCTTTTACCCAAATATAATTTACCATCATTGCCACACCATTATTACCGAAAACCTGTAAGATCAAGAAAAATCCTGAATTTGGAACATTAAATCTGTAAAAAAAACTGACAAAACTTAAAAAATGGAAATATTTAACCTTTATCTTAAATATTTACTTAAATTGTGTGATGTTGAAACTGGCTCCTAAATCAATGCCGCTGAATTTAATTGATTATCAATAGTTTTAAATTTTTCAATCGAAACAAACCTCTCTTCAATAATAAAGTAGTCGAAAATGGTCAAATATAAAAAACAACCCGGTTTCAGACACCTCATGATTATTATGGCACAATTCTATTCAATTTTTGTGATGTAGGGAAAGGAAAGGTATGTAATGACAGTAATGACACAATTGGTTCGGTTTCAATCATTCAACTGTAATCCGCAAAAAAATTCCCTAAAAATAAAATCTATTCATAGGCTAATTTCTCCAAGCCGTATGTAATCAATTGGATTACTTTTTGCCTGAAATTTACAATTAATTAATTTATTACATCATTAAAAATATAAAATTATAAAAATTATAATATAATTTAAATTTTAAAAAAAATTGACAAATCACAAAACATTACAAATCAATTGAATTAACCGTTTTATGACAAATACGTCGTATAATCGCCGAAAATCTAATTTATATACACTTTATTTGACACAATCGAAAGATTTTCGATTGAATCCTTAACTTCTACATTGGAATCATAAACTCTGCGAGAATGCCTTGAGTTGCAAAAACCCACAATTACAGAAACATCTCGTTACAGTCTATGCCTTAATTGATTTAATACCGTATCTTTTAGAATCATTTTATATCCGTCAAATCTCACTTCGATCCATTGTATCTAAATTATTTCTTAGCGTTAGTTACGATAATTATATTTTATAAAATGCTAATGAATGGGAGAATAGCTGTCATATTTGGTGAAAAAGACTGTAACTTAATATTAGAAAAATAATTGCTGGATGGCAAATGGCGTAATCTTAAAATAACAGGTGACTATTATATTTACTTTTTATAGTCATCTTGGCATTGATAACTACTTAATAAAATTAAAAAACTTAATAATTTTCATAATCGATGTTAAATTTTTTAAAATAGTTGAGCTTTAAATTTATGGCATTCCATCACCAAAATCGGTTAGAAGGGCTATTAATCTTTCTTTAGAAAACTTTTCGCCTGTGCACTCAGGGCATTTATTTATTTGCCATATTGCATTATATCCCATCAGTTAAATTTGAATTGCGTTTCTCAAAATAAAATAAAAATTTTGTAAACCACATTTTTGTATGCGTTCAAGTCTTTCCCTTTATTCTCACATTTGTCCCAGGTTTGGCTCAAATTTTGTTTGTGACAAAAAATAACACAAAGTGAAATAAAATACGAACTGGGTCTGTGTGAGTTTACACCGGTGTTATTTTGCACTGGTTGAATAATAAAATGCAGAGTATAGTTTTGACTGCGCCATGCATGAATCATGTGAATTTTCGAACATACCCAATTCCCAGCCTTTTCCTCCAATATGTGACGGTTGTATGATGTAAATCATTCTAACCCTCCATTTGATGAAAACCGACATTTATAAGGTTCAAACGGTAAGTCTTTTCTTGAACTAAAAATCACCCAAATAATGTTTCGTGGAGTTGGTGACAAAATTTTGGTTTTCGAATTCTTGGATTTTAAAATCTAGGATGACAACTGAAAGACAACTTGGAAGTTGGTTTTCTCGGTTTTAAAATTGTATTGGAAGATCTTTGATATGAATTTTTTATATTCTCCATCGAACAATATTTTATAACGGTAAAACAGATATATATTTGATTAGGAAGTAAAGTAAAATAATTTCTCAAAAATTTGGGGATATACATAACTTGTTTTAATTTATTTGGTGAACCCCAATTATTTATTATTTTAATTTTGGGAATTCTCAATTTTGATTAAAATAATTTCGCAAAAATTAGGGAATTCACTCATATTGTTTCAATATTCCTAACCAAATTCCAGCTAAAAGGTCTATTTCAGGTTCAAAAACATGTTGAAATCACAGAACCAATCTATCGCAGAATATAGAATGTCTTCTTTGATTAAGGGGAAACGCTTAAAAAAACTCTAAAATTGGGGAATTACCCGAAATTTACTTGAAAATTTAGCAATGATTTTTGAACAAGTTAGCAATAAAAATATTTAGCAAATTTTGCAATCATAATATGTTACTAATTTATAGACAGTGATCATCAGATGGGGTTCTTAATTGGAGTGTGAGATATAGACGTTCCTGTAGACAGGTTCCATCATGAGATGTTCGATAAAATCGAAAGCTCCGCGGCGATTGTTGGCTTCCAAGTTGGATAATGTTGTAATGAATGTTAATCCAAAAGTGTTAAATCACACGAAGAGGATAATCTACAGGTTTATTACACTATACGCTCTACTTACAGTTATACGATTATTAACTATTTTCTTCAATAAATCGAGTGAGGATTGTTAGACACCAAGGTGACTATCAGATAAGCCGGCTGTATATAACAAGTATAAATTTGGTACAATAATGCAACCTTGTAGTACACTTGCGCTAATGCCATTTAAGCCAGAGAGTGTCTCATGCTTAATCATGTATTGCCTCTGAGGAAGGTGTTTTCCAGCACTAAATAAAATGCTTCAAATTTTGTAAAAGGCTTCTGCGATATATGCGAGAAACCAGTAGAACAATATTGCTTTTCCTCGTGTGTTTCATTGTATTTACAATTCTGGGTACTTGCTCATCGTTACCATGTTCATTTTGACTAGTTTCAACTTCGTTACTAACCTTTTTCAAACAGCCTTGAGACTGCGTTTAGCATGCTTATTGAACGATATTACAAGTTTAATTTTTTTCGGGCTTAATTATCATTGAGATCATCGATAAGTTCCAGTTTTCGGGAATATATCAAGTTCGCATGATCGCGTTGAAGATGAATGTTACCAGTTTTATGCCGTTGTCTGGTAATTATTTTACCAATTTTCCAGTAATAAGATCATTTTCCATTGCGTTTTTCCGACTTATAGTATTTTTGATTGTGTTTTTAACGCCTTTCCATTTACTATCATCTTGCTCCTGTAGCACGAAATTGTTTGTTTTTTTTTTGCATACGGTGAAAATACTTATTAAACAACGGATTTTGCGGACGACCTGGTACTCAGTTATGCAGCTACAGAAATAAGAATGATAGCGTACAGTTGGACAGCGATTTGCTGAAGCTAAGTAAATAGGTTTCCTTGCACCGGGTAACATATTATCCGGGCCCACTTGTGGATCATGAGGACGGTGCTGTTCCAACTGCTGGAATGAATAAATAATCTGCCAGGTAAAGCAATTAAATCGATTCTTGATGACACTAGATTTTTCGTATGACCTTGGAGATAAGCTCCAATGGCATTGATATCCGATAAATTGGTTGAAAAATTTGGGTTTTCGCTATCACGTGCTATAACGCATATCGGGATCTCTGTACCAGTGAAATTATAATTTCAAAAATTTTAGTTTTTTTAATTTTAGTTGTGCTGACATCGATTATCTTATATAAGCTTGCTATTTCTAAGTTGCGACTCGGAACATCCTAGGTTTAAGATTATTAGGTTTAAGATTCTGATAAACTTTGGTGATGGTGTCAATTATAATCGAAAGAAATGCGCGAAGGCTAATCAGTTCCACTATAGCATATTGAAAACATTTCTTCAAACGTTAAATGCTGTTCCCCAATTACCGTATGCAAACCTTGTTTGGTGGATTTAAGTGCTGATTCCCAAAGTTCTCCCATATATGGAGCTCTTCGTGGTATATAATACCATTGTGTCCCATCCTTTACAAGCTCTTCTGCCTATTGCTCCGATAGTGGTTTTATGGCAAGTGTAGGCTCATTGCGCATGCGTTTCGAATCTCCTTTGCAATTTGAAACGCGTGGTTTCGTGGCAGATTATACATCTGCCATATTAAGTGATTCTTATAAGGCGATATTTTTGGATGTTCAGAATTGAAAGCTATCTCTTGGCGTTAGGCAGCTTTCCGTTTACTCGCAGTAGCCCATTCTTATCTATTTTTGCATTAAGTGACCATAGCTCAGAATGACTGAGGTTCTAGTTAATATACAGCCGCATTTTACGATAACAGCGGCTAACCATCCCATTGAGACAAACAATTTAGATGTTTCGGATAACACATTCCTTTATACATGGTTCTTTGAGTCAGATCGAAAAATAACTGGTTTCTCATAATATTTCGATTACTTTCCATCATCATCGATAACTAACCGCACCTATCGAAAAGCCTCAAATTATTATTTTTTCCTGTCAAATCCACAGGATTTTATTACCTGTTGTAACAAAAAATTACTTGAACCTATCAATAGTATATCAATTTTAATAGATAATTGAATCTATGGATATTGTAAAAAATAAATCTTAATAATTTATGTTATTCTTAAAAAATTTGCAAACATATTTCGAAATTTCTTTTTTGCACAATTCTCCGTTCCTTTTTTTATTTTCTTGTACAAATATGACCGCGGGGCAATCTTTATATACTATATATGTTTATATAACTATATAACCTTAAGCATAAACACAATATTCAGGTTTGCTGAGTAAAATTTTATTGTTTGTGAAATGTGATTTTATGATTAAAAATAATATAATTTTTTTTGTATGGCATATACCTTTAGAATCTGCTGCAACATAAATCCTAATAACGTTATGTGCTATATATAATTAAATATAAATCCACTTGTCATCAAAACAAAATATGTATACATAAGTACAACACAACAGAAATTTAATGCTGAAACCGCATAACACAACAAAAACAAAATGAAATCAAGAAAATAATGAAAAAGATTGTGGCATGTTGTTCTTATTTTTGGGTTATTTAAATGTTTTATGTTACGCTTAACAGATTTGGCAATTTAATCAATCTTGTATATTTGTACGCAGACAAAACAAACAAACCAAAAAAATATTTATGCGTTCTTAATTCTTATAGATAAAATCTTTTTTATGCCATATTATAACGGCGATATTGCCATAATAAGTTAACTATATAAGACAGTGGTATGACGTCAGTTACAAGGTGAATATACAGTTTTTTTTATAACCAATTTTATTAACCCTAATCAGTATGGGTCATTTACCTTACATTAACGTGCGCGATGAGTTTCTTAGACTCATATGGTACTTTAATATTAAGATAATTTATTAGTGATTTTTGAAGAATCCGTCCGATCTTCAATTTCGTTTTTCCGGCTTTAAAAAATACTCTGCCTCGATAAGGTACCAATTGCTCATCCACTATGATGTTTTATTGCGGGGATATAATGTTCTATAAAATTGACATTTACCGCATACTAAATTTCCCCAAAAAGACAATTTGTCGCGTCTTCTTTTATTTTATTTTTTTTATGTATTTGGTGCCAGCTCAAATCTCTAGGACTCTATTTCTAAAAATTTTCAATTTAGTACTAAAAAATAAAAATTTAACAATTTTATAAAATTTTAAATTTTTTTTTAAATAAATTTTAATTACTCATCTTCAAAGACACGACAATCTCCAAAATTTATGCAACCAGATTTGCAGGAGGAACAGTTGAAACTCCTTTTTGAATTTTGCTGGTTATGTTTATATTCTCCAAAATCACGTTCTTAAAACTGTTCCTGCTCTGCAATCTACCTATCATTTCATTCTTAACGCTTTATCTTTCATAATCATGCGCACAGTTTCACGCATGGTGATCCACTCTCTTTTATAATTGAGAGGTAAATCACCTATTTGATACCATAGAGTATATATTGGGGTAAAATTAATCGCTCCCAATACCTCTTTAGCACATGAATTCTCAACTTTTATTAATGCGTTAAACCCAATCATAGAACCATCACCATATAGTACTCTCATTCCATATGCAATTTTGGAGACCAGCGACTTAAGCGTAATGTCAGTTACACATGGATGAACACCTTATTACGATTTACTTACCATTTTGATAAGATTCAGCCTGCCTTTACAATTATCAAAAATTTAAAATTTAAACGTTGATCGATCCAGATCCCCAAATACCTAGTTAAAGTTACATATTTAATATTAATACTCTCATTATAAATTTGCACATTAATTCTTCTATGCGATCGAAAAGCCATACAACAACATTTTCTCGTATTTGCAGGTAGATTTAGATCAGTTGAACAATTAATTACTGTATCTACGCATTTCTGAGCTCGATCATATGTCGTTTCTATATGTTTGAATCTTTACCCGTTATGACAGTCATTTTGCCTTTAAGAATTTTTCAATTTTTTCTTTCATCATACTATTTACCAATTTCATAATCACATTCAACATACATATTCCACTGTAATTTGTTGCCAGATTTCTATACCGATCTCTTTTGGGTATGGGTACCACTCTTCCTTCTTTCCACGTTTCCGGTATCTGATCACACATCGACACCTTGCTATGTTTCTTTGGGAATTTTACCACTCCAACAACAAAAATTTGGAATATTTGGAACATTCATCATCATTCGTAAAAAATTGATTTCCATTTTCTTTGTCATCTAGCATTTTTAGCTTGGGCTCGATCTCTCATTCTGTTAAATTTATCCCGTATATTGTTGGTTGTGGTTATATTTATCATTTAAGACATAATATTCCGCCAACTTTTCCGTTTGGCTTTACATCTTCTAGCCGAGCGTGTTATCATATCTTCAAACCGAATACTCTCCACAAACACTTAAATTTTTTGAATTTCTTGCTTTGAATAAAATGTTTCTAAACAGAGAAAACCAAATTCCCTACAAATCCGATTTCCGTCGTTGATCACAATGAAACAGCAAACCTCCTGAACTTCGTCTTTTCCAGACGTCTTCTTGTTTTTCTTAAGCAGTTATGTTGGTAACGCTTACGATAAGTTGAACCGCAATCGGGTTGCAAAGCGAGCAAGCATACCATTAAAATGCACTAGTATCTACGTTTCCTGGTGGAAGTTTTACCTTGTTGATACGACCTCTCAGTATCTTTGGATTCAGATGCTTTGTGTTCTTCATCACAGTTAGAGATTATCATTAAGTACCAGATTTATTCGGATTTATTTTTATTTAGAAAATGGTGTTGACATTTCTGTTATCAGGATAAACTTGCACAGCAGTATTTTTACCACAACAAACTTAAAATGATTCTTCAAGACTCAACCCGTACTGTCATCGTCTTTATATCTTTAAAAGAATTAATATATTTTTTAATAAGAAGTTCAGTCATACCTGCAATGATTCATACTTGGGTTTTATACGAGGAATTTATTATTTTATTTTTTTTAAATATTCTTGATGCGTTTAACCGTGGTTTAAATATATTATCGAGAAATTCTCAATTTGTATTTAAATCTCTTTTGTAACATGAATATAAATATATGGGGTGACTTTTTTAATTTGATACTTTTAAATATTTCGAAAAAAAAGCCCTTTACGTACTTTTTTATTTTATTTATAACTTAAACTTTCGCGGGGAAATACATTAATGCTAAAATGAACCTCTATCCACTTCCCCTACTTGAATGTGAGGTCAAAATAACTTTGAAACTTTAATTGGTAACCCCTATTTTTCATTGCATATTATTATAGTAACACATTTTTTTCGATTCATCATAGATGGCGCTGTAATTGATAAAATTCGTCTATTTCTATCCTACTGGAGAATCATAGGCGCATATCGATTTTATTTTGTTAAAATAAAATAGAGAAATAGTGAATTTCTAGTCGACCTCAGTAATTATTTTTCAGTACTTGGGTGTGCGTCTTCGCTAAAATGATTTAACTACGCGTAACTAGTCTCGCTGTTTTAATGAATAGTAATGCACAGTTGTTTCGCTGGGGGATAAGTTCACTACTTAAGAATGAGAATTTACCTGTATAAGATACAAAAAAGTTCTGATTTCTGGAGAAACTGGTATGAGTCGTGATAATATTGTTACATTATCAGCGTTTTCCTAAAAAAAATCATCGAGCAACAGTAACAGAAAGAAAAAGAAATTAAATGTATAGGCTCATAATTCTCATAATAATAAATGAGAAAAAGATCGCGATGCCGGATTGTCTCAGACTAGGTATAGTGTATGGATAATTTCAAAACGTCTTTAGTATCCTTCGTATCATGTTTCTTTACACCAAGATGTTCATGGATTTGATTTTTTCTAAATCGAGTAGCTTATTTTTAGGGGACTCGTGATCAAATACAACGAATTCCTTTTTAATTTCGTTACGTATTGTTTCCCGATGAGTCGTCTTTTACAAACCGAAAAACGGTCGATCGACACAATATTATGCCTTACTGGATTGATTGATTGATTAGAATGTACGACCAAGGACGAACCAGGAACTCCACCGTAAACCCGTGTTACATATAACAAACCAGAATGAGTTGTAAAAATTATAAAACAGTTGATTCAACCGTTTTATGACAAATGCGTCATAATCACCGAAAATCTAATTTATATTCACTTTATTTGACACGAAACTTTAAAATTAATACAAATTAGATTTAAAAAAATTGATTAAACTGACACAATATTATGAATTACTGGAGTGTTACAAAACCGCAATGGCTTTGCCAAGTAGAAAATCAGCGTCCTTGTGGTGTGTTGGGAATAATTGGGAACAAGCTCACCGAACATCACATTATTAAAAGCACTTGAATGGAATTTATGAAATGAACGATTGGAAGGATTTGATCGTAATTTCAGTGGTCGCTGGATCGGTAAAACTGGTTCGGTCAATTGGCCGGCCAGATTTATCTCCAACACAAAGTTTAAAAACAAGAACCAACAGGAATGCATGTGCAGAAATTTAAGCAGACACACATCTCAATTGTGTATAATCACTTAAAAAGTGTATTTATTAATTCATTAAAATCAAAGGTCATCAATGTGAACATCAACTTGAACGATAATAAAACGAGAGGCAGAAGGATTCAATATTCTCAAGAAGAAATCGAAAAAAAGTAAGTTTAATCGCTTACAGCGCCATGTATCATGAATTTAAAAATGTGTCAGACAATAACTATCGTCAGACAGTGACCTCTGCCCCACATATAAGTAGGGAGAAGGTAGGCTAATTTTAGCACTAATAAATTTCCCCCGCAACATGATTAAATTTAATAATTTAATTTTTTCGTAAAGTTCTTATTTTTCGAGGTATTTAAAAGTTTCAGGTTAAGTAAATCACCCGGTAAAAACCAAGAAAGTGTCAAAATGGATTTTATTTGTCGCGACAAATGTCTTAAGAATATTTGTTAAATTACACTAATTTTTTTTGTAATTGTCTTACTATATTTACAAAAATATAATTTTCCATCTAACAATAGATCCAAATTTAACATTTCTTTTTCAATTTTCTTTCTAACAAAAAAAAAAAAAGAAGAAAAGAAAAGAAAATATGTAAATTAAAACTTGGTATGTGACATGTATGCGTATTCTAAAATGAATCATCACCAAGAATTTTAATTCTTTTCTGTGGATGACCTGTAATTATTTTATTCATCTTGTGTACTCTCAAGACATCTTATATAAAAACCCCGTCTTATATAAAATATTTAAATTTGATGTTTAAATTAAATTCTATATGCTATTATTTGGTTATCATATTGCATGAATTTCCGGTCTCCTATAATATAATAACTTTATAGTTTTATTAGTGCTGGCTTTGTTTTAGTTCTATAATCGTGAAATATATACACGGCATTATATGTGTTTACGTCAAGTACAGTAGGTAATTGAATAATTACGTTTTTATTTCGTAGAATCATTTCCTGGGTTAATAACTGTGTATTTAGTAAATTATATTAGTATCGCACCATAAGTAGTTTTCTATTTCTTATACATACTCGTATGTCTCTTAATTATATACCGCGACTAATTTATAGACTCATCTGTTGCCAAATATAACAAAAAAAAAAAAAAAAAAAAAATTGTTTGTAAGATGGTGACTGAGCGATTTAATGATTCAATTTTTTATACATATGTACGTACGTATGTACAAAATAATTTTTTGTTAGACTAGACGAAACAAGTATGATACGCAAATTTTTAGCGATATTAGTTGACGCTAATTCTCAAATTTTCATAATTATACTGCATCATTGAAAAAATGCAGATGAATTTTTAAAAGTGTTGGATCGATATACGAGTATTATATACAAAAACAACATTTTTTGTGTATTTTTTGTGGAGTTTCCTCATTGTGGCTAGCATATTCTTTCCTCATAAAAATATTCACTTGGAAACATGAATACACCCTCGTAAGACGTCCCGAAGTCAAATTGATCATTATCAATATTTGTTATTTGTTGATTTGTCTCGGGTCCAAGATATGAGATCTTATCGGTCGGCTGCTAAATTTGTGATCATCAATTGGTCACTGCAAAGGCAAATGCCGACAAGCTGAAGTGGTTCACGGTGTTGATCGGAGCCGTTGTCATGTATGGGTGTGAGTGTTGGATGTATAATCGTCGACCTAAGCATTTTGAAATGTGACTTTTCCTCCACGTTTCTCTGTTTACAAAATCTTTAGCATAGACACCGTCATTTATTTTGGGTTTAGTTTAAGGAAACTCCGCATCATGGACGCGTTTACGTTCACATAACGATGTTAGTAACATTCTTGGTTACCTACCATGTAGGATTTCGACAGGAGATCGGCTGCAATTGGTAAGTGGAGTTGAGCGATAAGTTGCCAAAAATGTTGTAAGGGTTCCATCAAAACAGTTCTTTTTCATGGCTGTTTTAAAAATGCTTACGAATTTTTCAGCTTCACCGGCAGTTTTCGATTGCTTAACCGTATATATCATCAATGAAATGCAGGCTTCTTCGCTGGAATCAAATGGACTCATTGTGCGTTGCCTTGTATAAGATGTCGCACTCTCAACCCATTAAAATATTCGCCCATCTTTACAATCGATTGATAGTGTGTATTAGTAATTTTTTATTTCGGCTAAATAATGTGAGAAGGGGTTTATGACCCGCCACCAGTTGAAGCTTCCTACCCTGCAGATACTGGTAAAATTTAGTGACATACCATAAATGATAGATAATGCCCCTTTTCCTACCTGGCTATAATTTTGTTGAGATTTATCCAGAGTTTTGGATGCAAATGCGATTGGATGTTCGGTTCAATCCAGAAAACAATGTGAGAGCACGGCGCCTATGCCGTATGCCGACGTATCTGTCACTAATATAAGCGGGAAGATCATCTCGATAATGACTCAAAATGGCAGCATTCTCAATACCTCCCTAAAATTGTTGGGACGCCTCATCCAGCACAGTCGTCCATTGAAATTGAGAATTTTTTGAACGTAGCTTGTTTAATGGCGTTGCTAAACTGTAAAAATTCTGGAGGAATTTATTGTAAAAAATTTACCTTTCCAATAAAAGATTCCACTTCCTTCAAATTTCACGGTCGAGGTAAGTTTTTAAGAATATTTATACCAGTGCTTGACGGTCGAATGCCGTGTTTGTAGACTTTCGCGAATTCACATTTATTGGCGCGACATTTGAAACAGTTTTCCGCCAATCGACATAATACCATTTCAAGGTTTGTTAAATGTTTCTCGCGTGATTCTCCGGTAATAATGAGATTATTCAAGTAAACAGCACAAAACTTTAGATCCGCCGGCAATTGTTCTATCAACCGCTGAAAAGTGCCCGGAGCACTGGCAATACTGAATGGTAGTCGTTGTAATTGATAAAGTCCAAACGATGTGCCTATAATGAACTTTTTAGTTTCCTCCGTCTGTTCGATTTGAAAATATGCACACTTTCTAGTCGATAAAATAACTCGATTTTGGGGATTGGATGCCGATCGATTTCAATTTGTGGATTTAGTGTTACCTTGAAATCCGCACATATCCAAATTTCTTCGTTTGGTATTTTTATTGGCAGAATTGGGGTTGTCCATTGAGTGGTTTGTACCGTTTTTAGCACTCCTATATTGTCGAGTCGTTTCAATTCCTTTTTGACAGCTGCTTGAAAAACAATTGGAATGATCCGAGGCTTAACATATTGAGGCAATTAGATTTTAGTGTTATTTTAGCTTTGTACGACGAATCTTCAGACAGTAGATGATGCAGTAGATGAATTTTAAAAAATTAATGATCCAGTCGATGCCCATAATGTTTGATTTATCCTCCTGATCTAGCACGCTCGAAAAATTTTCGATGTTGGTGTACAAATCAGATTTCCAAGTTGTCGGTAAACGTTTAGACCAACCATCGAACAAGTTGCACCAGTATCCACTTGGAATGATATTGAATGGCCAACTTTGAATCCAATCCAATTCTTACTGCACGAGTTGTTTACATTAAAAACCAATGATAGTGAGTGCACATCAAATGAATTAGTAACATTTCGATCGCTGGCTGACTGGGACTCGAGAGATATTGATAATGACTACGGCGTCGGTATTCGTTATTACCGAGTTGGTGATTATCTATACATCGGTTACTAAGCCTTGATGTGGTTCGACCCCTGGAACGTGTCATCACGTGTCAAACCGGCAGCGTCGACGATCGTGTTCGATTTTGAAAACTAGCGGCATCGTCGGGTAGTTCGATTATTTTGGCTGTACCGGCTTCTCCTTTCATAGTCAAACATGTTTTTGTTGTAGATTCATAAACCCTTGCGATTTCCAGCACCTCATCGAGCGTTGAATCTTGCTTTTGTGAACATGACACACGAACTACATCGTGTGGCGTGTTTATAACGATAATGTCTCTAATTAAATAATCGACGAATGAAGTTTAACATATGTCGTTAGCACATTGCAAAGCACAATTTCTGGCTACACCACGAAGGTCGGCGACCCATTCAGCATAAGTTTGGTTCGGTTTCATGACAGTCTTATTAAATTCGTATCGTGCGGCCAAAATATGAATTTTTGGAACAAAATAGTCCACTAAGTTCTTTAAATGCCTTACTTACCACGTCCCCGTTACACAATTTTTAATTTTTAACAGTTCATGAAATATGAAAATAAAATATTACAACTTGTATCTATATAACAGATAATTATACCAGATGAACATCTTGTGTGCCTTAAATTTACACAAAAAAATTCATACTACCCAAATTAATGCAATCGATCTAACCAAACGAAAAATAGATGAACATATAAAAATGCATATTGTCAACCTTTTCTATTTTTTGCACACGATTATTTTATTTTATAAAAATTAAACATTTTCATATTTTTCGTATATTTTGGTTTGGTTTTTTGTTGAATTTTTTTTATAATCAAATAACTTTGCGCAAAAAAAAAAAGAAAAGGAATAAAATATGAGTTTTATATGCTATTTTTCGTTTGGTTAGATTTCGGTTGCCTTACTACGGAAAGTATGAATTTACTTGTGTAAATTTGAGCCATACAAGTTATTCATCTGACATTATTATCTGTGACATTATTCACAAATTTTATAATATAGTTTATCTTTCCGTTATGTCCTCTAAATGTTTTGAACTATTAAGGTTGTTTATTTGTTTTGATGTTAATCGTTCGAGGGCACTGTGTTTTGAATGGTCAATTGGCAGGAAACATTCACACGAATGTTTCGAATGAATTTTAACGGAATCTATTTGATTACTAAATCGACTTATCTACCATCAAAAAAGCTCAGAGGCATATGTCAGAGGCATATGTGTAGAATCAAGTTATTGTTACGAATTTTGGGTTCAATTTTGATTTCGTATTAAATAAATTCGTATAAATACGAATAAATATCACAGACACAAAACATCGTATATAGACTTACGAGTAATATTACTAATTCATAATCTACTGTTAAAATTCTGAGAAATTAAAAAAAAAAAAATTTAACTTATACTTATTAGGTACACAAATACGTATTTTAAAGATAACAAATAGTCGCTCCCATTTCCACCTGTGTAATAAATTGTATATATAATTTACTTGAGGGGAACTGTGAGAAGTACAAAACTATATAGAAGCCCGATCTAGGGTCATTATTAAGTTCTTTGATTATTAAATGTAAAAAAATTAAAGTACTGTTGTATTACAATCGATCGTTTTTACCAACTTATCACTTAGCTTAATTACATCTTATAGATTTTTTGTATAAAATCTTCTGGAAAGTGCGGTAATCAATCAATAAAGAATTATTTAATTTGGATTAAGACTCATCATACAATAAAAATTCCATTTGCGTATTTTTCCATATACCATTTTGAATGACTTGCTTTTTTTTTACATAATAAATGGAATAAATTATTATCAAATTATTAGTTAAAATTAATTCAATTACAATTTCAATCAGATTTTAATTAAATTGTTATTAAACATAATTTTCTTTTTCTTTTCAGGTATGTATCACACATAGAGAGGATAACGTTCGTTTTAGTTTCTAATGTAAGAAATTTTTAAAAATATATTTTTAACTTCAACCACAGATTATGTGTTAAAATATTGTACTTTGTACAGCAATATGTTCTACTATGTACTTTGCCACCAAGGTACCTATTTTGGTCTTTTTTTCAAACTTTTTTTTTTATAGAAGAGCTCAACAAAATAGGAGCTTGATTTACGAGCTAAGGATATTTTAAGTTTTAAGGGTGGCCATTTAGCAAAATTTAAAAATTTTGTCAATACTCAGGGCTTCAACTATGTCGATTAGAATAACTTCGGGTATATTCTCTAACTGCGGTTTCAGAATTACTATTACAGTAACCATCGATAAAATCTGTCTCGGTTTGTCTATTTGGCCATTTTTCGGTTTGTTTACCTATCACAATACACTGTTTTGTTTTAATTCTAGAAATAATGGATAAAAATACATTTTGCCTGTGTTTACTGTAATAATATTGCTTAAGCTGCAGTTAAAAATGTTACAGGTAACCGATAAAACATAACAACATGTAAAAAACATGGTTACACAAAAATATCAATTATTCAACACCTTGAAAAATCTTCCTCTACTTTAGAATATGCATTTGTAGTCTCGTTTCGTGCCGCCTTACCCATTTTAGTATTTCCTGTGCATCTGACTCGGTTTACAGGACTGCTATAAAATCCAACAACGTAAAACGTCGTACTATTTTTATTTGTGGTTGAATTTTATTGCCATAATGGTAGAGAACACATTAAAATTTTAGAATAGTTTCACTTTTGTTGATGCGGATGCATTTGAAAATATTCGCGCAATTGCTTGATACGTTTAGTTTTGCAGATGTTTCAGCAGCCCGGTAGTATACCATGCTGCGTCTACAATAGTTTGAAGAATTTTATTTTGAAATCATTGTATTATGTCGATGTTGCTTTGTTAATAGCAACCCCTTAAGAGCTGAAATCCGTAGGTCCCACTGATTTTTGAGTTTGCTTATATAAAAAAATCAATAGCCAGAGTTGCCCTATACTGAGATCTTTTACTAGGGTGTTTTTTTAGAGGCGGACAACTTTAAATTGGCAACACTGTTTTCTGCAACAGCTGATTTGACAGTTCTCGGTTGTTTTGAGGTAAGTTTGACAATTCAACATAACTAGACTCACGCTGGAGCAACGTTTACAAATTGTGATGAGGCACACTTTTGGTTAAATGGCTATGACAATAAACTGAAATGCCGCATTTGGAGCAATACAAATCCACAAATTCCGTTGTCGAAACATCCAGAAAAAGTTACCGTTTGGTGCGCTTTATGGGCTGATGGAATCATTGGTCCTTATTTGTTCAAAAATGATGATGGTCGGAACGTTACAAACAACGGTGAGTGGTATAGTCACATGATTACTAACTTGTTCATGCCTCCTTGATTACTAACTGTTCATGCATACTTGTTAACTGGCCATCACGTTCGTGATTTGACGCCATTAGATTATTTTCTCTGGGGTTATGTAAAGTTTCATATCTACGCCTATAAACCAGAAAAAATTGAGCTATTGGGAGCCAACATTCGACGCATTATTTCCGAAATACAGTCTGATTTACCGCAAGAGTGTGTAAAAATTGTACCTCCAGATTACGCCATGTATGCGCCAGTCGCGGTGGCCACATACCTGAAATAATATTTAGATATTAATGTCATAAAATTATCTGCCAAATAAAACCAATTTCATGGATCTATGATTTTTAAATTTTGTTGATTTCTTTCATTTCTCCCTCTAGAATGTGTATGTGTCTGCATTCATTTCATGGTAGAAGTCTAGATTCCGGTAAAGAATCTTTATTGGTCCCAGCCTGCTCGTTTAGTTTTTTATTTAAAGCTTCTACGGTTTTAATAAAATCTAAATTAACTTCGGCAGTATTTTTATTTTTGTGGTTGGTTCTTGAGTTTTAGCCGCTTCTGCATATGATGTATAGTTCCAGACATCGTACAGTCCCGTATAGGGTTCCAAGGTTTCTTCGATTTTGTTCAGAATTTCTTTCATGGTTTCTAATTTTATAGCTTATCTGTGCTGTATTAATAGATGGTACCTGATTTATCTTCTCTGGTTTAGAATCTTTATTGCACTGAGTTGTTGCCTTACCCGATAAAGGTGTCCGTGTTACTTGCTCAATATATTCTAGTTGCTTTTGTTTTTATTTAGCTAATTCACAACCACGTAATTTGCGATGTTTGTCCTTTATGTATATTGCTGTAGAATTTCTGTCCAATGTTTACATGCTTGATAAAATGCTTACTCCCACATTTGCCACATTTTGCATCACGCCAGCAATATTTTTGGGTATGATTATAATTTTGACATTTTCTGCATTGAACTATCTTTGAAGAATTCTACCTCATTGGCTCTATTCTAACTTTCATGTTTTAAATTGCCCGAATATTATGTATGTTTCGGATGTTTTCTTTATTCCCAAACGTCAGCATAAAAAGCGTTAGTCCCCTTCTTACCAGGCATTTTTTTCATAATATTGATAGCATCCTGAATATCAGCGTTACGCTTCATGGTTAGTGCCCGATCTGTTTCTGAGCCTGGAACATTTACCTTCCAGACATTGTTGTTTAGTGCTACTAGCTTATCCGTGCTATATTAATAGGTGGTAGCTGATTTGTTTTCTCTGGTATAGAACCTTTATTGCACTGAGTTGTTGCATTACCCGATAAAGATGTTGCATTACCCGATAAAGATGTTCTGCTTGTCCAATACATTCTGGTGATGATTCTACTTTTCTTTGTGGGGTTGCTTTTTTGCAATACCCAAGCAGTTTCTAATAGTGGTTCGTCTTCGTCAGTAACTTCCATGTTTATTGTTACTCTTTTTTTAGTTTTGTTTTTGTCACGAGTTTACTAGAGCCCTGCATCGGATGAGAATATTCGCCGATATCCGCTAATATTCGCTATCCACGGATAAAATCGGATGTATCCGCTTAAAACCTGGTGGATGCGGATTGCATTCGGATTTTATCTCTATCCACATTAAGGATATTCACGCATCGTGTATATTTTAAATATTAATTTTCTCAATTTACCTGTATCAATTAGTTGTATATAATCAAAACCTCACAAAAACTCCTATATTAATATAAGAGGTTTTGACATTATCAAAATCTCCTACAGTGTTTTTAATATTATATTTGCACTGTTTTGTTAGTGTATATATTGTAATGTTATATCCCAATCACTGACTTATTTAATTAGTCGCAGACTTATTTGAATTTGTCGGCTGCTGCGGTGACTTATTGTTTTTGCGGATGCGGATGAATGCGGATGCAGATATAAGCATTTTGAACGAGTGCGGATGCGGATAATTTTTATTTTTTTTTTCTTGCGGATACGGATCGGATGCGGATAAGTGTGCCACCACTGCTGAAACTTGGCGGTCATTGGATAACTGAGAGCACTCTCAGTTATCCAATCCGTTTGTGCACTCTCTCCAGCCGCCGGCACTGGGTCTCCTTTCCCTGCACCGTACGACAATTTAGATTTTAGATCGTAAATATATGACCAAGATATTGGTTGCAAAAGCTTTTTCAATATTTTTTTCGATTACTCTTCGCCTTGAAAGGACACTAAATTCCCTGGGGAACAAATATAATTGATGGAATCAAATCGTGTTCGCAAACATTTTCTTAAATACGAGGAACTACAAAATACGCGAAATGACTGTCCGTCAAACCAAACCATCCAAGATAACTGCGGACGAAGATTTATATATGCAAGTAGTAACTACATATTTTACAGACCTACATATTTGACATGACAGGTATGTCATTTGTATAATATACATAACTCTCCATTCAGTCTAAAAAATTTTAATTTAATTTAAAATGAAAATAAGAAAATCCCCAACTGATATTATTTACATAAATCATCATCATAATCATATTTGTTTTCATTAATTTTATGTACGAACATAAATACAAAAATATGATTTTAAGAGAAATTCTAATCTAAATAAAATTTAATTATTCTATTTTAATTTAGTTAAAAATGTACAGTGTCATGTTGTGATGTGTGTTTCTAGAGACTACAATATTATGTACTTTTTGAAAATAAATATGGTTTTTTTTCAAATCTAATTAAAAACTACACAATTGAAAACGATTTAAAGATATGGAATTTTTAAGAAAATCATTTTCACTCTGACATGGGAAACAAATTGATTACGAATATGAAAGAAGATTTTCTTTAAAATAATTTGGTGCGGAAATTATTGATACGTACCGCCGTATGGGTTAATGAACAAATAGAACATCATTCGAAAAATTAATGCAGGAATATCCCATTGTTTTCTATGTATTTATCTATTACATATACGAGTAGACATATATAAATTTAATGAGGTGTGTCAGATTCATAGTTGTGTAAAGTGATTTCTCACACAAACTTCATGCATGGTCGTTGTGTAATTTGTATACATAATCGACCCTCCCAAAACGAATCGCGTTTCTTTTTAGTTTTATAAACGGAAGTGCACCCCTTACGTATGTATAAAATATGATAATTAGATTTTAGATTTTAAGTTGTGTAAATGTTGGGGTGATTTGTTTTTAGTTTGTGTACTATATAAATTACATAAGAATATACGTAATATGACTTCATTATAATATGCTAATCATGATATAAGTATTTCGAAATATCACCTAAAATTATTTTTTTAATTTTACACAGTCGCACGAAACTTAAAAGGTTTCCACTTTCGTTAAGGGTATTTAAACTTGTAATTTTTGTATGATAAAATTTTACCAATTTTGTTGGTATGTAGTTATTTCGACGATGATAGATTATTTTTAGGTTACAAATATAATAGTGGTCAGATTTATAAAATAATCAAACCTAATTGTTAATTTTTGTTTGTTAGAAAATCTTACAATTTTGAACTCATTAAATTCACTACTGTCTTTATTATAATTCTATTAGAACGTATTAAAACCATAAGTAAATTTATTTTTAAGTTGTTGAACTATATACGAGTACATATATCTACACTGGTGGAAAAAAAATTCGATCCATAGAGAAATTTTAGCTCACCTCGTTTAGCATTTGCAAGATATTTTGTCTTTAGCAATGTGTGTAAGGCATACAAAGCACGGTTACCACCTTTAATATCCTCTCCCACTCAGTTATCATTAGATCAACTGAATCAACTTGATTTTGAGATCAACTGAAGCTTCGTACTCTTTGAAAGCAAAATCTGAATTAATGCTGTTGTATTTTTAGGCAAGTACTGGACTGTGACTGCACTGATGGATCTGTTCAAGAAGTGTTAAAAAGAAGTAAAAGTATGATGGCTATATTTTTTTTGCGACAGTACTCATTGATAGCCGGACAAAAATGATTTTGAGGCCATTCTTGAAAAAGCTTTGCGGTCATCCATGATTGAGCATTCGCTCGCCTAAACTTTGTTTTGTTCAGTTTTTCAAGAATTTTGGGCTTCCTAATTGATAAATCAAAAGAGGTTTAATCTTGGTCTTCACGTACATTTTTTTCAAGTCACATAATTATGCGTTTCTTTGTCACTTTGTAACAGTACTGAATTTTGTGTAATAAAGATCCTTTCAGACATTTTTTACCAAAATAACCCCATTTAATAGACATGATATATTTGTTGTAGAGTGTAGTCGCCTTCTTCTAGTATTTCTTCAGCGTGTCATTGCTGTGAAGGTTTCGTCGTTAGAGCTTACCCCAATATTTAATTCGAATTAAAAAATCTACAATTTACAGATTACGTAAATTGGAATCTACGTAAAACGATGTTACGTAAATCGAGGGATATCTGTATAGGTAATCTATTTTTCCCGTCTTAAGTAAGGAGTTGTTAGGTTTCACTTGACGGAGAACCCATTATATTCGGATTGATCGACATAACTTATTACACAACTAACAAAATACAGAGGTGGACATTAGTCATTGGCTGCTTCTTTGCTCATGTTTGGAGGTACTCTAAGCAATTTTACCCTTAAGTAATGTTAAGGGCAAAACTTTTTAAATTGTACTGGCTACCATGTACTGGCTAGTGCTAGTATCTGAAGTAGAAATTTGCCATTTGCTTCCGAAATTTCTGCAGTTGTTGTTCCAAAAAATGTATGGATTTGCTAAGACATTATATCACCTGAAAGTTAAAATAAATAATAGTAAAATGATCCACCAACCCTCTCAAAACAAGTCACAACACTCGCAATATACACACAAAATTATAAAATAGCAGATCAATTCCACTATTTAGAATATTGTAGTATAAGAGAATTAGTGAAAAATTAGAGTCAAGGTTGAAACAAAGAAGATTGAATATAAAAAGTAAAATCAGAAAACTCCAGCAAAAACCAATTAAATCAAACACCACTGAGGTTCCTCTTATAAAACATAAGTTTCATAAGAGAACCATACATCTAACGGAAATTGATTTTAATGCCAATGAGATGTGCCTATTTGATAAAGGATTAAAACATAATGTAACCCCTAAAAGTGACATAAGGCAACAGAACAGATCTCTACATTTGAAAGTTTGTTACCGTGCGCCGCGCTTAAAAAGGCCACTATTCTACAAGATAGTTTGAGATATCAAATTATGGATGGGATTAGTAAAAATGATGTGATGCACTGTAACCGTTCGAGCTCGAAGGTGAAGGTTACTTCCGAATTAACAAATGCATAAATAAATGTACAGCTTTTCTTAGTAAACAAGAAAAGAGGTACATGAAAATGATCAAACTGTCAGCGCCAACAATCAAAGGACTTCCTAAGGTTCATAAATCAGATATGTCTATTCGACAGGTGATAAACTTCACATCCGCGCCCACGTACAGGATAGCGAAACGCGTTAATCAGTATCTAATGAATAAAGTCAAACTGGAAAACAACGTTTCGTTGATCAACAACCTAGAACTTGTAAACAGAATAGAATCAGTTAAAATTCCTCATGGTGCCATACTGGCCTCTTTTGATATAACGAACATGTATAGTAACATTCCAATAGAAGAAACTATTGGAATCACTTACGATCTGCTTGTGAATCAGGGAGAAACAAAATGTGCAGAGGAAATTAGAAATCTCTTAAAGGTGATTACTAAACAGAATTACTTTGAACATCAAGACATATTCTATGAACCTCAAGAAGGACTGTCCATAGAAAGCCCTTTATCGGGAACTTTAGCCAATATTTTCTTAAATCACTTAGAGAATTCGAAAATATTAAGTGAGAGTAACTCTTATAGGAACTGTATACTGGCATAGATATGTAGTTGATGTACTAACACTGTTCAGAGGAACCAATCGGCAATTCGATTGCGGTGTACCTGCACATGATCAATAGACTAAATACGGTACCAATGGACCAAGAAGACTATACAGAGGAACTGAATACAATTAAACAGATCGCTAGGGCCAACGGGTTCCAATCGGCAAGGATGGACCTATTGAACAGAAAACTCAATAGCAAGAAACTTAACGAACAGTATACTTCCCTGATAGCGAAAGACGATAAAGACAACAAATACATTACATTTGACTACGACAGAAATACAGCGAAAATCATCAGGAAAGTACTGAAAAATCATGGTATACAGGCAGCATTCAAAACTAGCAACAAAATAGGACAAAGACTAAACCCACCAAGGGCGTCTTCTCAAGATATGGGGGTTTATAGACTATCATGTGACGACTGAGATGGGTTCTATATAGGCCAAATCGGTAAATCTTTCGCAACTCGGTTTAACCAACATGTGAAAGAAATCGGCAAACCCAAAATAGACTCCAAACTACGCACAACACCTGACTGACAATAACCACAAATACACAGGCATCAACGAAAATCTGAAAATGTTGCATAAATGTAAAAAAAGGTAGCATGATGGCAACACTGGAAGATTACGAAACTTTCAAAAACAGACATAACAAGGACATAATAAACATTCAGGTACAGACTAAAATCAACTATCTGTTTAAAAAAATGGAAAATGAAAATAGCACAAGGGGGCGGAGCCAAAATCATACCTGAAAAAGGTATATAAGAACATGGGTAAGGAATTCGGGTTGAAAGTAGTCCAAGCTGATGAAGAGGATATAGTAATCCTCGAAATTAATACCTGATTTAAAACAAAAAAAGAATAATTTATATATACATTTTTTTGAAAATTTTTTCTTTTCAGGGAAAATTTAGATAAAAAATTAATATAAAAATTTTTATTATCACACTAAAGAAAATTTTACTTCTTTTCTGAAATAATTTTTATTTTTATATATAAAACTAGAAATATTGAATTCTTTGTTTTTATTAAAACAAGGTTCCTTATTTCGTTTTTATAAAATTAAAAAAAAAAAATGAGTCAATAATTAAATTATTTAACACCAAAATTAAATGAAAATAACCGTTAAACTGATAAAATACGTAATTGTACGAGGGCAGTCCAATAAGTAGGCGATCTCCAAGAGATAGATCACATACTAAAGTAAATAACTTACTTAACAGTTTTAGGGCGGTATGGGTGATATTTTCAGGTCCAACAAAAGAAGCTACAACCCCAAAAATGATCGAAAAAATCGAAGATGTTGTTTTGAAAGATCACCGAGTAAAAGTGCGTGAGATTGCTGACATCGTAAACATCTCAACATGCCGTGTAATTTTAATTTTGAATGAACATTTGCATTTGTTAAATCTGTTAGCAAGATGGGTGCCGCCGCGTTTGTTGAAAATCTATCACAAACACAATCGTGTGGTCATTTTTTAAAGCAATGTTTGGCCTTGTTTCAACATAATCCAAATTAATTTTTGCGTCTTATAACCGTGAATTCACCACTACACTCCTTAAACAAAAGGACAATCGAAATATTGAAACTGGTTGGAGTGCACCGAACAAGGCAAGAGTGGTTGCATCGCCTAAAAGAGTTATGACAACTGTTTTTGGCATGCACAAGGCGTGATACTCATCAAATATCTTAAGACACAAAAATCACAGGAGATTATTATGTGGCATTACTAGATAAATTGATCGTTAAAATGAAGAAAAAACGACCACATTTGAAAAAAAGGTTGAAAAAATGGTTTGGTGGAAATACATTCACATCCAATGCCGAAGTTGAATAAGAAACTAAACCGCATTTCGGAGGATATGGGAAATCGTACTATAAGGATTGCACAATAAATTTGCAAAAAACGCTGGACTAAGTATGTCAGGCTATAGAAGAAGATTATGTTTAGAAATGAAATGAAATTAGGGGGAAAATTGTGTTTCCATGTTCAAATCGGCTACTTATTGAACTGCCCTCGTATTTACTTAGAAAATCAAATTAAAATATCTTTCAATATCCGCAAAATTTAAAAACTTTTTAATTCAGATTTAAAAAATTATTCAACACCATAATTAAATGAAATAACTGTTAAACTGACAAAATATGTCATCATGCTAGTTTTTCAGATTATGTATAGTTTTATTGAAAAATCGGCTTTTATTAATAAGTACAACGACTGTTCAAAAAAGATTCGCCATTTCTCAGTTTTGATAGGCTAACCATCATGAATTTTCCGGATTTTGGACATTGTTGATTTGTGGCATAAGTTTCTCAGGTTTGATAAGCTAAAATGCATTTTCCGGATTTTGGACATCTTTAATTTGTGGCAAAAATTGCTTAGTTTTAATAGGCTTACCGTCATGCATTTTCCGGATTTTGGACATTTTCGGTTTGTGGCATAAATTTCTCAGTTTTGATAGGTTATCCATAACACATTTTCCGGATTTTAGACATTTCCGATTTGCGGCATAAATTTCTCTGTTTGATAGGCTAAGCATCATGTATTTTCCGGATTTTGGACATTTTCATTTGCAGCATAAATTTGTCAGGCTAACGATCATGAATTTTCTGGATTTTGGAAATTACGATTTGAGGCATAAATTTCTCTGTTTTAATAGGCTAGCCATCATACATTTTCCGGATTTTGGCATTTCCGGTTTGTGGTGTAAATTTCTCAGTTTTGATAGGCTAATCATCATACATTTTCCGAATTTTGGACATTTTCATTTGTATATAAAGTTGTCAGTTTTGATAGGCTAATTATACTTCATGCATTTTCCGGATTCTAGACATTTTCGATTTGTGGCATAAATTTGTCAGTTTTGATATAGGCTATGCATCTTCAGGACTTTGGACATTTTCGATTTGTGGCATAAATTCCTCAGTTTTCATAGGCTACCAACCCATCATGCATTTTCGATTCTGGCATAAATCTAAATTGGCCCGAAATTAAACAAAAAACATCGCCTAGGAGAATGACGAATGAATGATAATTGTTTTTACCGTCTTTAGTAATTTATCAATGTGGGTAGTCTCACATTTATGTATTATTGATGAATGAAACAAATTAGTTATCGGATTAGTAAATTTACTGCATTTGGTAATTTTGGAATAAAGATC
Source organism: Tipula confusa (assembly GCA_963556175.1). Taxonomy (NCBI): domain Eukaryota; kingdom Metazoa; phylum Arthropoda; class Insecta; order Diptera; family Tipulidae; genus Tipula; species Tipula confusa. The sequence goes on from OY744476.1 coordinate 31,195,098, forward strand.
CATTTAAATCAAACTAATTTGCGTCAACATCGCTTTAAGAACATTTAAATCAATTTCTTAAGTAACAATTTTCTTAACAATTTGATTATAAGATATACATAATTAAAATAATTACACTATAAAAAAAAAATAAAATTTCATAACTACTTAAATGCTATTGTACCGTACCATACAGATCAATTAATTGTGAAATGATTTAATAGGTTATTATAATAAGAATATTGAATAACTAAGTTTTGTAATTTTTTAATCGAAAATTTTAAGACACAGGATGAAGGTTATAATCGAACATTAACTTCCGAATATTATGTATTCGATAAATGTTATCGTTTAAGTGTTAAAACCATAATTCGTTGTAAGGAAATTGTTCTTATATATCACCAAACACGGAACCTAGCCAAAATTTATTGTTTTTATTCGTATCGAATGATGTAAACATTACTAAATTATTGATTTTGGACATTAGTGGACCAAACTAAGATTAATATATAAGTTCAAAATAAATAATTTGTACAGTCGAACGCCTTAGTATATATTCAAGTGTATACATATGACCAAATAAAATAATTGTTGGTGAAAGTACTTCTAACATATAATTAAAACGTCACAACGCAAAACTAACACTTCAACTGCTGTAGTATTAATTTAATTAATCAAATAATTTTTGACCATGAATTAAAATTACATGCCATTTTTAGTTGACTTGAATATGCGTATATACTCATATTGAATTTTAATTTCGAAGAAAACCACAATAAGCAATGTATATAGTAACAAATACAAGTCAAAGTCTATCCTATATATCATTTTCACATGCTGTGCCTAAATCGAATTTGTGAAGTTGCTTTAATAATAAAATATGTACATTGTAAGATAGTAAATATTTGTCGGCGGTGGTATGATAAAATTCCCTTTCTCTTCCCTACTTATATACACACATAATTACGATGGTATAGTTTTGAGATGGTCGACCTATAAATTTTGTGTGTATATACAAATAAACAAGCCCAAGATAATAAAAATAATAGAAATTTTAATTTATTTATTGTTTTACTAAACAACTATACGTCTTGAAGAAAACATAAATAATAGTTTTCATGTTATGTTATTAGAAAAACGCAATAGTAAGTCGCGGGATTGTAAATTTTACAACGATATAAATTACATAAATTTATGTGCGGTATGGATTGTCCGTTTGACCTAGACATGTAAATATTTTCAATAGTAATAATAAACGAGAAGACTCTCTACCCTGAAAAACTCAGCGCCTGTCTTTTTAGCGATCGCTGCATTATACTTTTTCGATCGGCATGCAGAACGTGATTGAGACTGCGTACTCGCTATCTTTTAACTTCATGAACGACATCAAGAACGAGTCTGTTAACATTTTGTACATCTTCAGTTTGTCGACATTTGCAAGATCGGAGGTGTCGGAAGCCCGCCAAATGTTTGGTCATACCTACTAAAATCCACTACATCTTAATAAGACCTGTGATACTATATTTGGTTTAAGACTTATTGATTTTACCTCTCACAGCACGTTCACATCATCAGTACAAAAATTGGTGATGTTTCCAAGTAGAAATTTGTATGAGGTAATAATAAGCTACCCACAATGAGATCGTGTGTTATCGCAAAAAAATCATCATTTCTCATTGTCGGCTAACAGTTCGTGTTTGGCTAGTTGCATGCTTAAACCTAACTGACACATACGATAATATTTAATTAAAATTTTTCCAAACTGAATTTTATGTTTTGAGGTTTACTCTATAGTCAGATCCATTACAGTAGTTAGTTAGTTAGTTTTAGGTGGCCGCCCAACAAAAGGACGAGACATAGACACAGGATGATACACCTAGATTCGCCATTATGACCCTGCCTTTGAGCATTTGTTCAATCCAGCTTCTAAGTATCACATCCACCCCCAAATTTGAAAGTGCTTGCGTGATCTCCTCTGGTTTGACATTATTAAAGGCACCATCAATACCACAAAAGGTCACCAAAGATAATTCCTTATATTCGAGAGACTTCTCTATAGGACATAAGAAGGAATGGAGAGCAGTTTCCATCGATTTTCCCTTAATATATGCAATGCTAAGACGCTGACAGCTTTGCTGGCTCGATTGAGCCTTTGAGGTAAGCCTCTATCTATCTTTCAAGAAATAAGAAGATAAGCTAATAGGCCTAAGGTCTTTGGGATTGCAATGAGAGCGTTTTACCGCCTTTGGTATACAAATTACATTTACTTCAGTCCATTTCTTTGGAATGTGATTGAGGCCACTTTTGGAAATCATCTTAAGCCAGGGAACACTGAAGTCAGTGGTTTTCTAAATATATCGGCAGGAATAATGCCATCCAGGCCTGCAGACTTGAAAGGCTTGGAACTGTTTACTGCCAACAAGATAGTTCTCCTATTGAGAATTTTTCCCGCAAGGCCAGTAGCCTTATTCGCCTTTGGCAAGAATATGGGGTAAATTGGAACAACCCGGAAAATGAGTTTCCAGAAGAAGCTCCAAGGATTCCTTACTTGTTGTAGTCCCTTGTCTATCCGGTCAGCGGAGATAACTTGGAATGACTGGACAAGTGGATAATATCTTACGTGGCCTAGCTGCCTCAAAGGACTCCTGTATTTTATTACCAAAGAGTCCTCAAGAATTGCTTTTGGCACTTCTTAGATCATATACATATGCTTTAAGGACCTCCTTATAGAAGTCCCAGTCCATGTCAGTTTTTGTTCTTTTCGCGATTTTAAAGGGCCGCTTGCATTTCAAGCGCGTTACTTGTAGTTCCCTCGACCACCATGGTGGACGGGGTTTACCCTTTGGTCTACTAATGGGACATGAAATTGAAATAGCTTCATTAAAAGCATCAGACACCCGGTCTATTATAACATCTAGCTCCTGTATTGATTCCGGAGATTTAGGAACTAGTTAGTGATGGTAGACTTAAAACCATTCTGAAAGTATCCCAATTGCTCTTCCTACGGTTTCTAAAACTTGGAGAATTAAAATATTTTATTTCCAAGCCTTATTGAAGATAACGATGATCAGAAAAGGAGTGTTCCTCAGACACTTTCCAATTAATTAATCTATTCGACAAGAAATTCGAGACAAGGTAATGTCTAGAACTTCCTGTCTATTCCTTGTTATAAAAGTAGGCTTACAGCCTACATTGATAGGTTAGTACTTAGAATGTAATCCAAAAGTGACTTACCTCTCTCATTTGTATCACTGCTACCCCAGATCGTGTGATGTGAGTTCGCACATTTGCAGGTGGGAGACTACTCCGTCGTGCGGCAAGTACGCTGATATAAGCCAGAGATTTTTCTTACCGACCTCGATGCTGGCTGCTACTACGTCTACATTGCTGTAATTTACAAGCAGAAAGATATTTAGTTTGCTTTTTGCAAGAATGCATGATCGAATCCTACCTTCTTGCTGTACAAGTAATTTGTAATTGGAAGCTCCGAGTCCAAGAACCCGATCCTCATTGACCCATGGTTCTTGAACCAAGACGACATTAACGTCATCTTTTAAAATTTGGAGCAACAAAGCAGCTGACGCTGCATTACAGTGATGAAGACTGGTTTGAATAAACTTAAGCATTAAGATTAGTTACAAGCTCCACCACAGTGGAAGCAGATTCTGTTGAATCAGATTCCAAACCGAGTCCGCACAGTGACTCTATTGATAAAGACAACTCAGTTTCCAAAGTCGGCCCTTCTGTTTTTCAGAATGCGACTGCGTATGAATTGGGCAACCATCCTCAGACGAGGTTCCGTGCATTACCACACTTGTTTTTACTAGCACATCCTTAAATCCGGATTGCTAATCTGCAACAATTCCAAAATATCTTTTGGATTGCTCGGTTCCGCCGGAATCCATGCCCGAGCTCTCAGCCTACAGGGAATATCCTCCAACGAAATAACATCAAGCCTGGCTCCAGGCCAAACCTCTCCAAGGCTGCTAATCGCCTTTTTGTAGAGATCTAGAGATCTCTGATTGGCACTGGCTGTCAATTTCACATGGTTCTTGTACCAACCACCATCCCGGCATATAGGAACCACTCCAGGGTTCTCCTTTATAATCTTGAAGAATGAGGAGGCTAAAGCCTATTCCGCCTTCCTCCAATTAGAGGGAGTGATGCTGCCATCCTCCTGAGCTCCATCAACCACCGCTATAACTAGTGGATCTTTTAGCACTTCACTAAAATTCCTACCTGCAGTTACCTGTAATTTAGATCTTTTAGCGGCCCGCGGAGATTCATCCTGTTATCTCTGCTTTTGGACAGAGAGCATTCAGATAAAGCTCATGGCATTGCTTTGCCAATCTTAGTAGCCCACAAAAGCGTGGCTATATGATTATCCGTTCTCACATCCACCGGAATTTCCTCTATCCTTTTCAAGACTCCATGCTTTTCTCCTAGCATTGAAAGTTGGTTTGGAAGGACCTGCTTTGTCGTTGCATAAATCCACTTCCTTACCTTTAGGTTGATAGGGCCTACAGACCCGTTTCTCCTTATTTGGTTTGAAGGGACCTGCATTGTTTTTGCACGTATTCCCTTCCCCAACTATATAAAGAGAATTAGGCCTTCTCTCCCGTTTCTCCTTATTGAATTTTCCAGTTTTTTAAGAGTTCCGGATTCTTTATTTTTTATTTTCAGATCAATGTTTGTCCCACGAGTAGCGAAAAAAATGGTGTCCATCCTTGCAGAGATCAAGGATAGGGCTAAAAACAACTGAAGGTCGCCAGGTATCCAGAGGCTCCGTTCAAAACTGAGCAATTTGAAAGGGCCTCCAGCCAGGTTGATCATCAGCATGGGTCGCATGACACCTTAATCCAGCCCTTGTTTTATAGTGCTAGCACTCGCACCTAATATTTAGCCGACCAAAGTCGTTGTCCGGATAGTACCACTAGCAGGTATATTAGATACAATTGGCGGACTCCACATAGTTACAATAATGGAGAAAACCCCGTAACAAGTTACGACCATAAAACCAACGCCTCGCCTATTGAAACTCACCCACATCATCCATTACAGTATCCATTACAGTATAAAATTTTGCACCTGAAGAAATAGAGCACCTGTGAATTTCCTCTATAAGCATTGTGAGGTTAGTTACATCGCGCAGCACTGATGCTACTCAAGACTAAATAATGACTCAGGTCGTAGTTTAGTTTAGTAAATATTGTAGTTACATATACAGTTAAAATTGTCGTATCGATGACGTAAACTTTTTTTTAAACTTGAACTGGTTGGCAAATTTGTTATTGTGAGATAGAATTTTTTCTTTTTCTTTAAATTGTATTTGCTTCTTGCTTTTGCTACTTTTTATATACCAATTCCACTATGAGTCACTGTATATTGCACTGTAAATTGCCTAGTTAAAAAAATAATTTTGTATACTACAATTTTTTTTTAAATTTAGTTCAGATTTGGATAATATCTTTTGAAATATCAAAGGTAGCATAAAAATTGGCCGTATACATAATTATGAAGGTTTTAACGAATCAAAATATATTTCAATATACTGCACAATCGGTTTAGAAAGTGAACATATAAACTTTGTGACATTTAGCATTATATTTAATTATTCCTCATCCTACACTCGTTCGATACATATTTTTACTCGTACATGCGCATAAACAATTTAAATTATGTTGTAATATCCGATATTTTGTATATTATCTGTCCGACTGGAAATATGTATAGTTTTATGTTACCAAAAAAACATAAATAAAATGAAAATTTGTATATGACAACGACATATATATAATAAGAAGTTAATTTGGAAATTAATGAAAAATTGGAAAAATTATTTTATTGGTTTCCCATCGATCACACATACACATATCAAGCGACCGGATAAACATATATACATAATTATAATTTTTATTTTTCGTACATAATAGTTCATATTACATTTAGTAATCGATAATATCCACTTCATAATAAAGTTATAGGAATTTGATGATTTATCACTTACACACAACCAATTCCTGTGGTTTATAATTTTTGGTCTACATTTTAATCGATCTTAATGTTAAACCGGATATTAAATGTTAACTTCACGTTTTATCTTTATATATTATAGGAGTTAATGCGTCTGTTCGTTATATTGTAATTTCTGAACGATTTCATCTTTTGAGTTCATAGCTATGCTTAGATCCGGTAGGTGTCGCTGTAACCGTAAATTTCATCCTAAAATGTTGTTTGCTGCAGTGATACTCTCGATGCACATTGGAATACGTCGATCCCAGTTGCTTGATTCTTTTCCACGACCTTTGCCAGATATTCCTCCAACGTCCCGTTTAATCTTTCTATCATCCTCTAATTGCGGTTCCAAAAGTATCGTTCTTGTTTTATTTATTCCTACCAACACCTTTTTATATACCACTCTCAGTAGTTAAAAATGGCACTGCTACATCCATTACTACTTTTTTAAATGGTGCTTTGACGTTATAATGTTGCATTGCTCCCCGGATTTTTAAGTGGGTCTCTTTACTGCTGGACATTTCTACCATCGACTGAATATTCCTTGATCAGTAGAACCATTTACGTATTTTTGTACATTCCCGGGATATCAGTCGCATGATATATGTAACTCACATGTCACAAACGAAATAACCAACTTTTTACTCTGTTATTGCTTTTGTTGTCACTTGGCGTTGACCGCTCGATGTTCCTGCGTGTTTCTATTTCCATTCATTGTAATTTCATCACTGGTTTAAATAAAGGCTTGTGCCGTTTAGTTGGAAAAGGCACAAGTAATTGCTTCCGAAAAAATGCTGTATGTGAAAATATCCCAAATCTTTGAATTTCCGAATTCCGAATACCATCAATAAATGCATCAATTTTCAGTCTGACTATTTGTAATCGGAAGATATATTCGTATATGCGTTTCTTCAATCTTTTCTCTTTAATGGTGACTGCTCCACCGTTTGTTTCATTCCGCTCTGCTGCTGCATAATTTGTTTCATGGCAGGGACAAATGTCGGCTATATCGAAATTTCCAGACGCACTGGTTGATGTTTCCACTATTTTTTCATTTTTATTGTTTTATTTTTTTTGTATCAATCCCATCGCTATCACCTTTTGTTACGTTTTTGCTTTTTCCGGTTCGTATCACTGAATTGTAAATAAATTCAACCAATTTTTATTTATTTCCCACAAATAAATAAACAAAACAACCATTTCTGTTTTAAACACTGTCACTTAAATAATTCACAACGAATTAACACTTTAACACTTAACACTACACTACCCAGTATTTATTTAAAATACCACTGATACCGATGAACAACAATATGCCATTAAAGCAAAAAAACATTGTATTTCGAATGATTTTTTTTCGAAATGTGTCTGCTGTTCTTCTGTTTGGCTAAACAACGGATTATCTAACTGGATGCAAAAGTACCGTTCGTCTTTTATTTATTCCGAGGATCTTATACATTTCCGATTAAACAACTGCCACTTGCTGAAATAATCCATGACTACCAACACCTATTTATTGCCACTCTCAATCGCCCTGCCGCCTCCACCGCTACTCTTTTAAATGGTCCTTCGATATTATACTGTTGCATGGCTCACTGGCTTTGCCATGCCCGTCATGCAGCTTCTCGATGATCCATTAAAACCTGCTGCTCTATCATTTGTTTCAGCCATTAATATCGGTAAACCAAAATTTCTAGATGAATTGGTTGACGTTTCTACTAATTTTTGGTCAGCGTATTTTTCTTGTTTCTTAACGTATACCGAATATGGGGCTACTTTTTCTACATCTAACGGGAATTTATCTGAATCTACGCTTACTTTTTCTAAGGCTTAATGCGTAGTCGAATTGCAGAGGTGTCTTTCGGGCCTTTGGTTGATAAATTACGTTTGTACAATCCATTTTTTTTAAACCAGATGTTTTAACTCATAAAGTTTAATTTATTCTATTGATTTTATGTTTATTCCACAATCCCACTGTTGTCACCATTTGTTACGATTTTTCTTATTCCGGGTTTATATTACTAAATTGTAAATAAATTCCACCAATATTTATTTACGAGATGTCGCGTTTGCGAAAACTGCTATTGATTGTGAAGATGACAATATATCAAATACATTTTGCGCGGCCTATCGGTGAGAACAGTCAACGTTACGATTATATTTCACGTATATATTTACTTTATTTAGACATCTTATGGTTTTTAATTTTTATTATGTAAACCAGTTGCCATATTATCATATATAGTAAAATTTAACGATCGCGAAGGTCATTTATGTTTTGATATAAACAAAATATTTTGTAATTTTTCTTAATGAAAACCAAAATAAACAAAACATAAAATAAAAAAAAAAATTAGCATAAATTGTAAATCTTGCGATCGCGCGTACGTTGTTAAAATATTATCTGTTAAGATATATGTATATGTTCAATAAAATAATACGATGACATCAGGAAATAGTGCGCGTTATGATTAAATAGATTCAACGCCTGACAAACAGGAAATCATTTGATAATACATAATTTTATCAAATTATGTTAGAATTGTACAAAAATATGTTTATTTTGCAACATTCGATAAATATGTAAATGATTTCCGCGAACTTATTTTTTAGGTTCGTTGCACTTCTAGGCCCATAATCTAATCTATGTATATTTATGGATCATTTACATAATATTCACGATACATTTCAAAAAAATATAAAAAATACGAGTAATAGCTAAAATAATAAAAACTTATAATTCAAGTTGTTACGATCGACAACGGTATGGTGGCAAAAAAAATTTGTTTGATTTAGAACTAATTGGGATCGGAGTGTGACTATACGCAATTCTTATACACGGTTTATAACTAGGTCAAAAGAAAAAGGAAAATAATAAGATATTAGATGTGTTATATTGTAATATATAATAATTTACGTTTAGCTATACTGATGAAATTGACAGCTTCATCGTGAAATTTTAATTATGTTTACAATATGAAATATTAATATGGTTGATTGTTTCCTGCCTTACCAGCAACACATAATGCAAGTATGTAACTTAATATTTTTCCGGAAAATGTTTAAGTAAAATAAGAGTTAAAGCAACTTTTTCAAAATAGAAATAAAAAATTTGAATCCATTTTCAATCGTTTCTGCTTTTCCAGGACTGCAATAACTCCTTTAATTTGGTTTTAACTACAGATGAATTCAGCGGTTCCAATAAATGTGAAGTGTTTGGAAGTAGAGCTATCAATAAAATTTTGTGATTTCTATAGAATTTGGCTAAAGAACGAAAGAGACAAGTGAGAGCTGTGACCATTCATAAACAAGTAACCTGTAATATTTTATTCGGATTTTACAAGCCATGACTAAAAATAAATGCAACATATTAAAAAAAAAATAGGCTAAAAAATTTAATACTTGCCAACCAGATTTTTTTTTATTAAAAACAATAAGAACCTGTTTTGACCCTTTCCGCACTAAGACACCTTTAATGTCGTGCATAAGAAAAATGCCGTTTCATCTGCATTAAAAATTTTCGAGTAAGAACTGCCGAAAACTGAATCACTAAAGAATCACCAGAATAGACTTTCAGCTAGATCTGTGTCTTTCAATTTAATCCGAATTTAATTATGTTTGCGTTTTTTGTTAACCTTCCGTCGATGCCATGGGGTAAAAAGTTACAAAAAGTGAAGGAAGAGTGAAATAATACGAATCTTGGATGTTTTTGCACAACAAAATATCAAAAAACTGTTAAGACGGATCATTAAAAAGCAACTATGACACATTAATAAAAAATATGCTATGGTTATGCAAAAGGGTAATAAGTTACCCCAGACAACAAATCAACTAATAATACGATTTTCATATCGTTTAGTAAAAAATTATACAGGAAGTATGAAAGAATGAATAGAAACATGTATTTTAAAAACATATGTATGTATGTACTTTTAGTTCCAAAACATTTGGGCCAGATAATCCGAGCCAATATAAATAACCACGAATATGCACCACTTTTTTAAAAAAAAGCCAAATTGCGATTTAGTTATAACGTCGATACTCTGGTCTTAACGCTGGCGTAACAAAAAATACCTCTGACATGCAAAGCGTAATCATAAAATAGTTTGCAATGGCTTTTGTGCTTAGAAATCCAGATGAAGAAGCTATCACCAGCCGTGAAGTTCTTGATGCCAATTATAATTATTGTTCCTTTTTTTTTAAATAATTTAAAATAAATTATTACAAATAAATTAAATAGTGAAATAAATTAATTTGGGGTGCCATTTTACCCCCGTGTACAGACAGTACGTGTGTAATGCACGCGTGCATTTTTTTCGGTATCTGTATTTAATTGGATGATAAACTAGGGCTATTCCAGAAATCATTTTTTTTTGACGGAATATAGTATTAGAGAAAGCCGTTGTTTTTAACGGAATACGGTTCTTCCATGTTTCTTCGGTAAATTTGTTGAATCCCACTTTGATCAGATGATCAGAAATTGACTTCATTTTCTTTGTAAAATTTTAGCGACAATGCCAGTTTTTGTTCCGTATCATGTGTATATTTATGCAGTAAGAACATTTCAGTGGCTTAGAGCCTGCTGTTTCAGGGGTAATGTACCCTTTTTCAATGTCCAATGTAATTTTCCGCTAGGCAGTCAATTTTTAGAACATACGAGGAGAAAAATGTGATCAATATGAAATAAAAAAGCCTGAAATTCTGAGGATCCAATAAAAAGATCAACCATAGCGCATAATACACGAAAAGAGATCTCTAATCCGGATTATATTGTGAATAAAAATATTGAGTGGTCCAGAAAACAAATTATCAACGCCAAACGGCGGCAAACAGATGGATTTAACAATTTGACTGGATTTAACTATGTGGTTAATTTTGGATGTGACTATGACTCGAAATTATAGCGGGATACAGATGAAATTTTGCATTTTTTAATAGTGCGATAATAGATGAATTCTAATATAAACAATGATGGGAGGATGAACAATGCAGCACTGAGCTATCTAAGAAACTTTTTGATGACCTAAGAAAAAAGTTCTTGCGTTGTAGCATGATGCATCCTCTTAGTCTAAAAAGGTTTTTATTGGTGGTGTTGAGGCTAATGCCATGGTGGATAGTGGCAGTGATCTACATTTTATTTTAAATGTGTGCGAAGCAAAGATCAGTTTCGATCTGATGAGGAATCGTAATAATTTTGTAATGTAGCGTTAGCGAATTATATGAATGTGCATGAAATATCTAAATATTTGTTTTTTTGTGTGTGTAGCGATGGTCGCTATAAGTTCAAATTAAGAAATTAAGACCCCTAACTAGCTGTGGTCGCTGAGGCAATCGATCAGACGCCCGTTGAGACCATGTGTCTCTCAATAAGAAAGTCCAATCGTTCTGGCCACCAAAAAAGGATGTTCCAAAAACGCTTATGTGACCAATTATAAGTTTTAAAACCAAATTGATTGACTGCAGGGAGCCCTCGTACCAGCAGCTCGGTTTAGGAGTCGGTTAAGTATATATCATTCGTAACTCCTTTTGAGGGAGCAGTTCCACCCAGTACACCCTGTATTTTATTACAGCGGTAAGTCATCGCCCTGGAAAAACGGAATAGTAGTCATGAGTTATAGAAGTTTTATCCATCTCGGATAATCTTGACAGTTCCAAATATTTTCAAATAATACTACTCTGTCAGTCAGAATTTTCTTGGATTGGATTAATGAAAATTTCGTTTCTATAAAGCTAGAAAACTTATCAAATTTCTGGACAAGGCTACTAGATTGTGATATTTAAGAGCATAGTCTTAGTGAATAATGAAAGTCTAATTTACTATAAAAAAATCGGATAGACCATTTCAAAGTAGCGCGTAAAGAATTAATATCGTCTAATTATATTTAATCTTGGAGTATCCTTTTTGATTAAATTGAGCAACATTTATTTTTTGATTGTAACTAAATGTTTACGTCGCTTGACAATTTTTAAAAAGGAATTAAGCTACTTATTAATCATAGGTAAGATCGCAACTCTTTTAAAAGATTCATACATAAATTTAAGCAATTTGTTGCTCAGTTTTCACTTTGGAGTGTCCACCACGTTTGGTTGAACACATTGAATATTTACTACAGGGTTACTTTCAACATTAAAACAATTATGTGTTGTAATTATTTTTATTGTATACAAAGGTATTTGCGATAAAGTCCAAGTGGCTTGCGCAATACACCAGGAGAATTACTAAATGCTATTTAATTACCAAATTAGGTAATAGGCGACATGAATGAAATATACATAGTTTTTAGCGACAATATCTTATTCATAAATACACTGTAATTTAACCTGCTAATCTTCCAAGCAACCTGTCACTTATCACGTTAAAATTAAAAAAAAAATACTGTTATGGACCAAACACCCAAATAAAATTTTACTAGAGATCAAGACAACTTATCCACCAAAATAATCTCGATTATAAAATTTCGTCATGTAGGCACAACCGTCAATCGTCCGAAATGACATTGACATCTATTTTGATTTTAATGAAATCAATCTAACGAAATATGATTTCATTGACCAAAATTATATGTTACACCTTACCTACACGATTAAATGCGCATAAACCTAGAAGAAAAAAACAACGAAACATCGACGTCTGATTTATATCCCACATAATTCATAATATCGTATTGTAAGCGCCAGTTACTAAAGAAAATTTGATATTACGTCTTGTCTAGAAAAATTCTCACATTGTAACATTATGTACATACAAATACCGTTATAAAAATTCTCACGACTTTTCTTATACACATCATAGTAAAATAATTAATGTATATATCTTAATAACATGTGAACCTTAAAATAGTAAAACTATTTTGGTCTCTGTGGTCGAGGAGCTCTCACATATCTCGTAAAATATTTGTAAACAATTTGTTAGTCGTTGCTTTCTAAGAAACTCAATGGCCATGAAGTATAGATTATTTGTTCCATAAAGATTAACGCGTTGCTCTTTACAATCTAGTGAACAATGTACTTCTCTCATAAATATATATTAAATAGAAACACATTTTGGTAAGACATTCCGAAATTGATTTCTCGGGTCATCCAAGATGTGAGGTCTTATCGATCGGCTATCAAATTCGTACGAAGGGAAACTTGAAACGGGACATTTCTATAACTTGAAACGGGCTTTGTTGGTTGGCATTTGAATACTGGTTGGTACTTGAACGCAAAGTGGTGGCATTTTATTTCTGCAGTTTTTGAGTTGCTGGCTAACTTTTAGGCCGAGGTGTGGTTAGGTTTTGTAGCTTTGAGTTTTTGTCCCATACAATGTTGGTGTTTTTTAGTATTTTGACTTTGATTCCTTTGTTTGACTGATTGAAAGGATGACTAAGGTTCGATCTAGTGTTCGCGTTGCAATTCACCTAGGCCAGCTGTGTTGTGAAACTAGACTCTTAAATACACTACGGAAATAAAGTCAACTGTTAGAACTGTTTTTGTGAACTTGTCTGTGTTAGTGTCTGTGAATTTCAAGCATGAGAGTGACTTTAAGGTTCTGGGTCGATGTGACTTTGGAATGGTTTCCATACGATATTTAGTTCAAGTGCGGGATTTTGAAGTCTCCAGCTGTGTTTTGGTTAGTGAGTTATGATTTGCTAGAGGGGTTGGTTTTTAGTTGTATGGTTCGGTATCCACGGAAATACTTCTAATTGTGCTTGATGGAATGGGTGTTGATATATAGTCTATGTTTTGGTTTTGAGATATTTATTCTTTCTTTCTGGGATATTTACGATTTCATGATTCCCGTGATGCTCAGGATCTGCTGGAGTTCCTTTACTTGTGCCTAGGGTGCGACAAAAGTATTTATTGATGTTGAACGTGCTTGTTTTAGAGTTGCTGCTGGTGGATTTTCTGGAGATTTTAGTATTAGTTTTTGTATTGGCAACGTTTTTGTATTTGTTGACTTTCAAAAGGTTAACATCTGGGGCTGCGGTGCTGGTACATGGGCTGGGAATAGATGAGGCTACTGTTTTTTCTCGGTGCTTTATTATCGCGCTTAATAGCGTTGGTGGGTAGTGCATGTACCTTGTGGTACGGTTGCAATTTGATGTTGCCAGCCTGTATTACTGGCAACTGAAGTATTGGGAGTTTATTCCCAGGTGAGAGTGAAAGCCGTGTAACTGCATAGTTATATAACATCCACACTTTTGTTGAAGTTTCTTTATATTCGTGAGTCCTTTTTCGCAGCAAGAAACGGCAAGCTAGATTTTATTGGCCGGGTCGCTAGGTTTTTACCCTCCTGCAGTACTCAGACCAATTTTACTGATTATGCCTTAATGTGGTGTCAATGCCTCAATTTATAAAACCGGTCAAAATTCCATGATTCCACGTTTCTCGGGAATTATCTGATTATTTTCCAGGAATAACAAAATATTATTTATTAGGCTTATTTATTAGTAATTTTGACAACTCGTTTAAAGAAGTGACGGGTTTCTGGTACACTTGTCATTCTTTGATAGTTGTATAGGAGAGTATATTTTAGTCAATCTATAATATATTTACACCCAATGTGATCTCTGAAATAAGAGCCATTTTGTAGGCGCAGAGGTAACTGTCGATGACGATGGCTCATCAAAGTACTTATATATTGACTCGCAATTTTCTTAGACTTTATGTCATTGGAATACACTATAATTTTATATATGTATGCAATAACTAATTTAAAATACCACGAAATGTCGTCATTTATGTAAATTAGGTAATAATAAAAAACAAAATAAATAAAATCTAAACAATGATTCAATACTAATATATTTTTATTGTTTCTAATGTGTGTTCTAACACAATTTAATATATGGTTATAAATGCTAATATATTCACCTGTATTTGTTACGGTGAACTGATTATATTGGTCGGTGGTCATCGGTATTAAACACATATACGTTTATAAATTTTTTTACATAGTTTGAAGGGTTTAACTTGCCACAACTGCTGCGTACTGTTAAAACCGCGAATAACGAAAACATATTTAAAAAATGAAAGTTACATTGCCCTATTGTCTAAACTCCTATAATATCAATGATTCAAGTCTTATTAATGGCTTAAAAACATAAAAATTTTCAAACCGTGACTTAATTTCTATGAGATTTGACAGATTTACTTTCCATGATTAATGTAGAATACGTCAAAACATGATGTTTTTAATTTTAAGGGGATTTGTGATATACATAATATCTATAATATAGTTAGTAAAATATCAATGATCGTGGTATTTAAAGTTTTTGTGTGAGAATTTATTAGTTTTAACCTCGAATATATTTGTTTTGATTATAGGTATATGTGGTTTTATTCGATCATTCGGCCGATCTAATTTCATCCAACACATGTGATATTAAATCATGATTAACTAAATGTTTTTCTTTAAATTAGTGATGACAGGTTGTAAATATAATTATTCGTGCTGACAAGTAGTTATAGAAATGATCATAGACATTTTTTAAATTGATCAGAGATCATTGTTCATTAAATTATATTTGCGTGCAATGTGTAAAGGTTATTTATTATGTATATAGTCGTGTGATTTATTTACTTAATAAAACTAAATTTCCTAATGGTGTATGAATTTGGTATTTAAATCTTAAACTCGTTTGAACTTAACTTCAGCAATACGGTTAATTTTAAGAGCTTACGTAAAATTACTTACTCGTTTAAATAAATAAATATATGAACGTTCGAATATTTCCTGGAAATCTAGATAAACTTAATACTTTATCGATAGATACCATATATTTTGTGCGAAGTATTTAATTTTCACTTTAGGTATTTTTACTTCGGCAACACCTAAAAATATTAAGTATTTTTATTTCGGAAATCTTTCAAAATATTTTGTCTTACTAATGTTTTTAAAAAAAAGTATCTTTGTAACCTAACAAAAAAGCTCTAAGCGGTGACACGAAACTAAATATTCTAAACGAACATTTTTAAATACAAATTACGAGAATCCATTTTCCAAGCCTAGTTTCCAAGCCTTCAAGCCTATTTTAACTAGTATTCTAGTTAAAATTTTCTGTGCTAAAATCGGTTAAATAATTTTAAGAAAATTAATTATCATCTCAGTTAACCAACAGCTACAATACACACAAAATTCTAAAATTTATAAAAAAAACTTAGCACGAAAATAAAATGAAATAACACCCATACAGACAAAATACGTCACTGCAACTAAAAAAAATAAAATTGCTATAAATTTGGTGAGTTAATCAACAAAACAACCCATCAATACTCTCAATACAC
Source organism: Tipula confusa (assembly GCA_963556175.1). Classification (NCBI taxonomy): domain Eukaryota; kingdom Metazoa; phylum Arthropoda; class Insecta; order Diptera; family Tipulidae; genus Tipula; species Tipula confusa. The sequence continues at coordinate 31,211,361 of OY744476.1, forward strand.
ACAAAACTCCAAAATGTACATTAATTACAGCTAAAAAATAATTTAGCACTAAAATTAAATGAAATAAACGTTAAACAGACATAATACGTTACAATACTTTCAATACACACAAAATTCTTAAATGTATATGAATAGCAGTTAAAAAATAAATTATGTTGCACTAACATTAAAATAAATATTCGTTAAACAGACAAAACAAGTCACAACACTCATTACACACCACGTGCAACCTAGGAACTACGCGCTACTTTTTCACTGTGCTATTCAAAATGTGTGTGACGTCCTATACACGGCTTGTACGTTGCGGCCATGTGTTCGATTTAATTCTGGTCACTTACAATACAATCAAAGAATATATTTTTTAAAGCATTAGTATGCAATCAATTGCGAGTGCGGATCGGATGCGGATTTGAAAAAAGATATCCACGTAGGGCTGTCTAATGCACACAAAAAAATTCTTATTTAACAAGAAAATTTAATGAAACAGCCGTTAAACTGAAAAGACCCATCACAGTATCCTCAATATGCACAAATTCTAAAATATATGTGAATTACAGATTAAAAAAAATTATTTAGCACGAAAATTTAATGAAATAAGCATTAAACAAAAAAAAATACGTCATAACACTCGCAATACACAAACAAATTTTCATAATTGTTAAATTATTTTTTATATGATCGCTGCTAAGTCTTTACAAAAATTCACTGGCGTTCTCCACTTTGCCACTTTGCCAGTTTTAATTTGTATAGTTTGTGATCGAAATAGAATCTGATTAATCTTTTGATGCTGCACAGTCGTACAAGCAATGCATTGGGCTGAACATTCCTACAGGGAACGTTTTGGTAATGATGGTTCTCAGCGACTTTAATAGGACCATAGATCGATCGTAGATGATCACTAGGTTTGTTATTGACGTAGGTTAGCATCACTCGTTCTTTATAAAGCGCGAGACTGCATAATCGCTATAGATGTTTCGATCGTATAAGTTTCAGATTCCGGCAGATCAGGCTTGGTGATTCGGACTTTTATATATCTGCCTTTAAATTGTTTTTCGATGTTACAAGTTAACAAGTATTACAAGTTACAAGAGTCTTTGATGCAGTAGAAGGCATAGTCATTAGACATTTTAAAAATTGGCGCTGAAGACGCTCCTAGGTGTCGTTTGTCTTGCGTGTGTTAATTTTTCTCAGCGATTTTCTCAGCAAAAGGTAATCGGTGGCATTCGACGTTCTGAAGTTCCAGTTGAGAATTTTGCAGGAAATTTATCTGTCTCCGGTTTGTTGATTTGGTTGCCGATCTTAGGAAAAGTTATTTTCACATTTGGCAAATCTTCAGAACAAAATTGTGCTCGACAAAAAAATGGGCTAATGATTTTAACAATCTCACAGATTGCATCATTCATGATGCCTTTGGTGGTTGTACCGAAGCAACACCAACTCCTCGGTGTAGTTTTGTCAACTTTGCCAAGAAAAATCTTATCGTGATCCTCCTTTAACTGTTGCAAAAGGGAATTAAAATGTCCGAGCATCTCGTAGTTTCCGGTGAGATTTGTAGCCTTTCCATCGTGTAGCTAGAAATTAGTTTAGCTGCAAATCTACTCATTAGTTGACTTGGATCAAGCGTTTTAATGATCTGGCCAGCTGATTCTCAATGCCCTGTGTGATGTGGTTGATGAGATTTCCTGACTATAACATTCATCTTCGCCAATGACGATTAAAAATCGTTCTCGTTCAGTCTAAAATCGCTGGCTACTTGTTCTTTGTCATCGTTGTCACCATCGATAACGGATCGGTTGAACCAGCTGGTTGAAACAGTTAGACTGTGGATTGCAATATAGGCCTGTGAATTGCGATATGCATCCTTGAAGAGTTAAGGTGGTCATCTGTAGCCAATAATATTATTTAAGTGGTTTGTATAGTCTGTCAATATTTAGTTTTAATTACAGATTGCAAATGTTGGACTAGAGAGTAGTTCTCGAGGTCATCAGCTACTTAAAATAATGACACTCGAGCGACACCAGGATCGATTTTAATTTTCATTTTTGTCACCTCTAAGTTTCTAAGTGTCGCAGTAAGCGGATTTTGAAGAGCATCAGGTGCTTTGTATCCGTCTTGATCTCCATCGTCTTAGTCAATAATCTTGGTGTAATAACAGTTGCCAAAGTTATCGATGCGGATCAAATAGAAGCTGCGCATAGCATTTTGCGACATTCTTGCAAAAAGCTGGCTGCGTCGTCACTCACAAAGTACGAAAATATTACTTCAGTGGCAGATGGTTGAGTCTCACTTGCAAGTGTGTTCTTGTCACTAGAATGCAGAATAAAAGTTTGGTGAGATACTGTTGCCTTTGATTTGAATTTTTCGAATGTCTTCTGGCAAACTGGAAAGTAAACTTGGTATCCTTGTTGGCATCTTATTCTTCCTAGGGAAGATCATTCATATAGGTGTTTCCAACCATCTGATCTACACAATCAGCAAATCTTACGCATACAAGTGAAATTCGCTCGGTGATTAGAATACAATTTCACCGTCGTCATCGATTTGTGACTCTGCATAAGCTGCATAAGTCTACGTTATCGTCAAAAATCGCAATTTCTTGATTCTCAAGTGCAAGATTGAATACTGAGGCGCGTGTGCATCCCTCTGCCGCATAAAACATCTCAATGGGATCAGATACTGTTCCTTTGATTACAACTCGATCTAGATGTAGTTAGCATATAGAGACAAATTTCTCTGGGATGCCAAGATCTATGAGCGCGGACCAAAGGTTTTCGCGGTAGGTGCTACCATAAGTTTGTTAGAAATCGATGTAGAGTTGCTGCATGCTGATGTACTCCTAATATTTATCAAAGACAAACCTGATCGTAAAGATTTGATCAGTGGTCTGCTATTTATGCTATTTAATTCGATTGGTGCTGTTTTCCAATTTTAAGGAAGCTCGTCTTGATCTCAGATGGCGACAATTAGCTGAATTGCTTGCAAGTTGAATTCCTCCGTTTTTAACCAGCTGTGCGGGTATATCATTAAGTCTAATCCTGACATTTTTAGCAAAACTGATGAGAATTTTATATGGCCCCTAACCTGGCGGAGACCGAAAATTCTGATGGTCGGTAAAACTAAGTAATTTTGTTTTATGCTACCGGACATATTTTCTTTTAAATGATTTTTCAAATTTTCTTTACATTTTTTTTAAGCCTTAGGTTTAGACATTATTAATTTTAGTGAAAGTTAATTTTGGTTTTATTAAGATGGTTGGTGTAATACGCGTTAAACACATTAAATAGAAAGCGCCAGTAGCTGCTGTTTCAAATATTTCTTGATGACTTTAGGTGAATTTTTCATTTAAGATATTTAACTACTTAATTGCCGTCAATTTTTCAACTAATCATCGTCTTTATCGTCTTATATCCAGATCTTATAATAATTAATTGCATTTTTATTAGGAAGTGTTGTTCAACGTAAAAGTTATTCGTTTATTTATAATTTATAACCTTTGACACACTAATCGTGATTTAAAAATTATGTACATTTACAGTCGCATATGTTTAAGTCGTGCTCGCACGTTTGATTACATATGGTGGCGTCTGCCATATTATTTTATTATTTAAGATTAAAATTGCATAATTAGTTTTATCGCATATGTGCACAGGCCGATGATGTTAAAATAAAACATAATTTTCATTATATTTAATAATATTTTCTTTTTCTTATTTACTTTCAGACGAATATAATTTTCCATAAATACTTGGAGATTAAGAAGATTGGAATAAAAAAAAAATAAAGTATTTGGTACAGAAACGAAGTTGACAACAATTGAATTTACATAGTTGATAAGTGTGAATTTATCAACTGTGAGAGTGCGTGGTGGAGGGAATAAATATTTTCTCCGTGACAACCGAGAAAAATTTTCCTATAAAAATCTCGGATAGAAAAAACATGAAAATGGTTTTGTCGCAGCGGCAGCGCGAGGAGCTGTAAGTTATTTTTTTTTGTATTTTTTACTATAAATTTCATTTAGCTTATGTTAAACAAATAAATTAAATTCGTTCGTTATGACTAGTAAATTTGTTGATCTTTAGAATACTTGAACCAAGGTAAATGAAAGAAGAATGGCTTTTAACATTTTTTGCAGTTAATAGATATGATCTCACACATGAATTTTTTGTATACGATTACGTAAAGAGATTAGTATTTTTGTTTAAGACTGGTTTCAAGTGAAATGGCCGTTTTTAAGATTTGTTGATATAAAAGTAATTAAATGTTGATCGACTTTCGCTGATCTTTTGCCATACGAATTAAATCACTTGCGGCATCAAAAACTTTACTTTCTTTAGTAAAAAATACTTTCAAACCATGTACATTCTAAATATAATTAAGAAGAATAATATACCATTTTTGAAGTGAATGATTTATTCAGTTCGCATTCAAGAAGATTGTATTATAGCACGGATGGGAATGAAGAGGCATCGCACAAACTAATAAATTGAATGGATCTAGAAAAAATATCGTATGTGTGAATAAAAAAATATAGTTTTTAATTATAACTATTATTACTGTGTGATTTATCTTAGAATTGACTTTCTCTATTGCAAGGCAAGACTTCATTATTTTTTACAGATAGAGATTCAAGATTATGACTTAATATTTTTAATGTACTAAATGACATTTAAAATATTACATCAATCATTCTCCCAGCTGGGGTGATTGACCAACTAGCCGACTTTTGAATCGAATGTAATCAACTGGACATCAACATGTCTCATTAAGTACTTATTAACGAGCATGATATCTTAGAATATTTTCTCAGTATATCCTTTGTTTTTTCAAGAAGACGACTAAACCATTAAATTAACATCTCTACATGTAGTAGTGGCTACACAACTCTGACCCCAAAAAAAAGCACTAGGCATATAAAAATAATGTCCCTTATTAAGCCAAAATAGAAGAGTAGGGATTAATTTGATGTGATTTGTGTCAACGCAACATTTTCTACGATGCAACTTACTTAGTATGCAATATAAGACGTGAATTGAGGTATTCTTCAAGTCTCGCAAATTTAAGTAACGTACAAATAATAAAATTTGTCAAATTATAACTATTGGCAAGAATTTACCAGCCGAAACAGCAATTCTATTTTCACGTGATTGCATTTTTTCAATAGCATACATTACCTTATTTAATCGCCTAGTTTCGCATATTAGTGCGGGCGCCACTGACTATACAAAAACACTTGTCACAATATTCCGAGAGTATAATATAACCGAAGATACTGTAAAATTCAACCATAAGATCCGTTTGAAACCAATTGCTTTTCAAGATATTCGTTGGCCAAAATGTAAGAACCATGTGGCCAAATTATAAAGGTTACTTAACAGTGGAGATGACCTCGGTCATCTTTGTGTTGGATTTATGCAAAGACTCCTGCTAAAAAATGCTTGTTCGAATATCAAAATGTTCGAACGTTTACGTTTGTGTATTGTGTAAGCAACCCAAAGATAAAGTTTCATTTTACAACAATCCGGAAGCTGAGCTGACAAAAATCAGACAAACTGATGTTAAACTATAGATTTGTAACGCAAATTGTTGTCAGCCCTTCTTTATGTACGCGGTTTGGTTCAGATAAAAATAGGAACTATAAAACCGCATACTCAGGAACTCGGCCTTGAGAGCAGAGATGGAAGCCTTTTTAAAATCATCAAAATTTGGCTTAAAAACGACTTGAAAGGCATCAATGAAAAAGTGCCTATACGGTAACGCCATCAATCTTTGCGAAACGTGCATTCCTTAAACCAACAGTCTGCTTTGTTGAGCATTTAACAGTTTAAAGACTTTACAGTTCCCATAAGAATGTTACATTCACTGTCAAACCGCTTTAGATAAAATAAAACATTCGCCATCTATTATTCTCAGATGATCTAAAATATTGATATCACGAACTAAAGTTGGTTCTTTAACCTTTGATTATCGAACTCGCTTTATTTTGGCCTTCTGGGCTTCTTATCTCAAGAATATGATGCGAATACATCTTTGATATAGATTGTCAATAGACTATATTGTCCCTTATAATCGAAGCTGGGTGTTCGTTAGTAGTGTTAGTCGTATTTTTTAATTTAGTATTGGCAAGGCGTACAGGCAAGTTGCTCGCGGTCGTACCCTACCCGTGTGCCGAAGGATGATTGACGATAACATGTTCTCCGTTATCAATTTTTGTCATGGTTTAAAAGATTCCCAAAAATCCAAAATGTTGAATTTGATATTTCGCGCGGAATATCCAATCCACTATTTTGGGATATTTGGGGATCTTTTGGGCAAAATATTTTTGAGGAAACAATTTTTGGGCAAACGATTTTTGGCGGAACGATGTTTGAGAACACAGTATTTGAGATAATTTTTGGGAAAACAATTTTGGGAAAAGCATAAATTAATGGGAAAAAGACTTTAACATCCTTTGGTTATGTTGCATTTATATAATAAGTTCCTTGGACGTGAGCTGAAAAACTTTATCTTTGAAAAACATTACGATTAGTCCAATTTTGAGAATCCAACATTTTTCATTATTTTTTGTAGAGTATCTGCTTAAATATAGTAAATATTACAAAAATGGAAACTCAATTCTTTTATAATTTCTTTTATAGAGAAGTACGAAACAGTTAAAGATTCATCCTAAATACGTTACTGGTTCCGGTTTACTTTTAAGGAACAGCTCATTCAAATATTTACAAATTTCAAAGTTTTGATTATTTCATAATCTATATATTGGAATAAAATAGAAAATCAATTTTTTGCGTTGGCAGACAAAAAAAGATTGAACCAAGCTTAGATTTATCTAAAAAAAATTAGTTTTATTATTATAAAACTCTATCCTGGTATTGCCAGGATTTCAAAATTTTTCTTTAATTTATTTAAATATCATGGGTATTTCGAGAGGACAAAACATCTTAGATTATATTAAATCATGATTGCATTAATTCGTAGCTATTGATATTTGAACGGTATTTAAAAAACAGTTAGATTTTAAAAAACATCGAATTTCATCATAATCGGTTAAGAACTCGCTGAGTTCTTTCCTAACTGGCCATATTCTAGAACTTTCCCAAAAAATCATTTTTAAATCCCATTTCATCCTACATATCGAATTTCTTCATAATCGGTTAAGAACTCGCCGAGTTCCTTCTTAATTGGCCATATTCCAGAACTTTCCCAAAAAATCATTTTAAAATCCCATTTTCATCCTACGTATCGATTCATTAAAATCGGTTAAGAACTCGCCGAGTTCCTCCCTAATTGGCCATATTCCAGAACTTTCCTAAAAAAAATCATTTTAAGTTTAAATCACATGTCGAAATATCCTGTTTTGAAATATCCAGTTTTGTACCATATCTCGTTTTGTACCTTATCTCGTTTTGAATTATCCAATTTTGAAATATCCAGTTTTGTACCATATCTCGTTTTGTACCTTATCTCGTTTTAAAATATCCAGTTTTCAATTATCCTATTTCGTCAAATCCAGTTGTAAAATATCCAGTTTCGACCGGCACCCCCCTCAAAGAGCGCCGATGTCATCTATGGCTTTTTGTTGCGTATCCAGAGATTTTAAAAGCCTCTCAACATTTAAATTTTTAAAAGCCCATAGAGTCTTGCTTTGTAAGGGTTCTTTAAGTCGCTCCCATTTTTCCACGTTTGCATCCTTAAATTTTAATTGTAAGGCTCGTGTTTTAAAACATAATAAACCGATCTCGTCTAAATCATAAATGTTTTTTTGGCTCGGATCGATCAGTTAATTTGTATATTGTGCGATCGCGATGTTTATATCCACTGAGCCATCTTTCCCTCTTAAAAGAATTAAAATGCAATTGTTGATGCCCTTTAAGCCATCCATTTGTTGTATTTGAATCGCTCGAGTTTAATTTTAGAGCCTTCTCTTATAACAAAGACCCTGCAACGTTTCCATTATGGGCGTTGTAAACCATTTAAATATCAATGAATCAGGTCCACCATATTTTAGGTGCACCATATAGGATCCAGTACGTTTTATTTTTAATAATCCATAATTATCAACTGTTTCTATAGTATTTTGTACATTTAACGTTATAATACCGTTAAAAATAAATAAACTTGTTATAAAAAATTCTAGAAAATTAAATTTTGTTCTTCTTTCCAGTCCAATTCACAGGTTTAAAAATGAAATAAAATAAGGTCCTGATTTGGATGTGGTTTCGTACATACAACGATTTATAGGAAATCCATTTTGTAAATAATAACTGCTTATCCTCGCGTAAATCAAAAGTTTGTTTTCTTAATTATACTACTAAAGTTTAATAATTTGCAAATGCCGATAAGTTGATGATCATAAGGACCTGATTCGTAGTCCTGTAAGGAAGAGCAAGCTCAAAATTGTGTTGATAGTTAAAAACCGCTTGTTTTTATTATTATTGACTCGATCATAATTTATAATTTAGTTTCATTTATTTTCCGTTTGACGACCTATCCAAAAAAATTAACCCATGATAGTTTTCAAATATGTACTAAGTTCTTTTCAAGGATAATTCATATTTATGATTTATCAGTATAATCGATACTTTAAAATATTATAAAAAAATATTTTATTCTTTATGAAGAATAAAGAATAATTTGATCGGAACTATATGATTTGTGTTCGATCAGTTAATCATGCATGTTAATGTTTTTGGATCTTTATCAGTAAACAGTTAATATTGGTTTTATTTACATAATTACTCGTAACTTAAATATAATCTAGGTTATTGTAATATACGATCATCATACAGTAGATTTTGAATTTAAATATTGGATTTATAATATTATCGAATGCAAAAAAAAATCTTCGTGTGATGAAATGATCGATCAAAGAAAATTTGTAGTAAATATATTCGATCGTGAGAACTAAATCTCATTTTCACTTACTTTCGATCAAATTAAATATTCAGATGAAAAAAATTATAATTTTATTGTAATTCAAATCGATCTAAATTTTTAATAATTATTTCTATAAATTCCAATTCAAATCTTACACAACTATAAGTATATAAAAAAAACCGTAAATCATAACATTAAGTAAATTAAGGCGCATCGATCTATAATTAGATAATTACATTGAAATAATTAATTTTTATAATTTTTAATCGTAAAAATATGCATTTTATTTTATTTAGGTCCGATAGTTCAATACATTTAATTATAGGTTAGTCTTTGTGCTTAGTACTAATATAACATCGAAAACAATTCGTCACACATTTCTTTAATATATACGGTCGCTAAAGTTCTTATAGTTCATCATATAAAACTGAACGAAAGGGTGTTCAATCTGCATTTTATACATACCAAAATATTTTCTCATGCGCCTCAAGCGAAACCTATCGATTATCGCCAATCAAGCACCATACTATCCATATCATTCGGAAATTGTTTAGCATTATTTCGAATTTATAAATATTTCATGTCGTTGAACTTTGTAAAACATAAAAAAATTGCAAAAAAGTATAAAAAAAAAAAAATAATAATAACATAAAAATTTACTATGGTTTGGTTTGATATTTCAGCAGACAATTATATTTTGTTGGTAAGACGAGTTTTTACTATGTCTCTCGTATACATAACTACAATAAAAGTGAGAGGTATTTTCAATTTATGTTTTTAAAGATCAGTTTCTATTTATATGATGAGTAAGATGTTTTAAGAAGAAAAAAATAATGGAACATTTTTTTTTTTATTGCTGAAGAATTATTTTTAACACTATTGCGGTCAAAAAATTTCGAAAATTTTTTTTACATTTCTTTTCTACAAATGATTCGCTAAGATGATGGTAAAATATATAAAAATAAAGTTTTTACCATTTATAAATAATGCATGAAGATTATTAAATCAAATGTGAGTATAAGTAAAAGTGGTAAAGCTGTCATTTTGCATGTTATCTAATATTGATGACCAAAGATTAATGAACTTGCGTCAAAATTTCACTATTTATATTTTGACGGAAATATGTGGCAACAATTTGATCTTGAAAGTGAAAGATTAAAATTTATCTGTATATGTTTTTTGAAATATGCAAAATGTAGTGGACAGAATTTAGTTGGACTTAATATAGGTTAACCTGAATGATAACCACCAGGACTGTTAATTTCAGGTTTTTAATTAAAATGAACAAACGTGATTCCTAGTAACTTCTATACCGTGTGTGTAGAACGATTTATCTTTGGCTTCAAAATAACTTGCAGCGAAGACTTTATCATTATTCAATATAGATCTAAATCTTTTTCCTTGAGAATTTAAAAAAATATATTTTATTATTTAAACTGGTGGCCAGATCTGGAAATTTGGTGGATAAAGAAGCAATTCATAATCTCCATTAACTTGCGCGTAGGTTTTTTTGCCGCTTTGGATGACTTTCTCCAGCTGTTTTTCACTCACCTGACTACCGATTTGATTCCAGGGTGAAATGGTGATTTCATTGTCACATACCGGCGCTTAACTAAAATGCTCTAAAATTAATCTAAAATTACTCTGTATTATCTAATACGTTATATTGTTTTTGTTCCTTCGAGAGGAAAAAATCTTTTTCATGGCCAAATTTTTATGCAAAATATTGAACACACTGCCAAGTGATAATTTTATGATCTCATGCAATTCCACTTTTCGAACTTTGATCACGGTTTTTAGGAATTTATTTTTATTACAATACAATTTTTTGCAAAAACCGAAGCTCTCTCAACTTAATCTCTCTTAAGTCCTAAAATTGAGGACACGATTTTGAATATACATATTAGAGCCCTGCGCGGCTACGTTTTTTGGTATCCACATCCGATCCGCATCCACAAGATAAAAATAAAAAATATCCGCATACGCTTGTTCAAAATGCTTATATCCGCATCCAAAAAACAATAATTGATCTCGCCATCTGCCATATTTAACTGGCTTAGTCTGGCTACTTAAATAAGTCGGTGATTCGGGTATAACATTACAATACACTAACAAAATAGTGCAAGTATAATATCAAAACCACCACGAATGTATATAATATAAGAGATTTTGATAATAGCAAACCCTTCTATATTAATATAGGAGTTTTTGAGAGGTTTTGATAACATGCAACCAAAACCGCCTATATTTCAATTGATTGCAATAATAATGCTAAAAATATAAATTCTTTGATAGTGATGCAAATGTTGTTATATAACTGCGAATAAAGGTCGGTACGCAGCCCGAGCTAAGATAAATATTCTAACAAAAAATTTAACTAGCTAAGAGCGAGATAATTTTCTCAGACAATTTCGCTCACCGGTACGCATATCGACGTGAAAAATAATTGAAAATAGTTTGTTGGATTGTATAATAGATGGCACTACTATGAAGTCTCCAATATTTTCGCGTCGATTTATCTGCACGATACATTAAATTAATGTGAAATTTTGACATTTCATTAGGTTTTTGCGTGACGTGTATTGCTTTGGAAACACAAATTTAAATTTAGCAAAGCAACAGCTTAAAATTTGGTTTTTATAAATGTATGAATCGACTTCATGTGGCAGTTCCGTTAACCAAAAATTCAATTTAATTTACGTAAATTTAAATTTTTTTTCAATTTAGCGAAATTTGTTTTCGATTTATTTCTATGCAATTGTTGTTGTAAATTGAAAAAGTTAAATACGAAAATATATTTGAGTTAAAATGGAGTAAGTCGAAATTGATGATTTCGATAATGTACATAATTTCGGCTTACCACATGAAAATGAAGAAGATAAAGACCAAACAAGGCCTAAAATCTTAAAAAAAGCACTAATATTCGGGCGAATATTGCAGAAATATTCGGGCGAATATTGCGGATACATCCGGTTTTGCGGATGTTTTGCGGATTTGCGGATAAATAAATACAACCCGCATGCGAACCGCATCCGCCAGGTTTTAAGCCAGATACATTCGATTATATCCGAGGATATGGGATATTTAAGGATATTCGCGGATATACTCAATCGATGCTCGACTCTAATACATACACTAGGCTTTAAATCCGCTAACGGCTAGAATGCATGCATACGCAATCAACAACCTAGGTGTTCAAACAGAATACTGGATTACTTTATTTAGTTTAATCGAACTATTTTGTGATTTTCTTATTGTTTCTTTCACTATTTGGCAGTTGTCGAACTAGGCTGAGTTTAACAATTAAACATTGCAAATTGTATTGTAATGGGCAGTATGTCTCGTGCTGATTTAGATAAAAAAGTTAAACTAAGTTGACGATTGATATCTGGACATACGTGTGAACTGGTACAAATGAACATCTTTTTCAGATTCCTAAGCCGAGTATCCGTAGTATTTTTACTGCTTCTTGTAGTACATTGTCATATTAACATATGTGATAGTTTTCATTGATTGATGGTCCCAGGTCCATGAGGAAAACTGGTTAAACTGTTTGAAAACTCAGTTGTTGCTCATGATGTGAGTTTTTTTTCGATTAATTTTCTTCTGAAATACCTCTGTCATTAATAGGAAGCTTAGTTGAAAAGTAATCGGTAAATGTCATCATCGTCGCGTTTGGTGCAACATATTGTGCGAATGAGTTTTCTCTCAAATGTCATTAACTATATCTCTTATACTCATCCGTCAGGGTCCAACTCTCACACTTATGCATGACAACGGGTCTTATCAACCTTGTAAAACTTCAGCTTATCGGAATTTGCAAGGTATTTCGACATGCATTGGTTACATTGCATTGGTTTTGCCCATGAATTCTGCACGCTAACAGGGGGCCATATTTGTGTTAATCGTCATCACCGATCGCAATCAAGTGATAAAAAATCCCTTTGCATACCACCTCCGTTGAAATCCGAACCCAATATCAATCCTGATCATATTATCAGTATTTTGGCTTATATTGTAAAAGTGATTCCCCTAAATCATCTACCTGCTACTATCATAACCATTCCAAAAATTATCGATTAATTGCAAAAGCATGAAATGCTAGCGATGAAATGTAAATTTGGGCAGGCTTCTATCAGCAGTATCGAGTCATTATTTACGACTACATTCAAACTAAACATATGTTCAATTAACAGTACACAAAATGTCTTAAAGCTTCATGCCGAATATTGTTAAATGGTGTCCTGCATATTGGTCCTAAAATTTGCAAATTGGTCTATTCAATACTATATGTAATTTCGAGTACATTTTGATCCATTCTGATTGATTGACATTTATGACATTTATAATTGATACTGCAAGTCGTTACATACTGAATGATAAAATTCTAATTTTTTAACTTCAACCGGTTATGTATGGCTTAACATTTTCACCATATCTAGCGGTTAAAACCCATACTTCATGATTTCTAAATAGATTACCTACTCTTTAGAACAGACACCAAACAAACTGCGTCCGAATTAAAAGGTCAAAAGTTAACGAAAATGGCGATGCAAAAATTTTAAAACAAAACCAATCTGTCAAGCAAAATTTTTGCTCAACGGCGATTTTTTAGCGATCTGGATTTTTAGCAAGATTTTCCCGGGATAAAAAGCAAATTACGTGGTCGTAACACACGTTGAGTATTGTAAATATTGATAAGAGATAGCAGCTCTGGGTAATCGACCTTGCCACAAAGTATATCACGCGCAAATGTGGCACTCTTACACCTAGACGACAGTGACTGTATACCCAGAAGACAATTTCTATCATGAAATGGTAACAGTGTAAAATCATCCCTTCCTGAGGATGGAAATTTCCTTAAAGAAAACAATAATAATTGCTTCTGTATATGCCCTCTATTCTCTTAATGTGAATACCGTAGTTTGGAGACAATATAACGCTGGCATATTCGATTGCGACCTCACAAATGATAAATTTAATGATTTAAAGATCAACAAATCATGAAAATCTTTCGAGGATCGCGTTAATATGGAAGTTGAATGTCGTGTTACCATATCAACCTGGATTTTAGAAATTGTGAATTTTGTTAAATAACCCCGGAAAAGTGCCAAGTTAGTAACAGTAGACCGGCATGGAAAAAACCCATGCTGAAGTGAGCTGATCAATTGCTTGCTATGGGAAAATAGAACCTCTTTAACCATACATTCAAACACCTTTGGGATACAGGACATTATTGCAATGCCCCTATAATTTGTTACGTAATTGCGTGATTCTTTTTTGTGTATCGGTATATAAGGAAAGTTAATTTCTACATATCTGGGAATTTACCCTGGCTGAAACTTTTATAAAATAGTAAATTAAAGGGAGTTGACAAACCAATAGCACAACACCTCCAATTGAATATTATTGGTATCTTTGACAAAAGCACAGCTAAAGTAGTCCACAAAAAATTACAAATTTTAAGAGGATCATTCGACTTTTGACCTTTAAATGTCATAACTGATGGTAAACCGTTAGTTTGGTTCTTCAATTTAACAAATTTCAAAACTTCTTTGGATTGCTTCTTAAATCATCCTCTAAAGTATTCTTAAATTTAGTATGAGGTCAGTTACGGTTGTCACAAAATTCGTACGATAAATCGATCGACATTGGAGTTTGGAAAATACTCGTGTTGCCTGCAATATCATCACACGCTTCAATTTTACACGTGCGTTTATTAGTGTAAAAACACAGATCCAAAAAGGTACCACGTGACTTTATTTTTTTTTGGGGAATTTTAGATTTGGATTGATAGATTTGACATTTTTCAATATTGGGATTTTGGAGATTTTGAAATTATACTTTTGGAATATTCGGTTCTGGAAATTCGACCCTTAACACATAAATACCCATTCGGAAATATAAACTTGGTAGTTTTTCTGAATTTTGAGAGATGAGGGCAAAATGGATGTGAACTACTAGATTACGGTCATGGGATTACTAACGTATATAGTAATGCATGTATTTTTAAAGCGATTCATAGTGATGGTTGTTTGCAAAACACGCTGCGATCCGGATTTCAAAGCCCTCGCTGATCACAACACCGTGATCATTTTTTGTGTTCGTTGGAAGGACCACCTACAAAGATGCCAATTGGAAAAAAAAATTATTTTAATTTTAATGTCATAATCGATCTACTGAGAAATTTTTTTCCACAGCAAATTTGATGATTGGTCTCATGATTTCTTTACTACACCACTGTCAATCGAAAGTGCAAACATACAAATTTTGTGTAATGATATATCAATCAATAATTTATTGTAACATATGTTATATTCAACTCTAGCCTTGCAAGATAATGACATATTACACTGTACATATACTTATATTTTCCTAGCATATTATGATTTTTCAATTAAATTTTCATGTTTATTGAATAGAGGAAGACAAATATAATAATAATTAGTTATTATATCGAAATAAAAAGACAGATAATAATTTGTTACAGAACAAATACGTACGTGGGTTTGTTATGCGCGAATCATATTTTATTCTCGACAACGTCTTTCGTATACCCATACCTCATATCAGATTCTAATTTCGTAGAAAATATTTTTATTTTTATTTTTTTATCAAAACAATCTGAGGCAAGTTTCGCTACTTCTTATTTACTATAGGTTTTATTTTTGGTTAAATTGTTTCTCGAGTTATGTTGAGCTAAGAAAATGAAAAACTGGAAATTTAATAAGTTGATATTGAAAAAAAAAAAAGTAAACGCACATTAATATTGAGGAAAAGTTGTTTTTTGTCGTTGAATAGTATTTTCCTTCCGCCTTTATTAAAACTGGCGCCTATCACTTTTTAAATATTTTTTGAGAAATATCAAAGTGAAAATGGATGTATCGGTATTCGGTATTATAGTGCCATCAAAACCCACTATTTATCGTTTAGATAAAGAGATGAATCATATGGCTGAATTTTACTTGTATTAAAGGTGTACGTAAGTTAGGTTAACGTCTACCAAATAATAATTGGCAATCAGAAATTCTTCCCGATGAACACGCTGTGTCAATGGAGTTCGTATAGAGTGTAAAAAATTATCAATAAATCAATGCGACTGCGTACCAAAACTAAGTGCTTTCACTATTGCAAAAAACACATAACTTAATCCCATACTTTGCTGTTTTATTGGGCATATATTGACAAACCGGAAAATCCAACCAACTATCAATAAATTGTGACATTTTTTAGAATAATATTATACAAATTTAGTAGTATCTTCAACTATTTTGTGTACAATTCTCGAATTGGTTCAAATTTATTTATTGGTTCATTTACTGTTATAATCCATATATATTCGAGTCAATGCGTTTATACCATCGAGGATGGTCCCAACCGGACAAAGAAAATCACAAATTTAGAGAAAAAATATTTGTTCTCGTCATATTTTTATTTTAGCTTAAAATACAGGCTAAAGTGTATCGAATTTTTCCAGTAATGCTTAATAGCTTCGATAACCTATTTAAAGTGAGATTCGTCGAATTTCTCAGAATAGCCATCAACCGGAGGCTTCATTTCATTTTGTGGATTTTTTCACCATTTCTGGCGTGCTCAACTAATTTAGTCAACCTCTTCGGTGTTTGAATTTGCAGCTCGTACAGCATCGTTTAAATTCAGCCATCTAATATTTCACTTTTGTAAACGAAAAATTACTCCCAAGTGTAGAATCCAACTGTTTCTAGCGGTGATAAGTTAACTTCTATAGAACTAAGAGCATATAGTGGACAGTGTGCGGAATCGTCTTGCAAACTTATGCAAAAATCTACGATTCAACAAAATCCTTTTTAATAATAATAATTGGTTTCTAACCAATTGGCCATTGTTCTTCGTATTGTTCTAGACCACCCGAAGAAGACAAGTCGTGCTCTACTCCGAGGGGTCAGGTGTAATCCCTGACTTGTACGAAAACAACCATATTAGCTTTGCAGTGATAAGATATCACATCCTTGGATGACCCGAAACCTTCCCTTAGTAATTAACACATGGTCAATTTGACTGCGAGACGTCTTACGAAGATATGTCCATGTTTCCAAATGGATATTTTTATGAGGGAAGAATGTGTAAGCCACAGTGAGGTCGTGCGCGATCGCAAACTAGATCACCCTTTCCCCATTATCCATCGCTAGATCGTGTCGGGAATACGGAACTATATGCATTTTCACATAAGTCTATCTAATTTTTACCAGCACTAGCATTAAAGTCATCAATAATAATTCTGACGTTGTGCTCCGGTATTGATCCCATCAAATCATCCAAATTGTAAAATGTGTCTTTATCTTTGGGTTGGCTAGTCGCATTTGTGGGCGCACGAGGACAAATAATTGACAAATTGGCTAGTCGCATGCGTTAACGTAGTTTACACATACAATTATAAACTGCTTTGAAATCTAAAACAGCCTTTTTCACCTGGGGTCCAAGCACCAACACCAAGATTCCCGAGGTCATCTCCACTGTAAAGCAATGTATATAGCATTGGGACACATGATCTCCACTTTTTGGCCATCGGGTTGCTGGAGAGCAATGAATTTCAAGCGATACCTATGCGCCTGGTTTTCTTAGCGACTACACGTTCCACATACCAATCCTAAACTGTCTTATCATAAGCGTGGGTTTGGTATAATTTTGGCCGTAACCGCACATTTCCTTTTGTTGAGCTTTTCAACAAAGAGATTTTGGAAGTATGCGGGTAGTCAGTCCACCGGTCCGACCTTTGTTTAGTTGCCTCTTACGAAAAGCCAAGGAAGCTGTGGCCAAGGAAGCCAAGGAAGCTGTGTGTTAATTTTAAGGTTAACATGTTTATTTGGCAGTCTTTTACGAGGCAAAGAAGAGTGCCCCTAACCACAGGGATAAGAACTGGCGATTATGCATCATTGAAATAATTTCTCAGCACTGCCGATTGGGATATTTTATAACACGATGTAAAATTCAACTATAAGGTTCAATGATCTTCTCGAGCGTGGTGTTGAAAGACGTTCCGCAGGTTATAAAAGTAAATCTGGCTTTCGGGAGTCATGTGTAATATTGAGTTGATGTTGCTCGAGAAAAGACGCAACTCGCTACATTTCTGAATAGTCTGTATGGCGTGGATTAATATCCCGATTTTATTAAAGCCTGCAATGAATTCAAAACTCATACCAATTATGTAGTGCTAGGTCTAGTCCCAAGGAAGTCTGATTTAAAGAATAGAAAGTTCTTGATTCTTTTTTTATGTTAGTAAGAAAGCGGGTCAAGACAATTTTCTGCTCTTGATTAAATGTTGAGACTAGCCCGTCCAATTAGACCTCCTTTGTCGCGGTTTATAGTAACTGTACAATGAATACGTTGGTTAAGTTGAGTTTATTCTTGATCTTGGTGTGATCACTGCGTCCGATGCCATTATCTCGAAATCATACAGTATGCTGGCCATCATTAAAGGAAAGAGAAAGGATTTTTAGCGACTCGTTAACTTTGAAATCACTATTAGTTTGCTTTTTTCGGTTTATTTTGTGGAATCCATCCCCGTTTTCGTTACTCCTAACACTGTCATTCCGCAAGGATCGAAAGAGTCCGGAAACAATTTGTTTTATTCGCACTTTAGTGTTTACCTTCCACGCGTATTGCAGACTACGTCCTTCCACCTTACCAGGTTCGATGTATTCTGCAACGTCTAGACTATCCCCCGGACGCACCATTCTCGCTGTTTATGTGCGAATCATGTACTCTCGTGTCGATTGTCTCGCGTTAGTTTCTTCTCTCTTGTCGAGCGATTCATAAAAGAAAACTATTTAAAACTAAATAAAGTTAGTTGAAACTTTAGTGTTGTGGTGTCGACTATAGGCATCAAATAAATAAATAAATAACCATTAATTTCCAGTGGGCAGTTGGACCAAAAAAAATTTCCGTGTTGTTCCAATTCTTCTCCTATTTTGCGAAAGGCTAATAGGGCCTTAGAAATTAGGCCAAGAATTATCTTGTTGGCAGTAAACAGTTTCAAGCCTTTCAAGTCTGCAGATAATATTCCTGCCGATTTAAAAAAAAAAACACTAACCTAACTATTCCCTGGCTTGAGGTGATTTTCAAAAGTAGCCTCGAACTAAGTCATATTCCACAGAAATGGACTTAAGTAAATGTAATTTTTATACCTAAGGCGGGAAAACGCTCTCATTGCAATCCCAAAGACCGTAGGCCTATTAGCTTATCTTTTTATTTTTTGAAAGTTCTAGAAAGACTGATAGAGGCTTACATCAAAGGCTTAAACAGTCAAACCTGTAAAGCTGTCAACGTCTCAGCATGCATATTGTAAGGGGAATCGGTGGAAACTGCTGTCCATTCCCTCTTATGTCCTATAGAGAAGTCTCTCGAATATTAGGAACTATATTTGGTGAGCTTTTGTGATATTGAGGGTGCCTTTAATAATGTCAAACCAAAGGCGATCACTTGGAAGCTGGATTGATCAAATGCTCAAAGACAGGGTCATAACGGCGAATCTAAGTGTATCATACATCTGTAAATTTGTATGTAGAGGTACACCACTAGTTGGTGTATTATCCCACTTCTTTGGAATTTGGTCATAAATGACCTGTTACTAAACCTGTAAGGGATTGGCTTTAAAGTGGTGGCTTATGCGGATGATGTTGCTATTGGCGCTTTCGGGAAATATCCTTGTATCTTTAGAAATGTTATGAATGCTCTTGGCATCCTATCTCAATGGACTAATAGTTGTGATCTTAGTGTTAATCCACTGAAGATTGAATTAGTTTCTTTTTTCCAGGAAGCACAAACTTCCTCGTTTTGACAAAATCGCAGACAAAGTGAAAGTCTTGGGTTTCCTTTTAGACAGCAAACTAAGCTGGAAGCCAAATATTCTGGAAAGAGAAAAAAAGACTACGGTAGCACACTACTCCTGTAAAAATGCCATTGGAAAAGTATGGGGGCCTAAGCCTCACATCGTACATTAGCTTTACACCTCTGTAGTTAGACCAGTTCTAAGTTGGAGTTATTAAGTGGAGTTACATTTCGGTGGCCTGCCTTAAATACTGTGGCGAACCAAAAGTTGCTGATGAAAGTGCAAAGAACTGCCGCCTTGTGTACTAGTGGTACACTTCTCATCCCTCTGGATATCCTGGCCAAGCAAGTGGCTGCAAGTACTGCTATAAGGCTTAAATCAATTTCTTTGTGGTCCTGTAACATTATGAGACACTGTCTATTCTAACAAACAAAGAAATCTCCAAATCTATCGACTAAACCATCTCGACATCATCCCTCGAAGTTAAATTTCTAACTGATATTCCTTCCGGAGAGGACTAGGCGAGTGGAATAGTTTTATAGTCAGGGCTTATTAACTTCTTTACAGATGGCTCGAAAATTGATCGAGAGGTCGGTAGTGGGGTTTTTTCTGCGAAGAAATAAATGTATATCCCTCTTTGCGCCTCCCTGATCATTGCAGTATTTTTCAGACAGAGCTTATAGCAATCAAGGAACCCATAGACTGGATGAAGTATCATGTAATATCTGTAAGAGCTATTGACATTTTTACGGACAGTCGAGCTGCTATTAAAGTTCTGAAATCAGGCTTTATCACGTCGAAAGTAGCCCGGAGCGGTCTTGCATCTCTTAACGAGATGGCTGAACAGTTCAACATCCATCTTATATGGATGCCAGAGCATTCCAATACTATGGGGGATATGAAAGCCGATGGACCTGGTATTATTTGCCTCATCTTATCATGCAAGGTGGACATTGAAGTTCCACTTACTACGTGCAAACTGCTCCTTAAAGAAGAAGCTTTTATAATTACAAACAATAGATGAGCAAATTACACCTCATGTGTAATTACTAGGCAGATTTGGACTAATATGAACTTAAAAAGGTTTAATCAGTTAATATCTATGCAATGGCGTAATATTAGTACCGTTGTGGGTGCCATTACTGGGCACTGTCTTATTGGTAAGCATGCCAGTAGACTTGGTGTTTTCTTCAATGATTACTGTCGAAGTTGCAAGCACGAAGAAGAGGAGGAAACAATACTTTATTTGATATGCACCTGTCCTAGTCTGTCTCAAAACAGACTCAAGTTTTTGGGAGCTCACCCCGTGTGCGATCTAACTGATATCAGTAAATTGAGCGTTAGAGATATCTACTGCTTCGTGAGAAGCTTAAATTAGTTTCAGTAAGGTAGTGCGGAGTAGCATTTACTATGGTAAGGCTACGGTCCATATGTGTCATTGCCTCGTCCTTTTGAACGGCCACCTCAACCTAACCTAATCTAACGGTGAAATTCAATGTTTCACCGTAACCATTGTTTTAAAACGTGAAGACCACGGTGCGATAAACATTGATCATCACTGTACAACCGGTGATTTCAATATTATTGCATACCACTAAAATTTAAATAAATACAAACAAAATCTATACACTATTTTAAGATCACTGTTCAACTATATACAATGCTGTCAAACCTAAGAATTATAATATTTCCGAGTTACGATGCCAAAACCATTATTTGCGTAATATTGACTAAAAATTCATAAATATTTTTTCTTTAGACGACCAGCACACACACACAATCTTGTCGGCTTAAGATTACTAAAAATAATTTATAATTTTTATGAACAATTAATCATAAATTTAATTGCTGCAATACTATTGCAAAGTACACCAGTTATGAGGATTATAATGATTATGAATTGTATTTTCTTTAGCTTAATCCATTAAACCAACATAAAGTTTTATTTATTAAGTAATTATGTTTTAATCGATATAGGTAAAAGCATATATAATACCACCCTTTAGACAATTTAAGTTATTCGGCCTACGCTTTATACAACCATTACGGTCGACTTAAATTCAACATATTATGATTAATGAGTTACATATCCATATATGTATAACTGCGGTATTATCACATATTTTGGCATGAAAAGATTTCCCGTTAATAATCACATAACGAAATTAATTCAACTTATAAAGTTCAACATATTAAGTTAGCGGGACTTGTCATTTATTACATAAAACAGCAAACAATGCAATATATGTATATGTTACTTGAAATATAAAAAGATTTTTCGTCGTACAACAAAAGGTAATCTTAAGTTTTTCTTTTCCGCATCTAATTGTAATTTGTTTTGTATAGTTTGGTGTTTTTGTTGAACTTTTATTTACTATGTACTAAAACTATGTTTAGTTTATTCGTCTTGTATAATTAATTTGATAACTTGTTTATATTACAAGTGACTTTATTTTTATTAAAAAAACGATTTTTGCGGGTCATTGTTGGTTGGTTTTTGATATCAATCTCTCCTTCATATTATTACATACTTCAAGGTCAATGCACCATCCGCTTTAAAGGCGCTTTAAAATCACCTCTCACATTCGACATCACTGGAAAAAATGCCTGGATATTTTTTTTTTATGTTTTAATCCATACAATCTTTACTGGGGCCGAAGCTCTTCCAACCGCTTTCGTGTTTGTTTTCTGCCCAAACGGCCTGCCCTGCGACCTACATATCTTTTGTGCTATTGCGGAATTTATCAGTCCAAAAGCTTCTCCACCTTCCTAATTTAGGCGAGAATGCTGTTTGCAGAGGCCAATTTACATTTCTCCGGGGTCAAATACCTTTCTTCAAAATGAAGCCATCTCAGTGAACATAGAGCAACACACTCACATATTATGTGATCTGCGGTTTCTATCTCTTTCAAACAGAGTTGGCACTCCGTTTCTGTGGACAGGTTCATCTTATTCAAATGATATCTCGGGTTGCAGTGACCTGAAAGAAAACTCACTAGTTTCCTAATATTACCTTTACTAAAATTTGACCGCCAAGTCTTTATGCTTGAGAGAGAGATTGTCGCGGTTTGTAACTACTATTAACCGACTTAGAATCCAGGCAGTTAGAAGCCAGTCTGGAAGTTCATTCAAAATGTCCAGATGACCCATATGATCATCATGACTATATTGATTCACTAGCTGTAATCTAACTGTACAAGTAGCAGCTGTTTTTTTTGACGTATAGAAATGAAGTGGAGTGAGTCCGATACGAGCTCTCATTGCCGCCGTAGTTGAGTTAATATGAGAGTTCCAATTTAGTTTCTTATCTAGGACAACACCCAGATATTTAACTTCATTGGATTATCCGAAAGTAATATCATTTAGACTAACTGAAACAAGATTCAATTTACGTCTTTTGGTAAAAGGCGCCAGGACTGTTTTGTTAAGGTTTATCGAAAGGCTCTCCAAATAGAAATAAAAAGCAAAGCCTGTTGGATACTGGCAGACATCGTACATTCATGCCCGCCAGAGATTATGATAACCAAATCGTCTGCATAACCAATGGCGTCGTAACTGAGTAGATGTAGCTCATCAAGTAATTTGTCGATCACAAGTGACCACAGCACAGGTGACAGGACACCGCCTTGGTGCCCACCTCTTTACTGCCGTAATCATGACTGACTCATTACCTAGTTTGGAAGTAATCGTCCTACTAACCAACATAGAACTAATCCAGTGGTTAGTATTATGATCAATACCTTTACGCTTGATTGCCCTAGCAATTGAGTTGTATCTAGTATAGTCAAAAGCTCCCTCAATATCGAAAAAAGCGCACAGCGCAATTTATTTTGAGCGGTAGGCCGCTTGCACCTTGTCAAGGATTTGCCTTTTCTGTAGGCGAATTGATTAGGTTTTAGAGGTCTCGTTACAGTTAACTCGTTATATGAGGATCTACCAGTCTTTCCATAGTTTTTAGAATAAACGATGTAAGACTGATAGGTCGAAAGGAAGCCTGTGGTATATGAACCAAATTGACGATAGTTATAAATAAGGCTACCAGAGCAGGGGTTCAAATGCAAGTCGCTTTGGAGAAGGGCTGGGAAGATTCCATCACAGCCTGGAGCCTTGAACGGCTGAAAAGAGTTAATCGCTCATTTGACTTTTTCCGGACTAAAATCTTACCGGATAAACTATTAACCGAACCCACATTAGCACCCATAGGTGTACTAAATATAATGTTCGTAATTGTATGTGTCGCAAACAGTGCAGCCAGGAAAGTTCACCTGAAGCAGGGTTTCGAAAGGCTCTTTGCAACCCGATGTCTAGTTACCATCGGATTTTAGAAGAATCCCAATCTCGTTGGACGGATCCGTAGGTATATCTTCGATATTACCACAGTTATCCCTTCACGTAAGGCGTTTGGAACGCCTTAGTTCAGTGTTGTAATTAGTTAGGGCTTATCTATCTATATTCATTCCACTCATTAGAATGCTTATTGTCCTATTAAATAATTTCCTAACCCTCTTACGGAGTTTAGCCAGCTGTTCGTTCCACCATGGAACTTTTCGATTTACCAGAACGTTACGCGCCTCGTAGCTGCTTCCGTAAGAAGATACGAGCACATCATTAAGCAAAGAAGCTACAGTTTCTAGGTCACTAATTGAACTCAAAGATGTTGGCAGCATGTCCGCTTTGATGAATAAAGTATCCCTGTAGGTCTTATAGTTTGTAAACCAAGAGATACGAGGCACTGTCACCTGTAACATCACTTCCGGTATATCGAACCTGATGTGCATGGGGTCAGACAAAGAAGCTTCATTTGATACGTGCCAGTTTGCGACTATGATAATTTAAAAGGAACTTACCTCTTCTATTTGGTCGCTGCTACCCCAAATAATATGATGCGCGTTTGCATCGCAGCCTATGATGAATTGTTTGTTTTTTAGGTTGTAATACTCCACCATATCCTGTACAACTACAGGTGGAACACTACCGAGTCACCAGGGAAGTTTGTCGAGGCACACACTGTCTTCTATACTTCCCTGTTAGTCGGTGCTTCTAGGATTAATTGGAAGAACGTTAATATTTGATGAAACAAATATTGCTGTTTGGGAAACTTTTTCCCTGCGATCGTAAATCAACTTATATGACTTAAGGTGGAGGCCCGTGATTTTTCCTCCACTAACCCAAGATTTCTGGATGAGGCCATTGGTTAAATGTTGAGCAAACTTGTTGCAAAGGTAGGCGAGGCTCCATTTGCATGATGCAGGTTTACTTGAAGTATCCTAAAAGGCTGCTTACCTGCCGGCTGCTTACCAGCCGGTTGCTTCGCGGGATTAGGAGTGTTGTTGTCACGTTTTCCAGGAACACCTCGAACGCCCCTAGGCATGAATCTCGAGGTGGGTGCCGTTGATTTGGCGTGTCTTCCTTGGACAGCCCTTTGTGTGGTCACCCTACTTACTTTCACCGGTGCCAAAGTAGGAGTCACGGTGAGACCCCCTGATCGTTCTCCCGACGAAGAAGTAGTGGGAACAGGATGCTCAACAGCACTGCTCTTCTCCCTTGTTGTCGTTAGTGCCTCCTTCTGAGGCTTTTAAAGTACATTCCTTACTGGCGCTGACTCCAGTGGTTGGGTTAGTGGAGGGAAAATCGCTCTTGAGAACAAGTCTAATGTGACTGAAGCGGTATGCCACGGTCCCCTTGGATTCGCGCAGTATTTTCATGGAAGAATCGCCATGACTATAGGCCATGACTGCGCTAATTGTCGTCCTGTCCAGTATCTTGCAGGAATTTTCCGAGAGACCATGGTAGCAAGAATTTTCTCGCAAGACAAAGAGCCTTAGACAAACTAAATTTCAATGCAAATGATTATTTTGAACTTATGGATCAGCAACTTCACTTTTAGGAAATTCTCCAATTAAAAAATAAAAATTATGATTCAGCATCCTTTATCTTCAAAGTTGGATTTTCCTTCTTTTGCGTGTCACATCCAACTTGTAAAAACATGTGTGAAGCTTGTTATAAAAACTTCTATTTCCATCAAAGATCAGGAAGCAAGAGCTGGATTTATTCGGGTATAAACAACTCATGGAACTTTGAACAGCCCTAAGGATTTTCATCCACGAAATAATTGAAATTGAAAAAATAGTAGTAGCTTCAAGCATATTTGCACCATTATGACATACACCGTCAAAAACGTCAATAGCAAAATAAGTTTTGCTTATCAGTCGATGGTTGGGATTTTTATTTATCGCTGCGAATTCCAAAAGTTCGATAACTGCTGTAAACAAAGATTACACTGACTGCATATAGTTACAGTTTAAATGCGCAGTAGGAGTTCTAAATGAATTACATTACAAATTAAGAAATCATCAAATTGATCAACCATTAATTTCAATTAGTATCAACTTTAAACTCAAGATGTATCTTGATAAATCCAATTCGAATTCAGATATGTATTTGCATAGCTATATGTGCATAATTTGGTAAATGAAATTTAAATTGCCATATGCTAATATTTTACTGTGCTATATAATTAACACGCATGCTTACACACCAATTCTCTTTAAAAATACATAGAGATCAGACTTTTCCATTTCCACAATACAAATTTAACCTTCACCCCTCTATATGCCGTCGAAAAAATAAACACGTCATTTAAAATTATCCTTCACAAGTACGCCTCATTTTTATGTTTTCGTTATA
Organism: Tipula confusa; assembly: GCA_963556175.1. Taxonomy (NCBI): domain Eukaryota; kingdom Metazoa; phylum Arthropoda; class Insecta; order Diptera; family Tipulidae; genus Tipula; species Tipula confusa. The sequence goes on from OY744476.1 coordinate 31,237,729, forward strand.
TTTTCGCATATATTAATTTCCAAATCGCCGTTTTATTGTCGCCCAGTAGTAATTTCGTATTATTTTTTTTTTCAAACACAACGATGTTTCCCTTAATAATTTAAAAATAAAAAAATCCAGATTCAATTCTCGATTGTAAAATAAAACCATTTATATTTTTGTGAATGTCAAAAGATGAAATGTTTTACTGTATGAAAATGGAAAAATCCAATTTTTCTATAATTATCATGTCACATTACAAAAACAAAATGGTGTAGTCGAATCAACCCCACAACTATTCTAAACTCTATGTACGACGGAATATTATTTTAGGACTTATGTTTTGTGTTTTTCTTAAAGGAATATTGTTATTCCGCCCGTGGGTAGTGTAGGTTGAATTGTATTTGAAAATAGAAAATATAAAAGGAAAAATCAATATAGAAATATTTTTTATATGTTTGTTATTTTTGTGTTGGTGGGTATATGTCTATAATATGTTTATGCTATATGTATATATGTTTGTATATCCTTTAATCGGATGACGTCAGACAAAATTAACAAGAACTTTTATATTTTACAGTGAAAATGTTTTTACTACGTTATCGTGTTATGGTTATAGTTTAGTAATGGTTAAGAAACAGGGTAGAAATAGATTTTGGTTTCGGCCGAGCTATGCTAAGTAGTTGTGTAAGTAGTGAATTTTTGGGTTAGTGGCGATATATTTTTTAATGCGCTATGAGTCATCAAATATATTGCACAGAAAAATCTACGTAGAGAAAATTACAGTATTGATCGACTTTCAGAGAATTATTCCCCACAAATCATAGCTATTGAAACTAGTTTTAAATTTTTAATGCAGCAGTTAACTTAACAGCAGTTAATCTAAGGGTGGAGAACTACTCATCGACTCTACTATTGTTAGTAATACTGTTGATCGTGACCCAACTAGAACGTGATATTCAAAATTATTCTTATACCTAATTCTCTGACAACTTGACGTTCGTCGGTAATTATTACAAGAATTAAGTTTTCTGGATAGTGAAAAATGCATTTCTTTTAATTCCCGCATTTGCAAAGTATTTTGGCTTTAGCAGTGGACGTAAGACATACAAAGCATGGTTGCTAGATTCATGAGTGACAAGGGACTCGAGGTATCGGAAACTTGTCACTCCTTCAAATGTGTGGTCACCACTACTGAACTCCCTTGCGTCTTGGTCCCTAAAACCAGTGACATATATTTGGTTTTGGACTCATTGATTTTGAGACTAACGAAATTTAAGAATTGTACAAGCGGATGTTTGGCTAACCATTGCAACTTTCGAATATAAATATATCAGGTTTGCTTGATAATTTAAGTGATCGGAGTACGGTGTTCAATGAACGAACCAATAATGTTGTCGCATTTAGATCAAGCTTGGGAATGCTTAATGTCTTGATTGGAGTAACACGCGTCTTTGCAATGAGTAGATTGATCTTAGGTTGGCAATTCATTATCGATCGTGAATATATTCCAGCTGCATATGCATGTTCTGCAGTTCTGTCATAAAAAATCATCTAGGGAATTTAAGTTCGGCTAACTGCTGAAACCAAAGCGACTGGAATAACACCTTCCGACCGTAATATGTGATAAAAAACTCAAGGGATCATATATTCTGACAATTGGCTGGTTGGCGGTACCGTGATTCTGAAGAAGAAGTAATCTTAAATTGGGTTATATTTAATACCAAGGATATATACTATTTGACTGTCCCTTTTTTCCCAGGATGACATTTCTCGTTTTTCAACGGGAATATTAGCTTTCATAAATTTATCAGGTCCCTTTGTAAATCTTGTGCAGCTACTATATCAACGGCGCCAGACATCATATCATCCATGTAAAAATCTTACTTAAGAATTTCGCTGGCTCTGGGAAATTTTTCGCTGAATTTATCGGCCAAATAGTGAAGCGCTGCGGTTGCACGAAAAGGAGCCGATGCCTTCCCTTAAGTAACGGTATTTAAGCAGTAATGCTGTTGATACGAGTTAGGGTCATCTCTCCAAATAATTCGATGATAATCTTTATCGGGTTTTGATATTAAAATTTGCCGAAACATTTTCTCAATATCGGCGGAGAATTAGGGTTTATTAGATTCACTAAATTCTTCTGTATAGTTGGCCTAACCAATAGATTGTCATTTAATGAATGATTGTTCGTAGATTTGGCTGATAAGGTCAGGTACTCTTTCATAAACACATGATATGCTTCTTTTAAATTAACGTCTGCCTGTAGTCGCCTATATAAGGAGTAGAATCGCCTAGTTCTAACTGCCCTCAATATCTTGTACTTCGATACTTGCCGTTGGTAACACTAGGATTAGCTGTGTTGTATAGAATACGGCTGTTGGTGAAGTTTATCTTGGGGATTGCAATATTGGAATTAATTTCGTTTGGTTCGAGGAACTGTGGTTGGCTAAAGCACTGGATTGATCGGACTGTTTGATTTCGTTATGACTTTTCGCCGTACAGCAACTATCATATCTCTGAATTTTGGACAATCATATAATCTATGGTTTATATGGCAGATAGGGCAACTAGGCATTTGAGTAGAAGTGTGACAAGTTTTTGCTGTTGGTTGGTCTTAAACGGGATTCTCGGGCATAATTTCAATTAATGCATCCATTCTTTTGCTTAAAAAGTTAAGAAATTGCTGAATTGTTGGATCTTCGGCACTTTTATATTTCCAGAGGCGTCGGGTTTCATTATCCAGTTTTTCTCACTAGCGTACAAAATTATCCATAGATCTTGTTCGGGCTTTTAAGCCATGCACAGTTTCGTCAACTCTATCATGCAACTTCATTAAATTATAATGTGACGCCTTATTAAACTTGGAAATAGCGAAAAGGCTTGTTAAATTTCTTGTTAAGATATTTAATCGCTTCTAAATAATTTGAATTATTGACCCAAATATGGCAAACCGACGTATAAGCAGCTCTTCGTAGCTGGCCAAGTAAATACTTAAATTTCTTTGTTGGAGGCAGACTGGCATTCTTAGGCACTGTGAATATAAAATATCATGAAATTATTGCCACTGTTTAACATCACCATCGAAAAATGGCAAGTTCAAATTTAAAATCAGACTCATATTCCCCGAATTATTCATGGTTTCTCCTGGTCTACACGTCAAATTGTCGTTTTGGTTGTAGTTGATATCTGCCGGTTAAGATAACCACGCCAATTAATACCCGAGAATGGACTTGATAGCCGTTATAGTTGAATAGTGAAATTGGTAATCAATATGGCGATGAGCTGCTTGCCGCTTTAGGCTTTCAATTATATAAATATTTTCTTGGATGCGATGTACATCTTTTCCTTTTAGTGGATCCAAATCGATATGGATCCGATTCGAAGGACCAATGATTAAAAACGTAAGGTTTTAATGATTATTTAAATAAAACAAAACTTTGCTAGATTATAATATGTATGTTTAGGTTGACGTTTCTATTCGCCGAGAAAAAATCTAATACACTAAAAAATAATCTAAAGGTACTTTGTTGTATACAGGAATACTAAATAATGAATTATAATAAGTACAGGAATCCCACTAAAATAGTTAGTTTTATATAAGTTGGCAGCAGTGCCAGTTAGTAAAAAAGTGTGAAGTAAAATAAGATATAAAACATATTGCTTTGAATTAATTAATTAATTATTGAGTTTAACCAATACATTACATTACATGGTGCAGTTAATAGTAAATAAAATAATAAATAAAAGTTTTATTAAAATCGAGAAAAACAAAATTACGCGGTTGTGCTGCTGAGAGAAAAACATAACCTCAAAATATAGCCGGGAAAAAATAAAAGATAATGGACAACTTAAAGCCTTCAAAACATTTGATATTAAAAGGAAATATTCCAAATAATTGAAATAAATTTGAACGGGGCTTTAACAATTTCATCATAGCGAGTGGTGGAAAACAGAAAGGAGAAGAGGTAAAAATAGCTACACTGTTGAATATAATTGGTGATGAGGCTAACGAAATGTATCTCACGTTCGATTGTGTGGCTAAAGATGGGAAAAAATTGACGCTTGAGCAAGTGCTCAAGGAATTTAAAAATTATTGCGTACCAAAAACAAATCAACTTTACGAAATGCATCTATTTTATACTCGAAATCAATTGGAATATGAAACCTTTGATGAATTTTTAAAGGAAATAAAATAAAATTGCACCGAAAAGCAACACTATTTGTAACAATAAATTTGTTTTTGAAGGACTGGGAACTTTTCCAGACAAACTTAAGTTACTTTTAAAAGAAAATGTAACACCAGTATCTCGTCCACCACGTCGTATATCACTTGCTATTAGGGATAAGGTCAAACAACATATTCTTGTTAAAAACAATATAATAGAAAAAGTGAAAGAATCTACGAAATGGGTAAGCAATCTGGTAGTTGTCCAGAAACCAAATGGTGCGTTGCAATTGTGCTTGGGCCCCAAACGAGGGGCTCACTCAGAACTATTACGAAATATCCAAGCTTCAAGATCCTACTAAGTTAATTGGGATGGATTACTTTTCCGTATTAGATCTGAAAGACGGATTCTATCAAATCCAACTTGACGATGAATGATGTAAATTGTGTACGTTTAGTTCCCCCTTTGGATGCTACTGCTTTAAAAGATTGCCATTCGGTATTAACATAGCCCCTGAAACGTGCCAGCGACTAAATGAACGAAACTTTGGTGATCTTCCAAGAACTATAATTTATATCGATGATATAATGGTAACTGGCCGAACTGAAACTGAACACGATAGAAATTCAATGAAAGTAATCGAACGAGCTAAATTTAATGTAGACATTAAATCAACATTAAATTTAATGTAGACAAACTGCAGTTTAAGGTCAAACAAGTGGTTTTTCTGGGCCATGTTTTCTATAAGCAGGGTATGTGGACCGATCCCAACCGAATAAAAGCAATTGAAAATATGGAAGCTATTAAAACAAAAAAGGAACTTCAACGGTTTTTTAGGAATGGCCAATTATTTACGAAGTTTTATTCCGAAATTGTCCGAAATAACTGAACCATTGAGACAGTTACTAAAAAAAAATACTGAATTTGAATGGTTGGATCTACCTACATAAGAAATTGAAAGAAAAGATCACCAATTCGCCCATTCTTCAACCTTTCGATGTAGAGAAATACGTAGTAATCCAGACCGATGCGAGCCAAAATGGTGTTGGTTGTGTTTTATTACAGAATCGTCAACCAATAGCATACGCATCGAGAAGCCTAACCGAAACCGAAACTCGTTACGCACAGGTTGAAAAGGAGTTGGTGGCGATGATTTATTCGTACGTTTCATAACTATATTTTTGGCAGACTTGTAGAATTACACACAGATCATAAGCCGTTAGTAAGCCTTATGAATAAAGAAATAAATAAAATAAATTCATCTCGCCAAAAGGACAAACCGAGCACGCGATCGTTCCTCAATGAAGGATCAGCAGAGGAATTTAAAGAGTTCGAAGAAGTAGTTCATATCATCAATGTAACAGATGGCAGAAAACAACAACTCAATCGCGAAACAGAAAATGATCCAACACTCAAGCTTTGATAGAAGTGTATAATAAAGGTTGGCCCAATGTTAAACAACAGTTACCAGAGTTGAGAAAACCATTTTGGAAATTTAGACACGAGATTTTCTGTGAAGAAGGTTTAGTTTTCTTAAACGACCGCATAATAGTTCCAAAAAGTATGCGTAGGCAAATGCTAGATAAATTACATGAATCCCACATCGGAATAGTTAAAACCAAACAGCGGACAAGGCAAATTTTATACTGGCCAGATATTGACAGTGACATCGAGGAACTTATTAGTCGATGTCGAACATGAACCATTAATGCCACAAGAGATGCCAGACCTGCCTTTTCAAAATAATAGTATGATAAGGACTATTTAATACTTGCTGACTGCTACTCGAAGTGGATTGATAAAATTTCAATACGATCTAAACAATCTTTTGAAATAATACAGCATCTCAAGCAAATTTTTTCGACACACGGTATACCCAAAACTATAATATCGGATAATATGACGTTCGCATCTAAAGAAATGAACGATTTTAGTAGATGCTGGAATTTTGAAATAAAAACGTCAGGTCCACAATATGCCCGTTCGAATGGACAAGCTGAAAAAAGCGTAGATATAGCCAAAAATCTTCTGAAAAAAGCTATCGATGACAATAGGAACATTTAGTATGCTCTCCTTGAGTTTAGAAACCATCCAGTGGCGCAACTCAAAACGTGCCCTGCACAAATTTTAATGAGTTCAAATGTTCCTTGTAAAGAATCATTGTTAGAGCCAAAAGTTGAAGTTAATATTACACAACAATTATTGGCCAACCAAGAGAAGTCAAAAAATTATCATGACAGAACAGCCTGGCGATAATATTACATGTCAAAAAAACAATATATGGATTCCAGCTAAAATTGTTAGTAATCATAAAAGCCACCGTTCATATATAATTAAGAATGAAATTGGAAATTGCGACGAAATAAGTTCCATATTCGAAAATCGGCGCACCAACCTAATTTTATGAAGATAGTTCTGGTGAGGACTGTCATCAAACAGAGCGGAGGAATCCGATTAACGTAAATAATACAAATCGTTTTAGTTGGAATGTACCAGTCCCGTCTAATAATTTAAATGTTTCAAGCACATCTGACAATTTCTTACGCCAATCTCGATCAGGAAGAAACATTTAACCACCTTCCTATTTTAAAGATTATGGCTGTTTTTTTTTTTTTGATATCGAAGAAATCGGAGAGATTAGAGAAAATATTTATCGGATATATCCGATAATTTTTTTCTCCGATTTTTATCTGTCAGAAATGTTTTTTTTAGTATCGGAATTATTAAATTATTTAATAAATTTCAGTATTAAACTCCCTAAATTGAAGTTTTATTTGTCACCTGATAGTTCAACATTAATCGGAGTCGCCATTTTAGAATTTACTAAAAAATATAAAATACAACACACTGCTGTCAAACAATAATCTGCAGATTTTTTCAGAGTAAAAAGATCGTATCCGATAATTATCGGAGCGTAAAAAAAACGATATAGAGAGATAATTTTTTCTCGGATAAAAAACGCATATCTGAAAATTTGACAGTAAATTCATCTCTCCGATATAAAAAAAAAAAAAAAAAAAAAAAAACCCAATATCTGATTAAAAAAAAAAAAAATGTTGTTTTTCCAATTTTATTTTCTATAGGCAAATAACATCGAAAAATCGAAGGGGAAGATATGTTGTATACAGGAATACTAAATAATGAATTATAATAAGTACGGGAATCCTACTAAAATAGTTAGTTTTATATAAGTTGGCAGCATTGCCAGGTAGTAAAAAAGTGTGAAGTAAAATAAGATATAAAACATATTGCTTTGAATTAAAATAAAATAATAAAATGTTAATGTATAATAATTATTGAGTTTAACCAATACATTACATTACAGGTACTATAGAGTACAGGCAAGCTTACATAATTTTATTTAATTACAACAATAACAATTTGCTGCTGATTAGTGTTGACTGTTGTTAGTTGCACCACCATATCAGCTTATGTTAATCAATGTGTGATCTTGACCTATATTATGACAATTTTATGTAAACTTAGCATATCATTGATTGTTAGGTAATTATAAAAATAAAAAAAAAAAAAAAAACCTGTGCAAGTTAAACGAAAGAATCAAAGTGAAAGTAAATTTCTATCTATCTCGTAATTAATACATACATAAAAAAATCGTGAACATTTTGCCGGTTGGCAATCATAATTAAATATGTTGCAAATAATAATATGACGAATTTATATAACGCGATAACCTCAATAAAATTCAACATAAACACTTGTCGCTCAAGTAAATAGATAAGAGGAAATTAATATTTTCATAAATTACATGGAACGACAAATTTCATATCTTTTAATAGATTTCATTTTCTTATTTATAATTTCGCTAAGGTATATATATATACAGAGATGCTCAACTATTTTATTTTAGCAATAACACAAGAATATAATCATGATGATGACGATCACGACAATGATGATTACTGTGATCTTTATAAAATAATTACAAGAAATTAAAATACTTGTGTGACTGTTGAATATATGTATGTATAATTATCGTGATTGTTGTTGTTTATGAAACGAAAAATCGAATTAGAAATTGAAATTGTTGAAATTGATTTTCTTGTGTGTGAAAGGTAATAACTGCACGATACAAAAAAAAGAGGGGCATGATTAGTCGTAATGTCAAGACCTTTACGATCTCATCAGTTTTTTGTTAATTTATTGAATGAATTGTAATTGAACATTTTTGATTGTTGTTGAAATTTGTTTATAATTTAATTTTATTTAAGTAATGAAAGCGTGCGCGCACATAGGTTTTTAATCAAGATCTGAATAATTTCGAGACAAATGACCTTATTAGTTTATAGCAGGGAAATCTGTTTGCGTGACTCAAAATTTTTGTTTAATTATATTTTCGTGTATCTACATTGTGTGGACACCCCATTGCTTTGAAATAATTGGATTTAAGATCAATAACATTTTTACTATTCCATCATGCGTTTTAATTTATGCATCAATTTGAGATTCATTGTGAAATTATATTTTGTGATGAAAAATGTCATAAAATAATTACTGCAAATTAGGAGTGTTGTTACAAGAGCAAGGTACAAGTTACCATAAATAGTGTTAATATATCTATTTCCTTGTATATAAGTAAACTGCATTTTTTAAATAATATAATTGTTTTTTGTTTTACTCATTTTTAGTAACCAAGCGATAGCCGATTATTTAGCAAGTAATGGTTATTCAGATGCTCTCGAAGCATTTAAAAAAGAAGCCGATCTATCCCCCGAATTAGAACAAAATAAAAAATTTGGTGGTCTTTTGGAAAAAAAATGGACATCGGTAATTCGATTACAAAAAAAAGTAATGGAACTAGAAGCAAAACTATCGGAAGTCGAAAAAGAGGTAATTGAGGGTGCACCAACAAAATCAAAACGTAGTCCGGGCGAATGGATACCTCGACCACCCGAAAAATATTCATTAACCGGACATAGAGCAACCGTGACACGGGTATTATTTCATCCAGTATTTAGCCTAATGGTATCTGCCTCGGAAGATGCAACAATTAAAGTATGGGATTTTGAAACGGGCGAATATGAGCGAACACTAAAAGGACATACAGATTCGGTACAAGATATCGCATTTGATTTACAAGGCAAATTATTAGCATCGTGTAGTGCTGATTTATCGATAAAACTATGGGATTTCCAGCAATCGTATGAATGCGTGAAGACAATGCACGGACATGATCATAATGTGTCATCGGTTGCATTTGTGCCCGCCGGTGATTTTGTTTTATCAGCGTCGCGCGATAAAACAATTAAAATGTGGGAAGTTGCTACTGGGTGAGTACGCAATTTTTTAATTAATTCACTTTCATTTTCACATAATAATAGATAAAAAAAAAAAAAATTATAATTTATTACCGGAGAACAATCATCTCGTCTCGCGCAATAAATTGCGGTCCAGTAATTTTTGTAAACAAATAAATAGACTGTGTGTGCCCCGAGACGGGTTATATAAAAGTGATAGTTGTGATTACACATTTATATATATAAAAAAATTACGTTTTTTTCAATTCTAGATATTGCGTAAAGACATATACTGGACATAGAGAATGGGTCCGTATGGTACGAGTAAATATTGACGGTGATTTAATGGCATCGTGTTCAAACGATCATTCGGTTCGTGTATGGCAGACCGACTCAAAGGAATGTAAAGTAAGTATTTTATAATAAATGGTATAAATGGTTGATTTGGAACATTCAAACATTTTATTTTTATTTTTTTTGAATATAGAATGAATTACGCGAACATGAGCATACTGTTGAATGTATTGCATGGGCACCAGAAACATCACATTCGGCAATAAATGAAGCAGCTGGTATTGATAATAAAAAAGGTGCACACCCCGGTCCATTTTTAGCATCAGGTTCACGTGATAAAACAATTAAAATTTGGGATGTGACATCCGGTCTATGTCTTTTCACATTAACCGGGCATGATAATTGGGTGCGGGGTATTATATTCCATCCCGGTGGTAAGTATATGATATCAGCTAGTGACGATAAAACTATTAGAGTTTGGGATCTCCGTAATAAACGATGTATGAAGACATTATATGCTCACCAGCATTTCTGCACGTCAGTTGGTAAGTAATTTTATTATTATAATATATTTATTACTTTTGTGTGGTTATGTGATATGAAGCTCGGGTTCTGATATAATTAAAGTCTATGCGTCCACTTTCTGCTTCATGTCAAATAGTGCCATTTATGGCTTTGGTTGCTGTCAATATAAACTTTTAACTTCCGCTTATAATAAAATACAAAAGCATTTCTTTTAATGGGACAATACGCTTTGTAAATCAATACAAATTACTGTGTGTTTCGTCGACTTCATATTTTGCCTATCCAATTGTCTGTCAGCTTCCATGGCAATTTTATATTTTATTATGTTGTAACGGGACCAATTCATGGTTAGTCTCTGTTTAACAGATTGCTACTGAGGTTTGTTCCCAAGCAGCCGTTAATCCGCTAGTTGAAGGCGGTGTGAGGTAGGGTTTTGGGAAACCCGGCGACATTAACACAACCGCGATTATTAAAAAATTGAGAATCGAATTACTACTGCATACCCATTCTTCCTTTCTCAGACCTTCGCTACTTTTAGTTAGATATGAAATTAAGAGAAAAAAAATTAATTCAATGGTACCTTAACTAAATCTTAACTAAACCTTAACTAATACAACAACTTAGGCTGTGTGCCATACTCAAGGTAAATGGCATTTTCGGTAAATTGTTTAGTAAATCGAATTACTGTACTAAAAAGGTGGTTACAGTTAATAGCAAAAAAGGTAATTGGTTTTGTTGTTCTTTTTTCACATTTGATTTGTTTATTTTGACAAAAATCAGATTAATTATTATAATTACTAAAATACGTGAATATAGAGGATAGTTTATTGGACTAAATATGAAGAAATCAAAAAATGATTAACGAAAAAAATGTTGACATTTCATTTGTTACCTACAAACCAGTGATTTTGACTCTCAAAACCTAAATATTTACCTAAAGTTTGGCACGACATGAAAGGTAAATTCGTACTAAAATTATAATTTACCGAATTTTACGGTTTATTTTGAGTATGGCACGCAGGCTTAATTAAAAATCAACTAAAACTTATATAAACTTAACTGCAACTTAACTAAATCTTCGTTTAAATGAATTTAAAATGATATGCGTCTTTATCACTTGGAAACTAAAACAGTGTGAGATCTTGGATTATGTAACCATTTCGAATTTCGACAAAATGGTCGATCTTTTTCAAAAAATTTATTATTTGACATGTCGAAATTGCGACAAGTTGAGGTTGTTTTACTCGAATACTTTTTAGGTTGCGACAGACATGTCGAAATGAGTAAAATAATTTTTTTTTTAAATAAAACTGGCCACATAATTAACATATTTCGACATGATTTGACATTTTTTGACATGTCGAAAGTCGAAACTCGAAATGCTTACAAGGAATAAAGAAAAGAAGTGAAGTAAAAAGAAACATCATTTACGGTCACGTGTTGTTAATAGAACTAAAAACATAAACATGGAAGAGTGATATTAAATAGTTGAATTAAAATTACTCAAACCAACACGGCCTCTTAATTTTTATGAAACTTTAAGTTAACTTAAATTTAAATTCGCACGATGCTTGACAAACAGCTTTTCGTTGAGCTCATTCGTCATAATATCAGCTAATTGATCTTCCGATTGAATTTATTTCAGCTCGAAATCACCATTTGCAATTGATTCGCGAATGAAATTGTATTTTACACCAATGTGCTTCATCGTGAAAGCTCTCGGTATCAGCATTAAAATTGCTGCAAAAGATTCATGAATTTGCATAAATCGTTTTTGCCCATAAAATTAAGGCAAGGGGTTAGCCCACAAAATTATGAATTATGCATAAATTGAGCAATAAAACAGGTAATAGTGGTCCGATTTCGATGAGTGATATTTTAATCGAAAGCTCCCGCGGTTCCTCTGCTACTTTAATGCACGATGGATTATCTTCTTAAATTGTAGTACATCCACATTCGATGTTTAATTCACTAAGCAAGCGTCGAAGTCACTTGCCTTCACAAATCCCACTTGCAATGTATTCGGCTTCAGTTGATGAGAAACTAACAGTGGATTACTTTCTCGTAAACAAGCTAACCACATTGCCAAAAACTTTATAAACATAACACGACGTTGATTTACGATAATTTTTGTCACCTACCTAATCAGCGTCGATATAACTAATAAATGGTATAGCATTCGTATGTTTTTTATAAACCATTTTTATGGTTTTTGTACCTTGAATGTATCGTAGTATCTGTTTTGCATATTTGAAATGTTCATTTTCACAACAACACTGGAATCAGCTTAAATAATTCGTAGCAACACACAAATCCGGACGAGTGGTTAATGTTGCATATGTTAGACACCCCATAAGCTCACGATATGGGTCTGTACAATTGTTCAATTTTCTACTCAGTAAAGCAATACTATTTACGATTGATGTCGCTTTATCCTTCGTCAACGTACATCAATATACGTAACTTGCTATTCCATTTGCATCTCTGACATATAAATAACGATCTGGCAAGCTGCTTTTGCATTCGATACTTTTCATAAATTGATGAAATCACTCGTTTTACATTCGAGAGGCCAAACCATATAACGATTTCTCCAATTTATAAACTTTTAATGTACCATCATGGAATCCTTCTGGTTGACACATATATCTTCGTTCAATTTTCCATTTAAAAATGCATATTTGATCCATTTGATTTACATTAATTTTAATGTGTCGCAATTACCAAAAAACTAGGAATGGTGTCAGTTTCGCAGTTGTTGAATACGTCTAACTGTAATCTAAGCCATTTTCTTGTATAAACCCTTTAGCGACTTGACTAGCTTTGTATCTATATAACCATTCGATTTGTGTTTAAGTTGAAAACCCCATTTTTTCGAAATCAACTTTCGACCTTTTGGTAAATCACACAATAACCATATACCGTTTTTAATTAGTGATGCATATTCTCCGTTAATTGCATACTCCCACTGTGGCCAATCAGGTTGTTGTTTCGCTTCTTTGATCGAAGTTGGGTCATTTTGAACGCACTCCTGAGGTGACAGAGCAAAATGTGCCGAGTAATCCCAATCACTATAATGTTGAACTGGCTTTCGTTCTCGACATAATAATGTTTGGCTTTCGTTCTCGATTTGTTTTACGTAGTTCGATGCCACCGATGTTATCAGTCTAGTCCGTACTACCACTGTTTTCAATTAGTATATTTTCGTTATCGGTGAAATGTTCATCATTTGTATTAATAGTGCCAACTAATGTTTCGTCGTCATCATTTTTAATGGTTTGTTCGTTTACGGCCTCTGAATCTGGTATGTCGATGATTTTTGCTTTGTTCAGAATTGATCTTTCGTCAAATGTTACGTATCGACCTATAACTAGTTTATTTGTATCCAAATCCTATAATCTATATGTAAGATGCGATGTGCCATAACCAATCTTGATACACTTTATGGATTTTGCATCCAATTTATTTTTCCAATTCCAATTTCTCGAATTTATTTATTATGTTCAAAAAATATTTATGATAATGTTTGAATATTTTATAGTAGTATTTTTACTGGTGTCAAGAGCTTTTTATTATGGTACATACTACGTATTTACCAAATCAGTTTCTGCACAAATTTCCATCAGTTTTTACTCACAGTATTTCCAATAATAATTTACTATAATTTTCAAGCCGAATTAAGAATTCTTCAAATTAAAAAAAAAAAAAAATTAAGCAACAACTAACGGTACCAACAATCCCATAAGCAAAAATTCCGTGAAGAAAGAGTTCCGTGCCGAACTTGTTCTTAAATTTTACTCAAAGTTGGCAGAATTGATATTGGTAGTTAGATAAATTGGCATTGCTACCAAATTTTAAAATTTGGTATAATTCGAGCCAATTTAAAACGCGATCGAAATATTGTTTGATTAATAACTGCTGCAATAGGTGTAATTAACTGAACCTAGTTCATCTGGGATACTAAAAATCTATGAAAATTTAGGTATAAATAAAATAAAAATTAATAATTTTTCTAAACTCCGGTGGTAATTGATTTTATGAATAATTGTATTAATCATAATGTATAATCGAGTTTTTACTGTATTTACATTTTTAATTTGCTAAACACAAAACCACACAATATTTATCAAATTAAAAAAAAAATCAATACTAATCAACTAAATATTTTCATTTATTTTCAGATTTCCATAAAACACATCCTTTTGTAATTTCTGGTAGCGTAGACCAAACAGTAAAAGTGTGGGAATGCCGTTAATAAAAAAAAAGTAAATAAAAAAAATTCTAATTACATACTCTTGTACTAAGAAAACTATATACAGTTAAAAGATTAATAAAAAAAATCATAAACTAAATTTAATACTTGGAAAATTAAAAAAAAAAAAAACAATAAAATATGAAAAATAATAAAAGTTTTCTTTCATTTTTTCCTCAAAATAAAAATAAAAGCTAAATAAATAAATAAAATTGAAATAAGGATATAAGGATTAATATTATTTTAACTTATTTGATTATTATATAAATACCATAAAATAAATATTTAATTTATTTTTTAAAATACTTGCCAGACAGTTTTAAAAATACGCAAAAACACCACCACTAACGAAAATACTATATCCTTATTTTCAAAAAAATAAAAGAAAATGATATTTGTGGATTTTTATTATTTTTAATTATGAAAAAATTAAAAATAATAAAATAACGAGATAATTTTTTTTTTTTAGTTTTATTTATTTAATTATATTATTACATATAATTATTTTTTTTATTTTATTAGTTTTTTTTTTTTTTTTTTTGAGATTAGAAATGATATACATATAAAAATATTTTTAATATTAAGCTTTAATTATTAAAAAAAAAATACATAAACATAAAATAAATTACAATTTATAAAAAAAAAATAAATAAATAAAAGGTAATTATATTTAATTATAATTTTTATTTTGTTCCCTAATTTTTTTTTGTTTAATTTTATTTGTACATTATTATTTTTATAATTATTTAAATATAATTAAAATAAATAAAGATGAAAAAAAAAAAAAAAAAATGTCTTCTCTTTTTTTATAAAAATGTTATAAAAACATAAAAAAAAACAAACAAAATTATATTTATTTACACCATCGATTTTTTTATGGTTATATTATTTTCTACTTAAAAATATTTCTTAAAAATTTTCGAACATTATAATCGTATTAGTAAATAAAACTAAATTTAAAAATACGACTTATAATTTATTAAATATTTTTTTTTTTTTGTTATTATTTTATACATATGATTTTATTTATAATTTATTATTTTCGAAAATGAAAATAAATTTTATTATTTTTTTTATCATTCTATAATTAAAATAATTTTTTGTGATTAAAAATATATAAATAAAAATAAATTATTCTGTATTTCTTATAAAAAAAAAAAAAAATCTAAATTAAGCTCAATTAAATAAAAAACAAAACGTGCTAATTAAATTAATTTGAGAGTTAAAAATAAACTATTTCCACCATGATTTCAACGAAACGAAAAAAATATATATATTTATTTATGCCAAAAACGGAAAGTAATTATAAATTTAATAAGTTTATTAAATATTATATCGATATAAGACAATAATATATTTTTATTTTTAATAATAAAAATATATATAATATATTATTATATTGTATATCTTTTTTGGTATATAATTAATTATTATTATTTAATTTTGTGTGACAATATTAAATATATTTTTAACTCTCAAATTAATTTAAATTTATTATGTTTTTAATAAAAAAAAAAAAAAAAAAAACTTCAATTTCATAAAAATATTTGATGCAATTTTAATTTTATTTAAAAAATAAAAAAAAAAAAACAAATTAAATTTAGAAATTATATTACATTATAAATATTAAAAATATTGATATTTTATTATTATTTTTAAATAAATAGTTGCAGATATTTTATTATTATAATTATTATTATTTATGAAACGAAATAAAAAATAAATACAAAAATAATCCGTGATTTTTCCGCCGCCGGTAAATATTTAACATCATCCAATTTGTTATTATTTTCTTAAAAAAAAAAAATTATTTAAATACGTTTAAAAATATTTATTACATAATACTAAAATAATTTAAAAAAAAAATATTAGTAATGAATATAAATATAATTTAATATGGCAAATAAAATAAAATCACAAATAAATAAATTAATTAATTAAAAAAACATTGAATAATTATTAATTTATCAGTGATTTAAAATTAAATAATTAATAATAGAAATATGATACACGTCATTTATACACTACCTACTACTACTATAGAGAGATAATTATTATTTCTTAAATCTAAAGTTGATTATATATTGATTATTTCATCATAGAAGTTTTATGTTTCCGTTTATTTATTTATTTAAATTTTTACTTTTTTTTTTTTTTTTTTGGATTTAATGATGAATTAATTAACAAACAAAAAAAAAAACATGTTTCTGTAAATACAAAATATGTCAACAATTAAATAATAAAAACAAAACAAAAAACATGGTTGGTTTTGTTTTATTTATGTAAATCGTGAAAGTTTCATTGGATTTAATCATTATTGTATTCAACGAATTTTTACATCTTAAAAAAAAAACGAGACACTAAATTGACACAATTTCTTGTAAAAATAAAAAGACGAAACCGAAAAGACGAGATCCAAACCCACAAAACTGTTATAAAAAGATGAATTTAATTTTTACAAGATGAAGTAGCAAAAAATATAAAATTCCAATACATTTATAAAATTAGTTCAATATACTACGTTTTGGTCACTCACACAAATAAAAACGAAATGTTATTGCAATTTTTTATTACAATTTTACAAAAGTGATTTCATTATCAACTTCTTCAAAATTGCTTGTAAATCAGCTATCACTGTGGCAATTCTTTGGCACCAAAGAAACCAACATGTGGTTTACATTCATTTTTCATGTTCTTTGTCAAAACCAACACAAATGTATATTATCAAAACCAACACTATTGTATATTATACAAGCCATGAAGCTTTCCAAAACCAACACTATTGTATATTATACAAGCCATGAAGCTTGGCTAAGTAAAACATATTATGACTACTATTTGGTGTATGTGTTAGTGAATTTGACTACAGTAAAAATCGAAACAAAAAATTATATTTCGCACTGTCCATACTCCTCTAAATTCAAAGTACATAACATTTCTACAAAAAAAACGAAACAAAAATTATATTTTGCGACTGTCCACTCTGCTCTCAATTATTAGTATATAGTATATTATATAATGAAGTAAATAATAATAATACTTCTCTCTCTCGTTAAATAATAAATTTGTTTTTTGCTTTGTCTTAAAGAGCGCAACATACTGTTGTTCCATCATTCGTATTCATTTTTTATTTACATCAAAGCATATAATAAAAGTATATACAAATTATACTACGTCACAACACTAATACTTAGCTATAGTAGTCACTTTTTGGCATGAGTATCGCAACTTCATGGCTTGTATATACATTTGTGTTGGTTTTGAGCTTGCTTAAGTAAAACATATTATGACTACTATTTGGTGTATGTGTTAGTGAATTTGACTACAGTAAAAATCGAAACAAAAAATTATATTTCGCACTGTCCATACTCCTCTAAATTCAAAGTACATAACATTTCTACAAAAAAAACGAAACAAAAATTATATTTTGCACTGTCCATTCTGCTCTAAATTCATAGTATATAGTATAGTATATAATGAAGTAAATAATAATAACAATACTTCTCTCTCTCGTTAAATAATAAATTTGTTTTTTGCTTTGTCATAAAGAGCGCAACATACTGTTGTTCCATCATTCGTATTCATTTTTTATTTACATCAAAGCATATAATAAAAGTATATACAAATTATACTACGTCACAACACTTATACTTAGGTATAGTAGTCACTTTTTGGCATAAGTATCGCAACTTCATGGCTTGTATATACAT
Source organism: Tipula confusa (assembly GCA_963556175.1). Lineage (NCBI taxonomy): Eukaryota > Metazoa > Arthropoda > Insecta > Diptera > Tipulidae > Tipula > Tipula confusa. Next base: position 31,255,913 of record OY744476.1, read on the forward strand.
TTGTGTTGGTTTTGTTCTTTGTCAAAAAATTCGATATCAACCAAAAAAATTAAAAATTACATTTTAACTAATTCCTACTGCATTAAATTATTATGACATGATGATCAAAACCAACACAAATGTATATTATACAAGCCATGAAGCTTGTCTAAGTAAAACATATTATGACTACTATGTGGTGTATGTGTTAGTGAATTTGACTACAGTAAAAATCGAAACAAAAAATTATATTTCGCACTGTCCATACTCCTCTAAATTCAAAGTACATAACATTTCTACAAAAAAAACGAAACAAAAATTATATTTTGCACTGTCCATTCTGCTCTAAATTCATAGTATATAGTATAGTATATAATGAAGTAAATAATAATAACAATACTTCTCTCTCTCGTTAAATAATAAATTTGTTTTTGCTTTGTCATAAAGAATGCAACATACTGTTGTTCCATCATTCGTATTCATTTTTTATTTACATCAAAGCATATAATAAAAGTATATACAAATTATACTACGTCACAACACTAATACTTAGGTATAGTAGTCACTTTTTGGCATGAGTATCGCAACTTCATGGCTTGTATATACATTTGTGTTGGTTTTGTGATGATACATAAATATTCTTTCAAAAGAACAGACGATAGTGTCGCGATAGTAATGTGTATTCAATTTGTATAAGGTTTGAGTCTTAGATAACATTTTAAATTTAGTACACATTTTTGTTACTCAGACTAACTGATATACTTTATTATTATTTTCATGTAAAAGATTAGTTGAAATACTATAATTCTTTATAGATTTGTGGCATCACCTTTACATTTCTGATACACTAACCATTACATTTTACCTGTATTTTGTAAATTTTCGATTTGTGCCATACATTTCACAAAATGCTTTTGATAGGCTTACATCATGAATTTTCGGGATTTTGAAAGTTTTTGATTTGTGGCCAGATTTATGCCAGAAATCGAAAATGTTCAAAATCCGGAAAATTCATGATGGTTAGCCTATCAAAACTGAGAAATTTATGCCTCAAATCGAAAATGTCCAAAATCCGGAAAATTAATAATGGTTAGCCTATCAAAACTGACGAATTAATGACTCAAATCGAAAATGTCCAAAATCCGGAAAATGTATGATGGTTAGCCTATCAAAAATGAGAAATTTATGCTTCAAATCGAAAATGCCCAAAATCCGGAAAATGCATGATGGTTAGTTAGCCTATCAAAACTGACGAATTAATGACTCAAATCGAAAATGTCCAAAATCCGGAAAATGCATGATGGTAAGCCTATCAAAACTGAGAAATTTATGCCACAAATCGAAAATGTCCAAAATCCGGAAAATTCATGATGGTTAGCCTATCAAAACTGAGAAATTTATGCCACAAATCGAAAATGTCCAAAATCCGGAAAATTCATGATGGTTAGTCTATCAAAACTGACGAATTAATGACTCAAATCGAAAATGTCCAAAATCCGGAAAATGCATGATGGTTAGCCTATCAAAACTGATAAATTTATGCCACAAATCGAAAATGTCCAAAATCCGGAAAATGCATGATGGTTAGCCTATCAAAACTGAGAACTATATGCCACAAATCGAAAATGTCCAAAATCCGGAAAATGCATGATGGTTAGCCTATCAAAACTGAGAATTTTATGCCATAAATCGAAAATGTCCAAAATCTGGAAAATGCATGATGGTTAGCCTATCAAAACTGACGAATTTATGACTCAAATCGAAAATGTCCAAAATCCGGAAAATGCATGATGGTTAGCCTATCAAAACTGAGAAATTTATGCCACAAATCGAAAATGTCCAAAATCCAGAAAGTGCATGATGGTTAGCCTATCAAAACTGACGAATTAATGACCCAAATCGACAATGTCCAAAATCCGAAAAATGCATGATGGTTAGCCTATCTAAACTGAAAAATTTATGCCACAAATCGAAAATGTCCAAAATCCGGAAAATGCATGATGGTTAGCCTATCAAAACTGAGAAATTTATGCCACAAATCGAAAATGTCCAAAATCCAGAAAGTGCATGATGGTTAGCCTATCAAAACTGACGAATTAATGACTCAAATCGAAAATGTCCAAAATCCGGAAAATGTATGATGGTTAGCCTATCAAAACTGACGAATTAATGACTTAAATCGAAAATGTCCAAAATCCGGAAAATGCATGATGGTTAGCCTATCAAAACTGACGAATTAATGACCCAAATCGACAATGTCCAAAATCCGAAAAATGCATGATGGTTAGCCTATCTAAACTGAAAAATTTATGCCACAAATCGAAAATGTCCAAAATCCGGAAAATGCATGATGGTTAGCCTATCAAAACTGAAAAATTTATGCCACAAATCGAAAATGTCCAAAATCCGGAAAATGCATGATGGTTAGTTAGCCTATCAAAACTGAGAATTTTATGCCATAAATCGAAAATGTCCAAAATCTGGAAAATGCATGATGGTTAGCCTATCAAAACTGACGAATTAATGACCCAAATCGACAATGTCCAAAATCCGGAAAATGCATGATGGTTAGCCTATCTAAACTGAAAAATTTATGCCACAAATCGAAAATGTCCAAAATCCGGAAAATGCATGATGGTTAGCCTATCAAAACTGAAAAATTTATGCCACAAATCGAAAATGTCCAAAATCCGGAAAATGCATGATGGTTAGCCTATCAAAACTGACGAATTTATGACTCAAATCGAAAATGTCCAAAATCCGGAAAATGCATGATGGTTAGCCTATCAAAACTTCCGAAATTTATGCCACAAATCGAAAATTTTCAAAGTTCTTAAAACACGTGGTGGTTAATCCATGTAAACAGAGGACATTTGTCTAAGCATAAAAAATTCAGACTATTAGAAAATTGTATGTTTTCACGTGGCAGCTATGGAAACAGGTTCAACCTGGCTAAGCATACTTATTAAATGAATAAGCCCAACGGAACTTACGAGAGTGACGGAACAATGTAAGTATGATGTCTATGGTAAGTTCATTCTTTAATTTTAAACATAATATAATGACAGTCACCATTCAAACAACAAATTTGGCATACATCGAAGCCAGAAATAGAACAGTATTGTACATGCATATTTTGTTACGATAGTATTGTCAACATGTTCCAGGCCTAACAGCTATACAAAAAGACACGATATTCTGACAATTGAACCCGCAGTATGCTAGCACACCTTTTTGTTTAGTGAAATGAATAACCAATCCCAATATCCTTATAGTATAAACATTTATGTTGAATCCTTGGTAATAAACTAGAGGAATGTTCCTTGTTATGCGTAGTAGCATCAGGTTGCACGGTGATTTCATATAAATTTCAGTTTTCTAGTTTGCATTAGACAATCAAAATTTGTGCACCAACTTAATATTTACTAACCGCAGCTATTTTCACTTTATTTACATTTTTCCTTTTGGTATTTGATCAATAATTTTCCATTTTCCACACACAGTATTAAATTTGACACCGTCGCAACAACAACCAAAAAATCTAAACAAAGTGAAAACCATACACGTAAAAAATGTCGTCAGTGATAAAAAATAAATTTCGAAATATGTTTAAAAGGCATCGGGCGATATCACCAATGGTCAACATTGATTTTGAGCCAACCTCCGCTGTGTACAGTGCTAGTGATTATGAATATAAAACGCCACGATCAACACGATTTTGTGACAAGCCCATACATGACCCTCAGTTTGAATGTTGTTTTTGTTATCACGAAACGAAATACTCGAACGATAGCGGATATGATGAAATCGATTTGTGCGAAAAACGTGATGATACGAATATATCGTCCCATCGGTATTTCGATCGAGATTGTTCGATACTGGAAAGTAGTCGACAAAAATTGACCGAAGATACAAAATTTAATTTATTCTTCGACAATAATCCAAAATTGATACGATTCTATAAGGATTTGTCGAATCACGATCGTCGCATCATTGACTGTATGATTGCTAAGAGGTCTAATGATTTGTTGCAAATGGAAGATTCGTTTATAGCGCATAAGCACTGGGCGAACGAGACGACGTTAAATAAAAAATTAATTACGAAATATAATAAAATGTATAATAATTTAATAAATAAGAAGAATACATATGACCACGAGCAGCTGATCAAACGACTTAACTATTTGGCGACCTTGACTTCGGACAAGCAGAACAAGCTAAGATCGAATTTAGCGAAACGTGACACCGAACTCACCAAACGGCTGAACAAATTAAAATTAATCAAGAAATATTGTCAAGAGGAGAAAAGCTACGAAGCAAAAACTCGTGCCAATCTCATCAATTTGAATAGCTACGAAAATAATTTGGATACCGAAATTAAAATTATTAACTGTCTGAATCGATTGGACGATAAACTATTGAATGCGGAACGAATCCGTAACAATAAGTTGGAAAATTTAAAAAGTAAAATCAAAATTGAGAACAACATCATTAAGAATTTGAACGAATTCAATAAGACGGAAATCAAAAATTTTGATAAGCTGAAGAAGTTCCAATTGATGGAATGTATTAATGAGCGCGATCGAAAATATCGAAAATTTTTGGACGAGAAACAGAAATACTACAGTCATCTGAATGAAAAGGCGCGACGGACAGCCGAATTTCGTGATTTGATACGGTCATCGATCACACCGGATAATATGTGTTTTAAAGTCAAACACTATAGAAATATAACGGATCGATCGGGTTCAAGTTCGAAAACGAATTACACAACACCATTCTGATCGGGGCCATATATTTTTCGACCATCATCGCAACATCGAAGTTAAGAAAATTTTAGTATTTTGAACCATCGGCTTCGCACAAAAATAAGACTTACAAATAGTAACAAATTAACGGATAATTTAGGACAGAGCGCAATTGGACCGTTTTCGATTGGAGTCTTCCGAACACACTCAATATTTTGTAAACTGGTTTTATATTTGTTGATTAGGTAATTGAAATAAAATATGCATTAATTTAAAGTCGAATCAATGAAAACAGCTGGTTGTCAAATTATTTATGAGAAGAAAATTGACATTACGTCCCGCTAAAAAATGTCTGCTCCAATTTATAAGTTGATTAAACCTAGTGCGTGTTTGATGCGAAGCCATCTGTATTTTAGTTGCCCTAAAGGTCCCTTTCTAATTCATTGGAAAGTGACTTTATTTGCAAGTCCTGAGTCTCTCCCAACGATGCTATTTTGAAAACAACAATCATTACTAAATTTACGATTTTGATAGCCATCATGCATTTTCTAGATTTTGGACATTTTCGATTTGAGGCATAAATTCGTCAATTTTGATAGGCTAACCATCATGCATTTTCCGGATTTTGGACATTTTCGGTTTGTGGCATTAATTTTTCAGTTTTGATAGGCTAACCATCATGCATTTTCCGGATTTTGGACATTTTCGATTTGAGGCATAAATTTCTCATTTTTGATAGGCTAACCATCATGCATTTTCCGGATTTTAGACATTTTCGATTTGAGGCATAACGTTTTCATTTTTGATAGGCTTACCATCATGCATTTTCCGGATTTTGGACATTTTCGATTTGTGGCATAAATTTTTCATTTTTGATAGGCTTACCATCATGCATTTTTCGGATTTTGGACATTTTCGATTTGTGGCATAAATTTTTCATTTTTGATAGGCTAACCATCATGCATTTTCCGGATTTTAGACATTTTCGATTTGAGGCATAACGTTTTCATTTTTGATAGGCTTACCATCATGCATTTTCCGGATTTTGGACATTTTCGATTTGTGGCATAAATTTTTCAGATTTGATAGGCTAACCATCATGCATTTTCCGGATTTTGGACATTTTCGATTTGTGGCATTAATTTTTCAGTTTTGATAGGCTAACCATCATGCATTTTCCGGATTTTGGACATTTTCGATTTGAGGCATAAATTCGTCAATTTTGATAGGCTAACCATCATGCATTTTCCGGATTTTGGACATTTTCGGTTTGTGGCATTAATTTTTCAGTTTTGATAGGCTTACCATCATGCATTTTCCGGATTTTGGACATTTTCGATTTGAGGCATAAATTTCTCATTTTTATTTGAGGCATAACGTTTTCATTTTTGATAGGCTTACCATCATGCATTTTCCGGATTTTGGACATTTTCGATTTGTGGCATAAATTTTTCATTTTTGATAGGCTAACCATCATGCATTTTCCGGATTTTAGACATTTTCGATTTGAGGCATAACGTTTTCATTTTTGATAGGCTTACCATCATGCATTTTCCGGATTTTGGACATTTTCGATTTGTGGCATAAATTTTTCATTTTTGATAGGCTTACCATCATGCATTTTTCGGATTTTGGACATTTTCGATTTGTGGCATAAATTTTTCATTTTTGATAGGCTAACCATCATGCATTTTCCGGATTTTAGACATTTTCGATTTGAGGCATAACGTTTTCATTTTTGATAGGCTTACCATCATGCATTTTCCGGATTTTGGACATTTTCGATTTGTGGCATAAATTTTTCAGATTTGATAGGCTAACCATCATGCATTTTCCGGATTTTGGACATTTTCGATTTGTGGCATTAATTTTTCAGTTTTGATAGGCTAACCATCATGCATTTTCCGGATTTTGGACATTTTCGATTTGAGGCATAAATTCGTCAATTTTGATAGGCTAACCATCATGCATTTTCCGGATTTTGGACATTTTCGGTTTGTGGCATTAATTTTTCAGTTTTGATAGGCTAACCATCATGCATTTTCCGGATTTTGGACATTTTCGATTTGAGGCATAAATTTTTCATTTTTGATAGGCTTACCATCATGCATTTTCCGGATTTTGGACATTTTCGATTTGTGGCATAAATTTTTCAGATTTGATAGGCTAACCATCATGCATTTTCCGGATTTTGAACATTTCCGATTTGTGGCATTAATTTTTCAGTTTTGATAGGCTAACCATCATGCATTTTCCGGATTTTGGACATTTTCGATTTGAGGCATAAATTCGTCAATTTTGATAGGCTAACCATCATGCATTTTCCGGATTTTGGACATTTTCGATTTGAGGCATAAATTTCTCATTTTTGATAGGCTAACCATCATGCATTTTCCGGATTTTAGACATTTTCGATTTGAGGCATAACGTTTTCATTTTTGATAGGCTTACCATCATGCATTTTCCGGATTTTAGACATTTTCGATTTGAGGCATAACGTTTTCATTTTTGATAAGCTTACCATCATGCATTTTCCGGATTTTGGACATTTTCGATTTGTGGCATAAATTTTTCAGATTTGATAGGCTAACCATCATGCATTTTCCGGATTTTGGACATTTTCGATTTGTGGCATTAATTTTTCAGTTTTGATAGGCTAACCATCATGCATTTTCCGGATTTTGGACATTTTCGATTTGAGGCATAAATTCGTCAATTTTGATAGGCTAATCATCATGCATTTTCCGGATTTTGGACATTTTCGGTTTGTGGCATTAATTTTTCAGTTTTGATAGGCTAACCATCATGCATTTTTCGGATTTTGGACATTTTCGATTTGAGGCATAAATTTCTCATTTTTGATAGGCTAACCATCATGCATTTTCCGGATTTTAGACATTTTCGATTTGAGGCATAACGTTTTCATTTTTGATAGGCTTACCATCATGCATTTTCCGGATTTTGGACATTTTCGATTTGTGGCATAAATTTTTCAGATTTGATAGGCTAACCATCATGCATTTTCCGGATTTTGGACATTTTCGATTTGTGGCATTAATTTTTCAGTTTTGATAGGCTAACCATCATGCATTTTCCGGATTTTGGACATTTTCGATTTGAGGCATAAATTCGTCAATTTTGATAGGCTAACCATCATGCATTTTCCGGATTTTGGACATTTTCGATTTGAGGCATAAATTTCTCATTTTTGATAGGCTAACCATCATGCATTTTCCGGATTTTAGACATTTTCGATTTGAGGCATAACGTTTTCATTTTTGATAAGCTTACCATCATGCATTTTCCGGATTTTGGACATTTTCGATTTGTGGCATAAATTTTTCAGATTTGATAGGCTAACCATCATGCATTTTCCGGATTTTGGACATTTTCGATTTGTGGCATTAATTTTTCAGTTTTGATAGGCTAACCATCATGCATTTTCCGGATTTTGGACATTTTCGATTTGAGGCATAAATTCGTCAATTTTGATAGGCTAATCATCATGCATTTTCCGGATTTTGGACATTTTCGGTTTGTGGCATTAATTTTTCAGTTTTGATAGGCTAACCATCATGCATTTTTCGGATTTTGGACATTTTCGATTTGAGGCATAAATTTCTCATTTTTGATAGGCTAACCATCATGCATTTTCCGGATTTTAGACATTTTCGATTTGAGGCATAACGTTTTCATTTTTGATAGGCTTACCATCATGAATTTTCCGGATTTTGGACATTTTCGATTTGTGGCATAAATTTCTCAGTTTTGATAGGCTAACCATCATGCATTTTCCGGATTTTAGACATTTTCGATTTGAGGCATAACTTTTTCATTTTTAAAAGGCTTACCATCATACATTTTCCGGATTTTGGACATTTTCGATTTGTGGCATAAATTTTTCAGTTTTGATAGGCTAACCATCATGCATTTTCCGGATTTTAGACATTTTCGATTTGAGGCATTAATTCGTCAGTTTTGATAGGCTAACCATCATGAATTTTCCGGATTTTGGACATTTTCGATTTGTGGCATAAATTTCTCAGTTTTGATAGGCTAACCATCATGCATTTTCCGGATTTTGGACATTTTCGATTTGAGGCATAAATTTCTCATTTTTGATAGGCTAACCATCATGCATTTTCCGGATTTTGGACATTTTCGATTTGAGGCATAAATTTTTCAGTTTTGATAGGCTAACCATCATGCATTTTCCGGATTTTGGACATTTTCGATTTGAGGCATAACTTTTTCATTTTTGATAGGCTTACCATCATGCATTTTCCGGATTTTCACGTTTTCGATTTGAGGCATAAATTTCTCATTTTTGATAGGCTAACCATCATGCATTTTCCGGATTTTAGACATTTTCGATTTGAGGCATAACGTTTTCATTTTTGATAGGCTTACCATCATGCATTTTCCGGATTTTGGACATTTTCGATTTGTGGCATAAATTTTTCAGTTTTGATAAGCTAACCATCATGCATTTTCCGGATTTTGGACATTTTCGATTTGTGGCATAAATTTATCATTTTTGATAGGCTTACCATCATGCATTTTCCGGATTTTGGACATTTTCGATTTGTGGCATAAATTTTTCATTTTTGATAGGCTAACCATCATGCATTTTCCGGATTTTGGACATTTTCGATTTGAGTCATTAATTCGTCAGTTTTGATAGGCTAACCATCATGAATTTTCCGGATTTTGGACATTTTCGATTTGTGGCATAAATTTCTCAGTTTTGATAGGCTAACCATCATGCATTTTCCGGATTTTGGACATTTTCGATTTGAGGCATAAATTTTTCAGTTTTGATAGGCTAACCATCATGCATTTTCCGGATTTTAGACATTTTCGATTTGAGGCATAACCTTTTCATTTTTGATAGGCTTACCATCATGCATTTTCCGGATTTTCACGTTTTCGATTTGTGGCATAAATTTTTCATTTTTGATAGGCTTACCATCATGCATTTTCCGGATTTTGGACATTTTCGATTTGAGTCATTAATTCGTCAGTTTTGATAACCATCATGCATTTTCCGGATTTTGGACATTTTCGATTTGTGGCATAAATTTCTCAGTTTCGATAGGCTAACCATCATCCGTTTTCCGGATTTTGGACATTTTCGATTTGAGTCATTAATTCGTCAGTTTTGATAGGCTAACCATCATGCATTTTCCGGATTTTGGACATTTTCGATTTGTGGCATAAATTTCTCAGTTTTGATAGGCTAACTAACCATCATGCATTTTCCGGATTTTGGACATTTTCGATTTGTGACATAAATTTCTCAGTTTTGATAGGCTAACCATCATGCATTTTCCGGATTTTGGACATTTGCGATTTGTGGCATAAATTTCTGTTTTGATAGGCTAACCATCATGAATTTTCCGGATTTTGGACATTTTCGATTTGAGTCATTAATTCGTCAGTTTTGATAGGCTAACCATCATGCATTTTCCGAATTTTGGACATTTTCGATTTGAGTCTTTAACTCGTCAGTTTTGATAGGCTAACCATCATGCATTTTCCGGATTTAGGACATTTTCGATTTGAGGCATCAATTTCTCATTTTTGATAGGCTAACCATCATGCATTTTCCGGATTTTGAACATTTTCGATTTGTGGCATAAATTTCTCAGTTTCGATAGGCTAACCATCATCCGTTTTCCGGATTTTGGACATTTTCGATTTGAGTCATTAATTCGTCAGTTTTGATAGGCTAACCATCATGCATTTTCCGGATTTTGGACATTTTCGATTTGTGGCATAAATTTCTCATTTTTGATAGGCTAACCATCATGCATTTTCCGGATTTTGGACATTTTCGATTTGTGGCATAAATTTCTCAGTTTTGATAGGCTAACCATCATGCATTTTCCGGATTTTGGACATTGTCGATTTGGCTCATTAATTCGTCAGTTTTGATAGGCTAACAACCATCATGAATTTTCCGGATTTTGGACATTTTCGATTTGTGGCATAAATTTCTCAGTTTTGATAGGCTAACCATCATGCATTTTCCGGATTTTGGACATTTTCGATTTGAGTCATTAATTCGTCAGTTTTGATAGGCTAACCATCATGAATTTTCCGGATTTTGGACATTTTCGATTTGTGGCATAAATTTCTCAGTTTTGATAGGCTAACCATCATGCATTTTCCGGATTTTGGACATTTTCGATTTGTGGCATAAATTTCTCAGTTTTGATAGGCTAACCATCATGCATTTTCCGGATTTTGGACATTTTCGATTTGAGTCATTAATTCGTCAGTTTTGATAGGCTAACCATCATACATTTTCCGGATTTTGGACATTTTCGATTTGAGTCATTAATTCGTCAGTTTTGATAGACTAACCATCATGCATTTTCCGGATTTTGGACATTCTCGATTTAAGTCACTAATTCGTCAGTTTTGATAGGCTAACCATCATCCTTTTTCCGGATTTTGGACATTTTCGATTTGAGGCATAAATTTCTCAGTTTTGATAGGCTAATCATCATGAATTTTCCGGATTTTGGACATTTTCGATTTGAGTCATTGATTCGTCAGTTTTGATAGGCTAACCATCATGCATTTTCCGGATTTTGGACATTTTCGATTTGTGGCATAAATTTCTCACAGTTTTGATAGGCTAACCATCATGCATTTTCCGGATTTTAGACATTTTCGATTTGTGGCATAAATTTCTCAGTTTTGATAGGCTAACTAACCATCATGCATTTTCCGGATTTTGGACATTTTCGATTTGAGTCATTAATTCGTCAGTTTTGATAGACTAACCATCATGCATTTTCTGGATTTTGGACCTTTTCGATTTGTGGCATAAATTTCTCAGTTTTGATAGGCTAACTAACCATCATGCATTTTCCGGATTTTGGACATTTTCGATTTGAGTCATTAATTCGTCAGTTTTGATAGACTAACCATCATGCATTTTCCGGATTTTGGACATTCTCGATTTAAGTCATTTATTCGTCAGTTTTGATAGGCTAACCATCATGCATTTTCCGGATTTTGGACATTTTCGATTTGTGGCATAAATTTCTGTTTTGATAGGCTAACCATCATGAATTTTCCGGATTTTGGACATTTTCGATTTGAGTCATTAATTCGTCAGTTTTGATAGGCTAACCATCATGCATTTTCCGAATTTTGGACATTTTCGATTTGAGTCTTTAACTCGTCAGTTTTGATAGGCTAACCATCATGCATTTTCCGGATTTTGGACATTTTCGATTTGTGGCATAAATTTCTCAGTTTTGATAGGCTAATCATCATGAATTTTCCGGATTTTGGACATTTTCGATTTGAGTCATTGATTCGTCAGTTTTGATAGGCTAACCATCATGCATTTTCCGAATTTTGGACATTTTAGATTTGTGGCATAAATTTCTCAGTTTTGATAGGCTAACCATCATACATTTTCTGGATTTTGGACATTTTCGATTTGTGGCATAAATTTCTGTTTTGATAGGCTAACCATCATGAATTTTCCGGATTTTGGACATTTTCGATTTGAGTCATTAATTCGTCAGTTTTGATAGGCTAACCATCATGCATTTTCCGAATTTTGGACATTTTCGATTTGAGTCTTTAACTCGTCAGTTTTGATAGGCTAACCATCATGCATTTTCCGGATTTTGGACATTCTCGATTTGAGTCATTGATTCGTCAGTTTTGATAGGCTAACCATCATGCATTTTCCGGATTTTGGACATTTTCGATTTGAGTCATTAATTCGTCAGTTTTGATAGGCTAACCATCATGCATTTTCCGGATTTTGGACATTTTCGATTTGTGGCATAAATTTCTCAGTTTTGATAGGCTGGCTAACCATCATGCATTTTCCGGATTTTGAACATTTTCGATTTGTCGCTTAAATTTCTGAGTTTTGATAGGCTAACCATCATGTGTTTTCCGGATTTTGGACATTTTCGATTTGAGTCATTAATTCGTCAGTTTTGATAGGCTAAGCATCATGCATTTTATTTAAAATTGTAGTTAATCTTAGTTGACGACCGAAGTGTTAATATAATCGGACATACCTTAAGGTTATCTCTAGGGAGGTAGAAAACTCCAGTCAGACACCTTCAGAAATATAAATGAAAATTAGTACGAAAAGTTGATTAAGAAAAATTTAGATACGACACTTCCAAATAAGAATTGATCGACGAAAATGCAAGATCCAGAAATTTGGGGAAGCTAGGAATCGTTCAAGTGAATCTTGTAGTTTCTTTACACCGTTGACATTCATTCCAACCACCCCAGATATCATGGATTCCTAATAAATCCAGACGATTTCCGAACATTCATCCACTTATCATAATAAAAACGAAATCGTACTTTTTAAACGATCAATATGTTAAATTGAGTTTATTTAATACAGTGTTAAAAAGCGTGTTTGGTCACAAAATACCAAAATGGTCAACAAAATAACTTTTAAAAATCATGTTAAAAACATTTCAAAATTCAAACTATCATACTACTCTAATTTCACCATCATTCGAATCGCGTCCATTCCAACGAGAGTTGCGTATTCGAGTATCTCATCATTTTTGTCATCGCCCGCCATCTGTATATATTGTTGTAACTTCATGAAACCGCGACGATATAGAATAAAAATATTTTTCAGTTCGTCGATACCCGACGGTTTATTACGATCGACCATCGTTTGATCGGGTTCTAAGCGTTGATATTTTTTTTCGTCGAGACGTGCAAGAAGCGCATCATCGATTAAATGCCATGTATAAATTTCGGGACACAGAAGATATGATGGATACAGTTTACCTTTGTAACGCATTTTAGGACATGCGTGTATATAGTAACCCATGTAGTAGTTACATATATCAGGATTTAATTGACACAATGTTTTGGTGAATGATATTTCGCGCAGTGAACCGTACGTACCAAGCGATAAAAACGAATAGTCGGGATCGTAGAAAAAGTATACCGAACTAATACATTTGGGTAGTACATCGATAACACCGACTGCGATTAATTTATCGTCGAGCCAATACTGTTGATGAAATGATCCAAGACTAACGGGTTGATCGTCTTCGGCGGCATTCGTATCCTGGAAATTAAAATGCAATTTAATAGATCAAATATGGTAAAGATTTTATGACGGCTATGATTATATTTAGGATTGCCGGTTTTTGTAAATTGAATCGATTAAAAAACTATAAAAGCTTAAATGATTTTTTGGGAACCACCAATACACAACAATCACTTACAAAAAGATTTTTTTTCTTAACTACCTTTAATGGAGTTTCCACTAAAAATGTTGTAAATGTTTCTTCTGTTTCGGGTGGATCGTTATGTATAGTGATTTGATATTTCTTAAACAATTCAAATTCAATATCGATATAATTTCGAAATTCTGGACCAGTGGTACGAATTATACGTGTCTGTAATACAAAGAAAACAGTTTGTGAGATTAGTATAGCCAAAAACCAATTACCTTGAGCGGTGATTCGACAAGGAATCGTAAATATCGACGCATTTGCAATTTTTCGATCGGGTCGTTATGTATTACCATTTGATATTGTTTATACAATTCAAATGATTCGGGTGTTTCGCCATCGGTTGACGGAACTACTTTTACCTAAAAACGATACATTATTATGATTTGAACTCGATTAGATATTCCATTCTATATCATACCTGTAAACGATGAACTCCATTTTTCGGTTGTTCATTTAAAAAATCTTCCAAAGTTTTTTCACAAGTTTTCACCTCCTTTTCGGTCATTGTTAAACCTTGTTTAGCCAATTTTTCTCGTTTTCGTTCGATTCTCATCAATTTGGCTTTTTTTCTTAATGGATTACTGCATACAACAGTTAATGGCAATTCTATATCTTTTGAATTAACATCACTTGTAATCGGTGTTAAATGCACATCATTTGATTTGCATACCAATTCTTTACGTTTGGGACGAACAATTTTATTCCCCTTCAAAAGCTCGCTGTCGATTTTACTAACATCCAAACTGTCGAAATCATCCCGTTTTGTAGAATTTGCTTTACATTTTTGCATATTCATTGGAATATCTAAATGTGATTCACCAGCTACTTCGCTTTTATCACCAGTCGGACGGTCATCTTTTATAATGCCATCGAGAAGGAATTTATTCATTCGTTTAAGGATTTTTTTATGAGACTTTGATATTTTAAATTTCCTAACATCACATCTGGAAATAAAATGTAATAAGTAGATATCGTTAAATGCGACTAATTATCGACAACTTACTTGATAGTATAACTAGGACAACAAGTCTCAGCCATGGTCGGTTTATAGCAATAAGTACCAGACCTTCGCCATCCTCGATCGATTAAATCCTGATATGTTTGCACCGTCAATTCATAAGCTGACATACCTATAATAATCGATGACACATAATAAAATTTTATCAGATACAGACTACGAATTATAACAACGAAAAATTCCATCACACTACGACTCACCATGCGATACATTACGACTTCCTTTACAGTAGCCACAACTATAATCCGAGTGTTTCCCGTAATAATTCACAAACGATAAACTATCTCGTGAATATTCCATCCTATTTAACTGGGCAAATAATAATTATTTCACGGAAAATTTTTAATGTTTAGGCGCAAATCTGTCCGGATGGCTTCAATTCGACGGAAGTTTTCCACAAACAAAAATATTTTATCTATATCGTATTAAAATTTAACTATATAATTATCTAATTTATTTTTTGAAATATATCGAATTAATTAGTATTCAAATTAATGTTGTATAACAAAAATAATTAAAAATAAAAAAAAAGTTTTGTTTGATGAACGAAACGAAAAAAAATGAAAATTTGATGTTTGTCAGAAATGTCAAAAACCTTCATTCAAAAGAAATCATTTTTACAGTGTAGACTGACATCTATACGAGAATGAGTGAACTTTTTTTTTAGCATTTGTAAGGTTTTTTATATTTGATGATTCAAAAAAAAATTCTTAACTCGTTAGACCAGTGTCAAGTAGCCATAGCTGCCGGACGTCATTTTTTTCTGCGAAAAACTTTGTTTTATGTGATAGACGATAGTGTTTTATAGTTGTAAATCAATAAATACAGCAAATTAAATAAAAAATGTAACAAAAATGCAATGAAATATAACTAACCGTTTAGTAGTAAGCTCAAATAAAATATAAAACAAAATGGACCAACAAATTTATTACCCTAACTCGATGCTAGAGGAAAATTCAAACATGAAAACCGACCACTATACAGATTGTGGTTATAACAATTATAAAATACAATAAACTTTAAATATAATAAAGACAACAACCCGACCAATCTCACACCAGCGGCAATTAATATTAAATATAAATGGTAATCATTGTCCAGCAAATATAGAGGAAGTAGCATATCATTGATCCAAAGACCAAACAAATCCGGGTAATTCAACGAGATCTGGAAACAGTAATAATATTAATAACAACATCATTAGTCGCCCTAATTATGAAACAACCAGCAATATCCTAAATAATACAACTAATACCATAAACAAATACTTAATACCAGTATGCATTCAGTACACTTGGGAGCTGAAACCGATAATTAAAACTTGGCTGCAGTAACAATGAATTTTACAAATGGACAACAAGAACCCATTTTTGAGGAGTAGCATAATATTGAGATTTCAAACAAATAAAAAAGCTAATTCAATAAGAGACATTAGAAAGATTATTCCGCATCTATCAAGTAAAGATAGTGGAGATAAAACCAGTTTAAACATAGAGAGTGAAAAGAGAAATCTATGCAAATTTAAAGACCCTAGAAGAAATGGTGTTAAAGGTGAATGAGGTTATCTTATTAAAGAAAAAAAAAATAAAAACGTGAAACGCATCAATCAAGCTAGTCGACATGTAAACCATAAGGATAGCATTGAATATCACACAGATGATGAACAAGCTGTCATGCATTTTTGCAAGTATCTTTGGTGTATGACACGGAGATGTTCTGTTCCCGATACTCTACCATAATCTCTTGTTAGAATTTGCCGTCAGTCTCATGTTGGTCCTGGCATATGCAGATGATATCTTCGTATTGTACTGAATGGCAGCAGCCCAACATATTTTTAAGATACACTTGTATGATTCTCAGTTGTCTTTTGTCTAAAAATCAATGAGTATTTGGGGGCCTGATCCCTGGTAGATCAGTTCTCACCCACGATCTTTCTTATTATAGTGTGGTAGGGGCCCACGCTACGATCACTCGTATGATTATTCAATTTTTCAGTAAATATCAACAAATAAATACACGGCAAATAAATATTTTATTTTAATGAATTTTTACTCAATTTAATTAGTTTAGTTTAATTTCAATTATTAACATTTTTTTACACTGTTTGATCAAACTATTTCAACGTCAAAATTATTCTGTTACATTTTTATTCTTTCTTTCTTGTCTTTTTTTTTACGATGTCGCCCACCTAACCAAAAAAGGTGGTACCAATTATGAGAGTTGGAACGCCACAAGTATAAAGACCATTGAAATCAGTACAATGATGGTGTAATTTCTGAGAAGAGAGCCGCAATTTGCCAGTCGTATAGAGGTCGCTAGTAACGATGGATTCCCGGGGTAGAAACTTAGCTTCCTCCATTTGTGTTGCATAATACGAAGTGCAAGCTCGATATCGAAACGAATAGAGCCAGATTGTTGATGCCGACTGATATCAAAGAAGAAACGGGTGTTTCCGTTACCTTAAACCGTTTTCCACTCATTCTAATTGTGGGGGAGGGGGTATTAAAGCACGCGTTTTCAAAATTAAAACACGATCAAATTTTTTTTTATATTTATCCACTGAAAATTAATTCGATTTTTATTTTCAACAATAATTTTGTTTTTATCATTTTTAAAATTAATTTTTTTTTTTAAATTTTAAATAATTTTTATTTTTTATTTTTTATAATATGTTTGTTTAGTTTTGTAATAAAAATATATATTTGATTTCTATTTTATTTGCATAATTTATTTATAATTAGTTTTTTTTTGTCAAATCATTTATTAATTATAGTATGTATTAATAATAGTTTAATGTATAATTTATTGAATAGTAATTTAATTTTTAGGTATTTAATATATTGTGAACAGGGTGTCATTTAAGTAGGTACAATAAATTCAGAAAATTTAAAAACACAAATGAAAAAAAAATATATGTTGCGAATACAAAACTCGCCAAAACAAACGAAATCCCGCTTTCTATATGATCTACATTGAAACCTATACCGTAGGAAGGCGTTAGAATAGTAATTGAGTATGACAACATAAAATTTATGATTGAAGTACAAGTTCAAAAACTTTTGACAGAGGTGGGATTCGATTCTGTTTCGATGATATGGTAATGAAAAAATAATAATTATCATCAAGTTTTTATTTACTTTTATTAGTTTGTTTTATCATCATCATAATAAATGCGATTCCGGTTTACAAAATGAAAAAAATAATTAGTTCAGAGTATTTACGCATGATGGCAGTGCAAATATTTGTAAAATATATGAAATCAAAAATAATAATTAGACATTAGGCGCAAAGAAACTAATTTGACGCCAAATTTATCATTAGCTTCAAAAAATAATAGGATTTGTGATATAATCGTAAAATCCAAACCAATAATAAAAAATAATTAACTTATCATCGAAAGACCACAAATCGCGATTTTCTTTTAATAAATGTTAAACTCGCGTTAAATTTTGTTTTCATTTCGATTACCAGTGATAAAATTAAATTCTTTGCGCCTAAATTTATGTTTTATTTTTTTATTTTTTCATATATTTTATAAATATTTGCTTGGCATCAAGCGTAAATACTCTGAAGTAATGTCATTTTTTCATTTCGTACACTAGTGATAGTGAATTACTTGAATTGGTACGAAATATCTATAATTATTTGATAGTGTAAATATATGACCGCGTCTTTAACAATGTCGTTTGCCATTGATTCTGGGCTCAAAATATAATCTTGTCTAGTTCTTTTATGATGGTGGTACCTTGTTTCAAACTCAAAGAAAGTAGATAATCTGATATTGATTAGATCAATATGCTCCAATTTCTGAATTTTTCTTACATACTCAGGTCACCCTATAAATATATATATTTATGTTTTTTTGTTTGTTATAAATTATTAATAACGTAAATTAATTAGTAAATAATTTTTTTTGATTTATCTAAAAAAATTTGTTTAGAAATAAATTTTAATTTGTTAAATTATTAATGTTTTATATCAATGAATTTTATTTTTTTATACAATTTATAATAATTATTGATTTGTTTATTATTTTAAATTGATTTATTTACATAGGAAAAAAGATTTTTTTATTTTAAATTTATTAAAGAAATTATTTGAATCGATAATTATATGGTTTTATGGGTAAATATTTCGGGAAGTTTAAAATCGTTACAGAAAAGAAGATAAATTGGAAATAAATGTCCATTCAAGTCTAGTCTAATTTTGCTCTAATTTTACTTTAGTAAGCATAAAAAATAATATAATAACTGCGTTTTATGTAAAATTAGGTTTACAATATTTAAATAAATGAAGATCCACCAACAGAAAATAAGGTTAAATTTGACCAATCACCACCAATATACTTAAAAGATAAATCTTAAATGTGACGAGCTTTACCAATCAAATCAGTAAATCACCCGTTTGCAGATAAAAATAATCCGCGCTCCCCGGCAAAAGTGTGATTTGATTGATGAAGCTGCCACATGTTTTAGATGGATTGATTTGATTGTTTGGTGTGCGGATAATTTTTAATAATTTTCATCCACTTTCGAATTTAATGAAATAAATTACAATATTGCCTTTTAGGGAGCCTTCTGAACGCTCAATTTTGTTTTCGACACGAGCAATGCTCTAAACCTAAAACTGATGTATCTGCAAAAAGGTGCAGCAAGATGTGTCGCAAAAAATTTATGCCACGAAAGGAAAATGTCCAAAAACTGGAAAATGGCTATCAAAATTGATAAATATATGCCACAAATTGAAATTCCCAAAACCCCGAAAACGCATGAATGTTAGCCTATACCAAAACTATATCAAAACTGAAAAATTTAAGGCGCAACTCGAAAATGTTCAAAATCCAGAAAATGGATGATGGTTAGCCGAACAAAACTGAGCAATTTATGCCACAAATCGACAATGTCAAAAATGCATGATGGTTAGACTATCAAAACCTCATACACCCATGGTATGATAGCCCGTACAACCATGGTATGATAGCCCATTGACGTGCTAGATGTCGCTACTGGTACCGTTTTAAAATAATCAAAATTTTTTTATATGTATATTGAATCGCCTAAATGTCATATATTTATACTAAATTTTGACGATATTCTATCGCCCCGACATCTGGCTCATCAATGGGCAAATTGTTTTTTCTTATGATGGTAGTACTATGTGTATTTATATTATGGCGAAGGTTTTGGTACCAATACCTAATGATTTTCAATTAGGTTTAGAACTTAGCGAAACTAAGTACGAAGCTATAGACTAAACCAATGTTAAGAAAGCAAAAAAAAATATTGAGCAAATAAAGCCTAGTTTCCACGATTGCAAGGTGAATAAATTAGCCAAACTAATAAGAGTAGGGCAAATAGATAGAGCCTATAGAACGTCTTTTTTTGAACTAGCCGGTAACAATTACAATTAAAAATTTAGGAAAGTCCATTTAAAATATTAATTTAGATTTTTGATGGATTTTAAATTAAAATTCGGATTAACGATTTGTTGCTCTTTTACTAATTCTTACAAGTATTTTATTCCCCGTTCAATAAAATATTGCTAATATCTTCGTCTCGCCATCGTTGAAACCATGTTTTAGACTATTATTTCATGTTTTATTTATTTCTTATTAAAATTTTTGGATTTTAGTTACAAACCCACGATATAGTAATTTAAAGGATAGGCTTTTTAGCTTTACAAAACTGGTTCTGTTTTGCGCATATCGTCATCAAGTGACAATAGGATTTTACTAAATTATTCAAAACCTTCTTTGATGTGTATAGTACACATAAAATAGTTTGTCACTGGTTGACGTAATAAAAATGAAAGAGAAAACACCAATCATGCGCAAGAGCTTACCTTTAAAATTTATATATCGTGTTACAAACCTACCCAGGTACAGAGTATCTGCGTGTCTTTTTAGAGGACCATATAAATGACAAGACTGGCCATATAAGCAATTTGGTAGTTCACGTCAAAGCTTTCATTTAATATCTGGTTTTCAATTGTTTTTTGCTATCTTATGTCTAAAATTTGGGCATATATCGTATACATAAGTATATTGATGTGACGATATATAACCTATATAATTTTTTTGTTTTCCAAAACGTCAGATTAAAACTCAAATTTAAGTTTTATTTTTAATTTTAAATATTATTATGGCATGATATGTTAATTTTATTATTATTAAAAATAAATTTTGTATTTTTGTGCAAATATAAACTTTTATATTATGTTTTAAATTTTTAATTATTATTAATTTTTTTAAAATTTTATTTAAGACGTTTTTGTACTGAAGAAAATTTAAATTTTTATTTTTTTTTTAATATTTCTGCTATAAACACAACCATAAATTTTAATTCAATAATAAGATTCACTGTATTCACTGTTCGTAATGGGCTGATTTTTTTTGTTTTTTTTTTGGGTAGGTTGTGAAAACGAGATAATTTATACAAAGTGATTTATGAGTCAGTGTGGTGTGTGGGCGATGATGAGTTTGCTGGTTTATATAATAATATTTTTACGTTTTTTTTTTTGGAAAAGAAAAGGCACAAGACAATTTTATTTTTGAACAGAAAAAAAACGAAATAAATGTATAAAGTGAGTCAGAGTAATTAATACAATTCAATTTTACCCGAATCTTATTTTTTATGCTAGACAACTAAAATGGAAGACAAGTTTAAGTTGTCTTCTTGGGCTTAATTTTTTTTTATCCTAAGTGCTCAACCCGTTTTAAATATACCTTTACAATAATACTTTCGCAGGTAAACAAAGGCACTTCCATTCACCCAATTTGATCAAACTATACTTCTTAAATTTTAAAATTTTGCCCTTCAATGAATGTAATACAATCATTTCAACGACAATTTCACCAAAGAAGTTTTGTGACAAAATAATTTTTTAATTTTAACAATTCTTTTGGCATAATCAATTTATTTGGCTGTTTTAAGGGATGGTAATTAAATATTTGGTTGCAGTGCGCATTTTATAAAGCGATCTTCAACTTCAATGTATACAAAATTCACAACCAAACCTATTCGAGCTACTGTGCAGGTGCTAAAGCAAGATTCCCTTGAATCCCATTGAATTTGATTCCCTTGAATGGTACAACTGTATGCAACCTAAAAAATATGCCTAATTAAGATTGTGATTTGTGGCTAATGCTATAATCACAATTGCTCTGCTGACACTCTTAATGTACCTTCATTAATTGGACATATGGTTTAGAAGTAGACGAACTACTTCTGGGACATCAGAAACTGAGTATCTGCAGTCGATACTATGGTTGATACATATCGGAGCCAACTGTGCGATATTGTAAATGGTAGAGATATAATTTTGGATCTTATTTTTACCAACTCACCTGGAATGTTCAAAATAAATGAATCATTATCACCATTATGTACCATTCAATGATATTCACCACAGAACTATGGAAATAATTCTGAAGAGCGAGATCAGTCTAAAAAGTCATCAGAACCGAACGACTTACTACAACTATATAGAAAAGCAGAACAACTCTGATTTTATACTATGATCGCTTCATCTCGCATAAGCGGAATTGAACTGCAGCTGTCGGGAGACAAATATAGACAAATTCTATAAAATTATTTTAAATGGAATAAAACTGTTTGTCCCCACTGTCGTAACGAAACTTAACCGGCATCCCTTGATACGATGGTAAATTAATCAATTTGAAAAATCAAAAGGAACAGGCTTACAAAGAAAAACTGTAAATGTCATTCCAAATCGAGTAAACGTAAATTTAAAATCTATTACAAAATTATTGTTAAATAGTAATAATTTTTGCTTAAATAAAGTTGGTCGCATTCAAAAAATTATTGTAGTAGGTGTGTCGTTTCTTATTTGGTTGTGTCTTATTTATAAACAAATTTGACGTTTATTATTTTAGTGTTATCTTGTTTTGATTTCTGAATATTTTAAATAGTTTTAAATATTATATAGTTGTGGTAATTATATTTTAAAATAATTAAAGTGAGAAATAAAATTTTATTTTATTTCACCGATCACAATAAACAACAGCGACAGCAAAACAAAAATTAGAAATAAAATTTAAAACAAAAGCAAATAATGAAAAAATTCAAATTTTATTTTTGATATTTTACGTTTTTTTTTATGTTTGGTTACATACACGAAAAAATAGTATAGCAGTTTTGGTTGCACACAGGTTTCTATAAAAAAAAATTATTTTGTTTAACATTAATTTTTACCACTAAAATCTGTGCATAATCTCGACAGGTTGTATTTATAAACCTCACTTCAATAAAATAAAATAAAAACAAAATAAAAAACGATTTTAAGCTCAACATGTCTGAATATTTTGTTCATCTTCAATATCAAGAAATTTCTTTGGCAATGCACCAAATTTTAATTCAAAATCAACTAAAAAAGGAGTGTGAAAGAGTGAAGGTGCATGCCCTTCCTTTTAGAATTTTTGTTGAATATGTCAAGAATGTAACAGATAAACACCCCGTTTATCTCCTACCAAAAAAGAAATTTTAAATACCTTTGATCTTTTAATTTGGGGTAGAAGCTCCATTAGCGCTTGAAAATTTATTAGAATTAGTAGACATTATAATGCGAGATATAATAGTCGTTCCCGGTGAACATTTTTGACAAGTTCTTACTAGTTGCAAATAAAAGATCACGTTGATCACATTATCGGGCCTATCGAATAAAGAAAAGTGCAATATTGATCAGATGAGAGTTTTAAATGATAGCGAGTTTTGCGAATTCATTATAAAAATGGGAGACCCGGAACTTCCATTATCAAACCTGACCTTTTGCTAATAAATAAACGAATCATTGAAAAGCAGTTTGGAGAAACAATTACTGTTAATACGTTGGATTTCCTCTATTTGAGCAAAACCTTCTATAATAAAAACCAAACTCATCGTTTGGACCTATAAAATTCACTACTTGGTTTTGTAATAGTACCATTTACTCAACGATGTCGGGTCACTGAAAATGGAAACCGAAATAATTGAACATTGCTGAGACATCTTGAAAAAATAAAAGCAAGTGGAAACTCGTTTGATATATTGTAGGAGAGCTTCCAAAAATTTTCATTCCCGGCTAAATTAGAAAAATGCAAACAGTAAAACTCTCCCTACAGTAAAACACTTCTTTGGAAAGAGACATTGCACATGCAATAGCTTTACATTCAGCTGGCCCCAAAGTGTACAGGTGAATGCAAATAAATTCTCCATCCGCTTCCAGGAGAGTCTACGATACGAAATTAGGCCAATGAGATATTTAGAGATCCTAAAATAAGCTAGGCTGAGTTTGAAAGTAACTTTTATCAACTAGAATACGATGGTTTTGAAAATATTGCTGGATATATGGTTTTCAACGTCACGCCAAGAAAAGTCTTGGAGTTCCAACAACCAACAATCAGTTGTCAATAATTCTTGGTTTCGCAATTTGTCGGAATGAGGCCTATATAAACCAAACGATGATTTCTTAAAGGAGATTTATAAATTGGATATCATTTTTCAATTATAACGGAACTGAATTGAAGTGTGGACCAAATTATGTGTATTAGAACTCTAGTTATTCAAAATGGATCTTGAGGTGAAACAATTTGAACTCTTTGGTCGTCCAGTTAGCAATTTTTGTGGAGGAATGTTTTATTTCTTAATATGAGCGTATCAGTTCATCCATCTGCTTACTTGGTAGCTCAGATGACCATTTTTCTATATGCTAAAGTTGGCTCAAATAAGCAAAATACCAGAAAATGTCCTGGGGTTGAAAAAGTTAAATTTGCAGGAGCAGCGGTAATTATTGTTAAAGGTCTGGAATTTAAAAACTTTTTAGAGTCCTCTGAAATGAGGTGAAGCTAGGAGTATGAAATGCAATGTTGTACTATCGTTTGCTAACAACTGAGCAATTTTCCCAGTTCTCAAACGCCAATCCACATAGTTTGTGGATGTGCTTCTTTGATCATTAGTTTTGACTAGTTATTTAGATGTTCTTTTGCAACTATAACCGGTAACTTATTTGTCATATTTTCTGTCAACTGCCGTTGCTCATTTAATACATTTAATTTCTGTTCCAATTAAACTTGTTATACTCTATACCAAATAATTTTACTAGGAGACTAACTCAGCATAGCTCTTGTTTTGGAAACGTTTATTTGGTCAAAATTGGAGCTACTCGAGTCGTACTACTGTTGGTATTTATATTTTACATCCATTGCTAACTGTTGGTCCTAGCAAACGACAAAGATCCATCAAGTTTATGCACTAAGATTTTGGCTTGTATTAATATCGGAGCTATAGCCACGTAATGGGTCGAACAGCTTATTTGCTTCTAATAAGCGTCATCTACTTTGTGATTTCTTGATAGTAGGTTGTCAACGTAGAAATCATTTCAAATTATCGTTGCAGTAATTGGAAAGTTTTTCTCTTCACTTGCTAGTGGCCGCAATGTTGATGGCCTGACATATGCAGTAGGTAATGTTAATAGTCTGGATGTACCTTGATTTGTTGGTTCATTTTCTCGATATTTGGAATATAAGCAACCTTATGTTTTCTTCATCTCAATAAAATAGAAATTAGATCCCCCTGCATTTCGGGCCTCAGAAGTTTCTCTGGGAAATATTTATTTCAATTCCCAGAATATCTTTAGTTGATTGTCAAGGTCAACCAACGTAACGGTTCAGTAGAAGATGGAGGATCTCTCCTTTGATACGTTGCCAGAAATGATTCCTCTTACCTAAATCTCTTGAGCGAATGATCGTTCATCTTGGTTCCCCTTTATCACTTGGCTCATTAAAATATGAGGAAAACGATAAGCCATTGACAACTTATTTACGGTATTAAAAGGATACTGCCAATCGTTTTCTAAGACAATCATTTTCTAAAGGGCTAAGGCACTTTGTATCGATGACCTGACTTGGCTTCAATGATGTAGAAAAAGAGTGATTTTGGTCTTATCGCTTGAAATTGACACATTGTCACGTTTTTTCAGAGTTAGCAGGCGTAATAAAATCTAGTATCATAAGCCGATACTAGATTTTATTACGCCTGCTAACTCTGTATGGATTGCAGTGAATCCTAGAATGTCGTTCCAATATTTGTTGTTATAGCAGCTGTCGTTTATTTTGGTATCTGTTGACCAAAAGCCTTCAAGTATCATGGTAATTCCCACATATTGCCTCAAGGTAACTGCTCATCCACCATGTACTCCCAAACACTGTCAATTTTAGTAGATACATCTTAACGGTTTTCTGAATGTCCTTATTGAATGATTTTTAGGATTTTTCATAGAAAAGCAGACATTTGTTCTATAAATGAAATTAGATCGCGATTAGATAAATTTGAGCCACGTTTTAACTTATAGATCTCGAAATCTCGAAAATTTTGAAATGTGACGGCACCATTACGTATTTGCCGTCTATTTGGTAATTAATGTTCCAAAACTAAAATTACGTTTCTTTTTTATGTAGAAGCAAATATTTCGGTTATTACCGCATTTAGTATTAAAACTTTTGGCTCAAAACTTTTAGATCTTGATCTCGGGTTTTCGATTGCTTTTGACGCTACGCTATTACCAATAAAATATGCCGTGTCAGGATTATGTTGAAATTTAGTCCAAGAATTTCTATCATTGCCAAGTGAACCAAAATGGAACATAAAAAGATCACACAAGGTCAAGTTCAGTTTTCTAGGCCACGAAGATTTGACAGATTTAAATAGATTTTCCATTAAATTTAGTCCTACAGAAGGAAATGATTGGTAACCTTGCGGATGCTATCGTTGCTTGAATGCAGTTACAATGCCAGACCGTGGTACCCTATACCTCATATTCACGATTTCTCCTCTAATTTAGAAGGATGTATGACATTTTGGAACATAGACGAGCTTATCACCAGTACCTGAGACGAGCTTATCACCAGGTACAGGTAGCTGCAGAGAATGTGTATACAACAGACATAACAGTCCCATTTGGACTATTCGAGTTTGTACGAATGTCTTATGGTTTACGTAATTCAGCTCAAACTTTTCAATGGTGCCTGGATAAAGTTACTATAACAATCTAGATTTTGCTTTTGTTTATCTTGACGATATTTGATTAGGGAGTAGATCAAATGAAGAACATGAAATATGACTAAACGGTATCGGCATCAACAAAACATTTACAAAAGGCTATTTCACTTGTAAGTAAAAAATAAGAGGTTTTCATTTAAAGAATAGTATAGGTGCAATTTCAGTTCGCTAATAATGAAAAATGATAAACTTACCATCGATAAATACCAAATCGCGATTCTCTTTTGGAGCACCATGATAAACTTGCGTTAAATTTGGTTTTCATTTCGATTATGTCGCTGAAAAGAATGATGATACAATTAGTTTCTTTGCGCCTAAATGTCTGTATTATTATTTTTGATTTCATATATTTTATAAATATTTGCACTGCCATCATGCGTAAATACTCTGAACTAATGTAAATTTTTCATTTTGACAAAATGATAAAAATTCCATTATCATATCATCAAAACAGAATCAAACGTTGTTTTTATAGTTTATAGTTTTGTTAAACGTCATCGCCCACACATCAAACCACTTTGTATATTATATACATATTATTGAGACACCTACCTACATAAATTTTTTTTATTATAATTTTCATATCTACATAATAAATAATTGTAATATCTTGGACTTTGTCCAAAAAGCTTAAAGTTTAAAGCTTTTATTTTTCGTAATATTATTCAACTTAAAAATATAATATATTATAAGCTTTAAGGAAGTTTTTTTATTTTTTAAAGTTTATTTAGTTTTATATTGTTGATTGTCATCGATTTTTATTTCATTTTCATCTCAAAACGATATCTACTTAAGTACCTACCCTATATAATATGGCGAACTGCATTGCGTGTTCCAATTTAGTATCAAATAATATTGAAATAATGCAGATAGTTTATAGTCTTCTATTAAATTACAATTGGAAATAAATTAGAAAAAAATTAGTTTTTATGTCACGTGACGTTAATTTGAATTAATTTTGTTAAATTTAAAAACTCACACAATTTTGTATACACAACACATATACACACTCACTCATAACTATACTATAAGTATATAACTATTATGTTTTTTTGAAACCAAGTATTCTCCTGAACCCCGACACAGTAGTCGCAGACGCTGTGGTAGTCGTCTGTTGTTGTGACGTCGTAAAAGTTTTATTTTGTATTGAATACAACAATGATGTTATATTCATACCGTTAACTTCTGCCGGGGCCAGGAGTAAACCTCACGTCCTTACAAATTTGTATACCACTAAAAACACCAAAAAACTAACCATCACTAGTACGACGGCGGTTACAACTTTAGCGAACGTATTCATACCCGACTCGTTCGGATCGAGCGGTCTCGTTGAATTTTGTTGTGCCGAACGTCGTCGTTTCGATGCTAATCCTCTAGCTAATGCCGGAAATGCTAACGATTGTGTAAATGTTAATTTATGTAAGGATTCACTTAATGAGTATGGGCCGACGGAACCACGAGCCGCCGCTCGTAAAAGCGCATATTCCAAATCTAAGGCATCAAATAATGAGTAACGGGCTGTTATTGTTGATGAACGACGTCGATCGGGATCCGTTTCACGATCACGTTCTGGATGCAGCCATGGATCGGACGATCGTTGCGTATTATTTCCTAAACTAACGGCCGCCACAGATGTTAATGACGATGTTGTACTTGAACTAGCGGTACATAATTGGATACCATTTGAGCCGCCATTAAATTCGGTTACATCTTCGATTGACGTCTAGAAAATAATCGAAATAAAATTATATAATATATCGTCCTGAAATTGTATGTCAAATGTAAAAATTTACTTGGTCGGGCGAAGGAGGTGGACGTAATAATAATAATCTAGCGTGATCGGGATGTAAAAGTGCACTTGAAGGTCTTCGTTTTCCATGTGAAAGTGTTGGCGAACCATTCGATGTTGTTGTTATTGTTGGTATTGTATTCGATGGTGCTGCTATAGGTGATGGTGATGCTTGGATTGAATCAATACCTGAATCGCCGCCATGGCATGTTTCACTAAATAATGAGCTGCGCCTTCGCTCCAAATACTGAAAAGCAATGAACAAAAATGTTATTATTTAAAAAAAATGATATATATCTTATAATTTAAAATATATGCAATGTTGTGGAACGTAATTTTAAACAAGCCTAGCACAATAAACTTAACACTCGGTAATCTAATGTTTAAACGCCTGGAATGGATATTTGATTTGGAAATCTAGTATTAATAGAATCTAACTTTCATTTTTCTATCGTCTACAAATTGTGGAACGTAATTTGAAAGTTAGGGTATGATTTTTCTAGTGTTATTTTGATGGTATAAATAAGAAATTCCTGGATTTCTGGCCAGCCGATTTAATCAGTTAGAGCCTTTTTATCATAGAAATTTATTCATACACTTTTTGCGCTAATAGATTTTCGTTTACTGGCCGAAATTGTTGTATGTCTTCGGCTAAGAGTGTTTGTGAACCTACATATATAGATGAATTATTTGAAAATGTAGTCATTCCTAGAGAAAATTTGGAAATCTGCGTAATATTGATTATGGGTATCATTCCCGAATCCGACCCATCTCTCGTCAATGCTCCTGTTTCTTTTAATTTTCAAGATTGTAACCTGGTTAGCCTATCAAAACTAAAAAAATTATGGAAAGTTTCGAAAGTTGGCCCGTGAACTGTAGACGATTTACGATATCTTTTGTCTCTAGTCCTATTTGTGTTTAGTCTCTGCATCTCATTTTTATCTTATTATTTCCACGACAAAATTTTAATAGTTTTCTAAGTGGAACTTATTTTAATATATGTGGAACGTAATTAAACTTGTAAACTATCCTTGAAAAACCTCTGAGCAACTGCTTTCAGTTGTAGTAAAATACTTATTAATAGTTGTGGAACATAATTTTATATTAATTTACTTTTACATTAGGAGTGTAATATTTTACTAGATATATGCTTAATTTGCTATACATGATGTTTCAAACATCTGATCTAATTTAAATAATAAAGGCATACGATTAGAATGCTTTTTATCTTAAGATACAAAATAGGTGTAACTTTCAAAGTTTATCGCACAGAGTAATAATGAAACAACAAACGACAATTGTGGAACCTAATTTTATGAACTATCTAAATTCACCAACTAACGAAATTTTAAAAGTTGAAGAAATATTAATTACTTTTATGAAAATGTGAGTTTTTGAAACTCGTTCCACACATGAATAACAGACCTTAAAATATTTAATGGTATTGAAAGGTCAATAAATAAAATTAGTTTGGTAAAGTTTTATTGTTAAAACTCTTTTAAAAATTGTGGAACGTAATTGTATTTCTTTGTTACTTAACATCGGTAAACAATTAAGTTTAACTTACCAAGCTGTAAAATATGTATTTTATTACTTCACTTTCCGTCATTCTATTGTGGAACATAATTGTATTTTTAAAGCTTATACAATATATCATATTTTATTTAAAATGTTCAAAATGTTTTATTTAAAATTTATAAAATGATGTAAAGACAATAAAGGAAAGTTATAAAAATTGTGGAATGTATTTTTGACCGGATGCGTTGATATGGGTGTTACAACGTTTAAATAAAAGTAGAATTTTAAAGTATCTTTAGGTGAGCATCACTTACATGAATGTGAATTTTAAATAAATTTGTTTTTTTAAATTGTGGAACATAATTGTACATTTTGAGCAAAATTTATAAAAAATAATGGGTGTAGATACATCTAGTACCACATTCAGCTCAACTGAATTGTATTCTTTTTAATGAATTTATTTTCTTGTGGAACGTAATAGTAGCATGTAATATTATACCCTATTTAATTTTGTTTCTTAAAGTTTACAGTAGAAAAGTTTAAAACATAAAACTAAATTACTTACTTGATCTTCGCACAATGCCGGAAATATGAAACTTTGGCCATCGGCCTCACCGCGTGGGGAATCCTGACTCGGCCAAACTTGTAACAGTGGTAGAGAACATGTTGGCTTATTAATTGGTGGACTATTCCGTTGTTGTGGACTTTTAACTATTGTTGTCACCTGTTTGGTTGGACTTTCACATCCTCCTGAATCTTCGGACGATGTTGTTTTTGGCGAACGCCAAAATTTTTTTAGACGCAATTCGCGCCTTTTTTCTTGTTTCTGCAATAATAAAAAAGAAGGTACATGTTTAGCCAATTTCGGTGTATGTACCTATAAATAGATAATCTTGTTAAAATACAGATTTGGTTAGATTATAAGGTGATAAACATAACATAATATATAGATTGGATAACCGTACGAGAATATATAATAAAGGGTGAATCAAAGTTTGTTTATAATTTTTCAGAAACCATAACTTATAGCAGCTTAATGTGAAACATAACCATCTAGGTGCAAATCAGTTTTCAAAGTCACCTCGTGTTCCGACTCATCAAAGTAAATTACATCATTACTAAGTTTCATTGTCTCAGTTGAATCACCCTTTTATACCTTTTTTATGATTTTTATGATACACTCACGTATCAAAAACGTTTATATTTTATCGCGTACTATATACATGCACAACATGCGTATCTAAAACATTTCAACCGCACCTTTAAAGCATCGGCAACACACACACATCTTAAATTGTTCCATCAAATTTGATTTTCATCTATAATTTTTCATTAGATTGTCCATTAGACCGACGAGAAAAACCAAAATCCATTTTTGTATTCAATGCGTGTACAGCAGCAGCCATTTGTAATTTTCATTTGTTAACGGTACCAAAGATAAGAATGAAAATGATAATTTAGCCGTGTACGCACATGTATATGTCTGTAATGAGATCAGATTGTGTTTTGTAATGAAAGGCACAAGGATGTCTTATGGGGTTTATGAATATAAAGATGATGTATAATGCCTTGTTGATAATTTATTCATTGGTCCCGGTAAATAGGTATAGTACGAATATTAACACATGTTATAGAAGTATATAGAAATATTTTAATCTGTCACTTTATCGTAACAACAATTTCGTCCTTGTGATGTGATATTTCATAGATTATCATTTGAAAGCTTATTATATCCTTTGCCGGTTATTATGATACCTTCTTATGTATAATGTTTTTGGGGTATAAAATGATTTGAATATATTAACACGTTGGCAGCCATATGATGTTCTAGAAAAATTTAAGATGTCTATACTATGTAGCAAAACATTCACCAGTAATGTGCTAAAATTTTCTATAGAAACTCGATGGTACTTTAAATCGATAGATGAACTGACAGGCAATGTGTTAAACTGATTTAACATCTTATGATTGTTATTATTATGGAAATATGATAGACTATCCTTTTTACGTATTGTTTTTGAAAAAAGGAGCCAAATTCATCTTGTTATGGTAATAATAAACGTTGTACATTTTAGGATGATATGTTTGACCTTCCTCGTTCACATTGACACTCTATAGTAAAATCATAATTTGGAATTTATCAAGTATTATGAGAAGTTTGAAAAGAAGAAGAATCTTGTTCGATACTTAATAATGGATCTTACCTCTCGTGATATTGGGATACTGGATACGTCGATTAAATTCAAAGTGCCGATGAAAGAGTCAAATTGGACTCACAGATCTATAAAGTGAAACAACTATAACTGAACATAAGTGCCAATCTGAGATTTAAAGATGGTTTCAAATACGAAGAAGCCCGCATCTTTTAGTACAAGTTAGATCTTTATATAAAATTTAGCAATCTCTAGAAAGTTATACTTGGTTATAGATATGTTAGATGAGCCCACATACATTCCAAAGAGCTGAAGCAGAGTCAAAGGATCCATGGTTGCTGTACGTCTTATTTAACAAATTATATAATG
Organism: Tipula confusa; assembly: GCA_963556175.1. Taxonomy (NCBI): domain Eukaryota; kingdom Metazoa; phylum Arthropoda; class Insecta; order Diptera; family Tipulidae; genus Tipula; species Tipula confusa. The sequence goes on from OY744476.1 coordinate 31,288,800, forward strand.
AATCAAAACCTCTCTGGATGACTCACACCATTGATCGTAATTTTTCTCACTCCAAAACTTTTACGATTTTTGGCAGATAGAGCAGATAAAATTGGGCGAGTCAATGGAGTAACACTTATACCAACTGCTTTAATATATAACAGGGTTCGGTGAGTGGAAGTTATGTCGCACTTTGTTTGATTCGAGGTTTTCAGTGTCGATTGTTACTGAGAATCTACCTAAAGGTTAAACTTATCGCGGAAAAATACACGCTTCAGCATCAGAGAAATTGGTCAGATAACTGCGGAAATAACAAAGGTCACTTTCCAAAGGAACTTTTATTTAAATCAACATTATGAAGATACACTAATACGTTGAAAAATATGTTGGTCTCAAACACATGGACATTTTTTTTTTAATCTCTATACAATCTCCTCTGAGGCTGAAGCTCACCCAACTCTTTCGCAGTTATTTTAACTTCCTACTTTACGCCAATGAGAGCCAAATCAAGGACGCTCAATAGTAAATGGGCGTTTTACACTCAAAATAGCAACTTTGATAATATCTATATTTATTTACATAAATATGTACATATATATATCTATATAGAACAAATATTTAAGGAATAATTTGAGACCAAATTAATAATTGAGGTCGAAACGCAACTGTGGGTTATAATTTATTTTTCAAGTCATATGTCAATTTATTTTTATTTTACTGTGACGTTCATGAGGCAATGTCTTTAAGATTATATTACAAACGAAAATGTTGCCATTTTATGAAAAGTGGTTTGTTTTACACGTATGCCCTAGTACATTGATTATGCCGCTAGATGTCTTTATACTAGTTATTTTTAGTTCAATCAAACGAATTCCTAATTGGTATCTGACGTTGAAAATTATAACAGCATAAAATTTTTCCGGAAACCTAATCCAGAAAGAAGGCCTAGTAATTCGTCTCATGCAACTAACGCTTCAGTTATTGTATTGGGCCCAGAAAACAGATCGTCAACGTAAAAGTCAATCAACAATCTTGGGAGCTATTGGCTCTGTCGCTAATTGGTTTAAGGTTTTTTTTGCCAAGTAATACGCATCGGCCGTGCCATATGTCACTGTTTTTAATATATAGCTGTTCTTTATTTGGATTAGATCGCCACATTTAATCCGAAAATGATGGTCGACAAAGAACGTCACAGTAAAATAAAAATAAATTGACATATGACTTAAAAAAAAAAATTATAACCCACAGTCAACCTCAATTATTAATTTGGTCTCAAATTATTCCTTAAATATTTATTCTATAATCTATTCTATAATTCTATATATGCACATATTTATGTAAATAAATATAGATATAATCAAATTAATGTATATTAATATTTAAAAATTACATACAAATAATAGTTTTTCTCATTTTACATCAGCTATACATACAAAAAAAAAATCTAAGCAAAAACACATCAAAGTGAGGTTAAGTTATACCCGACAAAAAAAATCGTTCCATCGCTCCGAACGCATCAAGGAAACCGAAAAAAATTATACCATTTGAGCTTTTCGACAAAAAAAGAAATAAGAACACGACGACAAAAAAAAAATCAAAGAATTGAGGTTAAATCAGAATGAAAAAACATTCGTAGGAAATTTTTGAGTGACTTCGAAATTCGTTAAAAAAATATGCGTTCGGTCACTTTAAAAATTATATCATTTAAATATAAATTCATTTCAAGGAACGGCAACATTTAATAATGCTACTTTTCAATTAAAGTTGTTAAAATGTTGCAATTTTGTTACTTTAGATATTAGTTTAAGTGATTTTTCAGTAATTTTAATTAAAAATATGCAATAATTTATTAAGAAATAGAAAATCTGTGGGATTCGAACGCGATTTGGGATTCGAACCCGCTACCTCCCAACCCAAACACCGCCGCTATAACTAATGCACCGATGTAATTTTTTAGTTACTTTCTATAATATATATAGCATGTGGACAAATTTAGTAGAAAAAAATTTGCTAAACTAGTAAAGTTTTTGTATTTAATTTAATAAATGTACTGCAAGCTTTTCATCAAAATTTTGGGTTTATTTTTGAAGAAATTCCTTCTAGATCCAGAACTAGTAAGGGATTACGTTCAGTTCTCTATTTACTAAAATTAGCGTTTTTCCATAATGCGAAACGATTATACTAAAAAGTGGTGGAATAACTCAATTAAATTGAATTTTTATATTTGTCGTAAAACAACTATTTTGTTTATTTAATAGTTTGTTTTATTTGTTAGTTAAACCAGAGCCTCCTATACAACAGAGCCGCAATGATAAAAAAAAAAGTTTTTATCTGAGCTTAATATAAGGGTCATACATTTTACGATATTCCATAAGAACACATGTAAAATATGTTTTTTTGATTCGCATTTTCGGATTAAAAGTCATTCATAACCTCAATTTTTTTTTATAACTATATTTAACCCAAATCTTTAAACTTATCATATATAAATCTCAATCAATTATATTCAGTAATTATATTTATATTTTTATATTATATTTTTCAAATTAAAATGACAAGAATTCCATTTTATTAAATAATTTTCTACGTATGTATATGTGAAATTTTGGTAGAAATAATGAAATTTCGATAACGTATCTAAGATTTTGTTTTTGTATGTTTTTTTCATTTTTTTTATATTTTCATGTTTTGCGCGTCCCGGACTATAGTTGTGTTTGTAAATAGAAGTTTTTTATGACCATTATATTAATACAGTAATTTAAAATACATGTATAAAACGGATTTTATTGATTTAATTTTTAATAAAATGTCTGTGCATTTAAAATTAATTTTAATGGAAATTTTCTTGTTTGAAATACGTTTTAAAGACAATACTTTTTTTTCAAATGATTTGTATGAAAATTAGGTTTTTTTCGACTTTCTTCCACCTCTATTTTAAGTACGATTCTAATCATTGTGGCTTTGTATATATAGGAGGCTTTGGTTAAACGCATGAGAAAATTGTAAAGCAGTTTAGGTTGCATACAGTTTTCTATACAAATAAAAGCTATCTACTACTGCGATCATTAGTTTAATCAAAATGTATATATCATCGTTATATAGATAATACAATTTTAAATCTAACTAACCGATTGTCGTCGGCACCATGAAACGGCAATACCATGAAACGGATTTACAGAAGTGAGGTTAATTTGATCACTTAACGTTAGTCATTGTGACGATATAAAACAAATTTTCAAACCTATAAAGATTATCCTTTAATATTAAAGATAATTTTTTCGAACCCTTTTTATATCCTCAACAAGTGAGAATACATATGTAATTATCTTAAACGAAAACTTTTAATTGCCAAATGTTTTATTCAACAGGACACCAATTAAATATGTAGGCATAGTGAAATAGTTTTGGTTTGACTTAATTTTTTATTCGTTTTGGGTGTTCTACTTCACACGTACTTACCTGTTTGAAACTCGTCGTCTTTGCTGTGGCGTTTTCTTTTTGCATAACTATATTATATTATAATTTTCATTATACAGTACTGTGCAATGATAATGCCCCACTATATAATGTCAAACATCAGCCATTTGCCCGAATTACTGCCATACACGTGTTGTTTATGCCATCTTTCATGTTTTCAATGTTGTGATTGCAGACCTTTTTACTAACCATATACTGTATATAGGACAGCAATGTTTTTTTTATTTTGGTAGCTATCGTCGTTTGGAGTGCTCCAAGGGTCAGATTGGCTCCAATGTTATTTTCATTATTTATTATCTATGTTGCAAATTGCTTTAAGTTTGGCATTTGCCTCCTATTCCGAGGTGTCATGAAAGTTGTTACCAGAAAACTAGGATTGCAATTGCCTTATATTCCACATATTTTTCCATAAACTATGTTGTTTGGGCACACTTTTGCAGAAAATACTCTCACTGGGTTTGGATGGTAAATTCCAGTTGAATCAAAACTGTGTTCTTACCATTTGATCAGATGATCAGAGGTTGCCTCGTTTTGTGTATAGGTTACAAAGTTCACCATGCAAGGTGGTATTTCTGGGGATAAGTGTACTGAAGACAGTCATCTGTCTAAAGTTACCAATGAGTAAGAGAACTTAACTTCAAAAATGTTGTCATCAAAACAAAAACGGGCCTTGTATTAACGACATTTTTACTCTTCCACCTGTCCATCAAGAAAAAAACTCCAATGTGGGATGTTTTCGTTGTTGCAACCATCATTTGCACTGAAAACACCTTTATGTTTTTACATCAAACCGACCGAATTCCATTTCACAGTACTGTCGATAGCACTATTAAAGACACTTTTTTTTTGGTGTTGTCTTCTTTATTTTGTACGTCGTACTTATATTTGTCATATCTTCCCTACACAAAAGTTACCTACATCTCTACCGTTTGCTATATTGCGGAAAAATGGTGTTCTAATTAATTGAATTTTTTTTCGTTCTATCTCAGTGAGGCAAACAAAATGAAAACTAAAGAAATTAAATTTTAATCACATCACGTTTCGAGATAAAACGTATATTTTAATGGGAAATGGAATGATGCTGTAGTTTTACTATGTATATTTTAGTATGTATGACAGAATATAAAAATTGTAATATACGAATATATTATTGCAAACTGAAATGTCTAATTGATTAAGATTTGTTACTGTTATACACTGCAATTTATAGTGAATGGCTTTCACACGTAACCTTCATACGATCTGTACATGATTGTAATCAGTCTAATGTGATGTAATCCTTTTCTCGATATATCAACAACAACAAAAATCCCATCATATTTCGATTTGAAAGATTCTTCTAAGAACATACAGAGTACGTCTTAGAACGTGAACTATAATACATTTAAGTTGCATTATATACGGTATGAAAATGTAGATTTACAGGGCGGATCATATAAAATGTATACCAAGTAAGCTTCCATTTTAAGAAGGATACTATATTGCAAGAGCATTTAGAACCTGCAAATAAAAACATACATTTCTGAGTTTTGAATATAATTCACTCAACTTTCTGTTATTCTTTTGAATACAAAATTGTTTTTCACTTTTAGTGGCTCACCCTGTGTCTTCTAAGCAAACAAAAAGTATGAAAAATTCATGACGAAAATTGAAAAAAAAAGACTTTCGCATTTATTACAAGAGAAAATCATATCCTTATCCTGTATATACGATAGATAGGAAATATAAGGATTTTTTTTGCTTTACTTGTTCTCTTTGAAATGTCTTATTTAGGAACTTTGTAGTTTATGTCAATAATTTCGAAAAGGAAATTGAAAACAATAGATTGTAGTAGATGACAATTAAATTTTTCAGACTACCTGTAGTACGTACCATGCGTATTCAGCAAAAAGGTGGTTTGAAAACATCCAGTGTTGTGGTCTACATTGAGAACCAAAACAATATTTTTTTACCTGTGGTCGACAAGTCTTCAAACTAGTTAAATTTGAAAGCCATCAGCGTGCAACAATTGTGTAAGAAGTTTGAAATTGTAAACTTGTTAAAGCGTTTATGGAACTTTGCTTTACTAAGAAAAGCCATTTGTCGAATTATTTTTAATTTATTTAGAAAAAGGCCAATAAATATGACCTAATCGATTTTAATTCACTTGGAGTATACGGCAAAGCTTTAAATAGGATATCCTTTAAAGCGCCGGGCAACAAGCCCAACTTACAACAGAAAATCCGCTAACCACAGATCTAACTCCCTTCATAAACAACTCAAAAAGCACAAATACAGAATCCACAAATGATCAGCCATCAAACCACTATCCATCTCTCCTTGCATTACACTTTCGGCCCCAGATCAAGTTCTATTTGAAAAATTGTACAGAAATTGATCCGTGGTCCCATAAACAAAAAACTCATCCTTCAACTCAGAATCCACAGACACGCAGACACTGATATAGACAAATGCACAGACATTCAACCAGCAATAAACTCCCCTTCACCACCAACCCCCAACCAAAACCACTGCAATTGCAGACATCTCTCCCGCAGTGCAGCCAAAAATCCAGTTAAAGATTGTATTGAAATTAAGGATCGAGCTACTTCACCAACAATGCATGGTACAAAAAGCTTAGAGATACAAAACCTAACCACATCTCGGTTCGGAAGCTACTAAGAGACCCAAAAACCAGTGCAATAAAATGGCACTACTCAAACTGAAAGATTAAACAGCTCATTCAAATGCCGACAAAGCTAACCCGCGGAACAACTTCATCTCGTCCAATAAACCTTTTCTCATTCGTTATATCTAAAAATTAAGACACAAGCTTAAATGCAATGGAATTAGTCGAATCCTCGTCACCCCAAACCTACCTCCGATGATGATATTCATTCACCAGAGCCAAGACAAATCTTTGCTTTGGATTCTATCTGAAAGCCATTTCAATCCACAAACCCAACAAGTCATATCAAATATGTCTAGTAATAAGCCAGTCAGCTTCTCCCTAAGTTAAGGTAAAAGCCATGGATAAATTACTCTTACCAGAACACCCTTCCACACGGAAAGCCTTCTTAGTTCTGGAATTCCAGAACTACCAGTTCGGCTTTCGACGGATCGTTCCAATCAAAATGAACCCGTTCGACCCGATGAGCTCGTAAACCCAATGTCAAACATGATCAAGTTCACTGGACATGCCATGCTCGATGTTAAGATCACTCAGTTTGAGTAATGGAAATGCATTATGGTTAACCTATTAAAACTGAGAAATTTATGCCACAAATCAAAAATGTCCAAAATCCTGAAAATGTATGATCGTTAGCCTATCAAAACAGACGAATTAATGCCACAAATCGAAAATGTCCCAAATCCGGAAAATGCATGATGGTTAGCCTATCAAAACTGAGAAATTTATGCCACAAGTTGAAAATGTCCAAAATCTGGGAAATGCATGATGGTTAGCCTATCAAAACTGAAAAATTTATGCCACAAATCGAAAATGTCCAAAATCCGGAAAATGCATGATGGTTAGTCTATCAAAACTGAGAAATTTATGCATCAAATCTAAAAAGGTCCAAAATCCGGAAAATGCATGATGGTTAGCCATCAAAACTGACGAATTTATCCCACAAATCGAAAATGTCCAATATCTAGAAAATGCATGATGGTTAAGCCTATCAAAACTGAGAAATTTATGCCACAAATCGAAAATGTCCAAAATCCGGTAAATGCATGATGGTTAGTTAGCCTTTCAAAATTGAGAAATTTATGCCACAAATCGAAAATGTCCAAAATCCGGAAAATGCATGATGGTTAGCTAACTAACACGGTCAGGAAACTTTTTTTTGCAAAATTGCGATTGTTTCGTTGCTTGTGTGGCACGTAGCATTGTCTTGCCGAAAAATAAACGTCGTCCACATCAATATCTTCCAATCCCGGCCATAAAAAATCGTTAATCATAGCTCAGTAGCACAATCCATTCCTCGTAACAGTTGCACCAGTCTCATTTTCGTAGTGAATTTTAACAATTTTACTGCGTTGTTGAAGCGTGTATCGTATCATTTTTAGTAATGGCGTAGTTTTTACTTGTGAATTGTCAAAAGATGACAGCTGCTCAAATAGCAGGCCATTCAAAATGAAACTTCTTATTGGGTAACCCTATATTAGCATGTTTTTTAGCAAACATTTTATTATATTGTTACAATTTGTCTAGAGACAAACCTAGAGACATCTACGAAGTAGCATTAGTATTAGCAAAAATTGAGCAACAATTATTAAAAAACAAGAAACATAAGAATAGCGTAGTGACATTTCGAAAAAGTAGAATAAAATAATAGAAAAATAGAATATTCGAGATGCAGCTAAATTTAGCATATAAGCGGCGTACATACGTAAGTTGAGTTGAGTTGTTTTTTTTAAATGCGAAAGAAGTTAGAATAATGCCATAGCCCCCACCAGTGGCAAGAAATTTAAAGTGATGTTTGAAAGTAAACAGTGTTTGAAGTGAAAACTGTTGTGCATTGTAAAGTGTTGCAAAATTATTTGTGGTCAATAAATATTAGTGGAATTTATTCACAATTCAGTGATAAGAACCGGCAATAGGTAAAAACGTAACCACAATTTAATTTGTCTAACCCGTTAGCTATGAAAACTTTCGAATAAGAACTCCTACCACTAAAAAAACAACTTTAGCATTGCGACAAGATGTCATGCCTATCGTGTAACGTGTAGCAATAATTCAATATATAATTTGAATGGATTTTGTAATTTTACGATAAAAAATTTAAAACATGCAAAAAAATGCTATTAAAAAACTTTATGTGATTAAAAGTTCATACGTAACACAACAATTATTTCCACCTCGGCAGCATTCATTCAAAATTCAGCTCATGAATGTAAATTGAATTGAATTTTACGTTTTGTTGCTGTTATTTTTTTTACGAGAATCTAAATTGAAAACTCAAATTATTTATAATGTCGGATGGTTGTATAAACCATATAGCTGTGAACATTATTATCACGAACTTTTCGTTTCCAGTATCAATTTTTTTTTTGAACTCATGGCCGTATGCATGTAAGTTTTTTTTGGTACTCGTACCATTATACAGCGGCACAGTAAATTATAATAAGTTTCCTACTTTTCTACTCTATAGTTCGTATATGTACATAATATACTCTCATCGTCATGATACATACACAGTTCATATATTATAATGATAGTTTTAACCTTTCCAAAATGTTGTAATAAACTCATAAAATAAATTGCATGATAAATTTTTTATCTAAATTGATAAGATATGATGGCTGTTCTACGTTTTATATGTTCATGAGTAAACAGAAAACACCAAGTTGAAGTAATGTATATATGTATATGTTATATATTTTGAAAGACTTCCTCAAATGACTGACATTGTAAGACTTCTTAATCAAAGTAAAGTAATGAACTTTACTTGTTTGCACATCAAAGAAAAACAAATTACTGGTAAATATGCTTGATTTGGAGCATCACTCATCCATAATTTTCTTCGCAAATTTAATTCTAAATCATCAAAATAGAACTTTACGATCTTTAAAGGCTTCCAGCCCTCGATAAACGCCTTTACCAGCAAGTATATAGTGGTGCACTTGTTCATCTATAGCAATATCAAGTGAACGATTTTTGAATATTTTTTTTCCAACTCTGTGTCAAATATTTTCCGTTCCTATAAGACAGAAAGAAGCGCTTGTGATTACAATTAATCGGTCATAAATTTGCACATTTTTTAAATAATTTCTCTTAAATTTTTTTTATGGTTTCTCTTGAAAAAACTTTGAATTTGAACTTTGCCTTATAACCATCACAAGATTTTTCATCCAAATATGTCAAAAGCACATTTTCTGTGTAAATTATAACTTCCTGTATTTCGCACCATTTGACAATTTCATAATAGGCATTTTCATAGAATAACCATGATTTCTGTGGCAGCAAACTTCGTTCTGCATTTTTCTTAATTTTTATTACAATTTTTACTTAATTTTTAACGTTCAACACCGCTTTTTTCCACTTTGTTTACTATTCGCTTGTTTTCATTTTTGTCTATGACATCGAATGTCCTCATCGACTACTATAATTTAAACTTTTTTTGAAATTAAAATACATTCATCGAGCATTCAAAAAGCCTTTTGAAATAATTTTTTTTTAATTGGTAAAATAGTAGGCGGTAATTGTTAATTCTTTTGTTTAATTGTTGAAAAAAGAAAAATTACATATTTTCATTACATATAGTTGTGAGAAATTGTTTAGTGTTGTGAATAAAAAATTCGAAAGCTTCCAACGAATATAAACGCAGATTCATAGCGCGTAGATAGAACGATGGCGTCATTATATCGTAACAACATCAAAATAGGCAGGCGTAGCCCCATTCAGTCTCATCAAATTATTTGGGGGGTCGACGAAGAAATATAATGTGTTGGATTATTTTTATTTTGGTTTAAATGTGTCCTAGCTAAGATAGTATAATTATTTAGGCCACTGAAGTATAGAAATATTATTTAAGTTGTTGAGTTGCATTGTTGTCAGGGTAAAAAAAAATGAAAAGTGAAATTTTGAAGAGAATTAAAAATTGAATAAAAGTGGTTATTTGCCATGGAATTGAATACCAAATTGAAATTCAATTCCTGGTCAAAAGAAATAACCAATCAATTCCCGAATTTTGTTTTTAAAGTTTGGTAGTTTATTTTAATTTGAACTAATTTATTTTAATTCAAACTCATGTTTAAATTAAAAAATAAAAGTTAATAATGTTATTAAAAGTTATTAAAGTTATTAAAGTTATTAAAGTTATTAAAGTTATTAAAGTTATTAAAGTTATTAAAGTTATTAAAGTTATTAAAGTTATTAAAGTTATTAAAGTTATTAAAGTTATTAAAGTTATTAAAGTTATTAAAGTTATTAAAGTTATTTAAGTTATTGAAAGTTATTAAAATTTAGAATTTCACAATATTTAGAACAAAATTTATTAATTATGTGACATCTAGGAACGAACACTGAAACTAAAAACTGTAATTGGATTTCAATACCAACAAATTATTTGGTATTAGATGAATTCCAAATTGGAATTGAATATATGGCATTGTTAGTGTAATTTGGCAAATAAAATACCACCGTTATTCTCCGCAAATTCCTGCAACAATTTCAAAAGAGGGAAAAATCTCGTGATATTGAGCCAATGTTTTTCCATTTGGTTTATGGGCAGTATTGTATTTAGATGGGGGGTTCGCAAGAAGATTTGACGCAGGTTGCGGAAAGATTATGCAATGGAAGTTCAGAGAATCGGGGCAAGATGGATCAGAATTAAGTGGGAAATTGGAATAACAAAGCTATCATTCATTACGGACTGTCTAGGTTAAAGGGCAACGCTGGCTGTTGGCGACATAGTCTTAATTAGAAGAAATTGCTGTTCACGAATTTTCCTGTCATTCGTTCGACATTACAGCGTGCTTTCGAGGTGCAAAGCTTTAAGCGCAATATGGGACAAAACATGAAATATTATTTTTACAAGAAGCTCACTTTGAATAACAAGGCAAATTTCAAATCCGATGAGTTGGTGGAATGGATTATCATGAACCTAGCAGCAACAAGTTCCGTGACTACCTAGGTACATTGTCGCAATATCGAACGCCAGCAATATTGTTGACAGAGTTAATGAAAGCGGCAAATTACATTGGCAAAACCCTCAGTTAAGTAAATAGTGGTAAACCAAACAAATAAAGGTCGACGCAAAAATTGACAAAAACGTGGGTTGTAATGTGTCTAATAATTGTCCCAACAAAAAAAAAAAAAAGAGTACATGGTTTGTGTGTCACAAAGAAGGACATACGGTGAGGCAATGCCCAAGCAGAAATGGTTCGAGTGGTGTGCTTGTCACAAGTTTCAGTGAGTTTCGGAAAAATTACTGTGGGAAAAATGAGGTTAACCATGCAGATATAGTTAGTTGTGTAAATAGTCTTGCAAAACATTTCAAAAATGATCGACTAAACGGTTTCGATATTGTGTACTACGTATAATTGATATCGAAAGCAGTAAGTCGTGCGAATGAATTGAAAGTTCACTGGAATAAGACAGGTGGCGATATAGTGATTGGTTATTGTGCTGAGGTGATGGAGCCAATAGACAATTCCAAAGGTAAACTAGAAATCGATGGCCTCGAAGCAGAGGTAGATATTTTAGTTGTTCTGGATTCTGATCATCAAAACACAAAGAAAAACATATACGAATATATTTCAGTGATGTCAGTGGCTTGAATATACCGTCAGAAATCTATCACGCCGATCACCCTCCACTTACGAAAGTTTCCTTGGTGACAACAAAAGATACTAACTTACCGGACAATTACATTATTTACGGCTATTTGAGTGTACATAGAGACCTAAGTACTCACGAATTATGTGTGAAGAAAGTATGCGGTAAACCGGGGAAATAATACCACGATGCCTAATCAAGTTAGATGAGGATAAGCATACAAAAATGTCTGTATGAAACATATCCGGTAATCATATGACCACTAAATTCAAAACTGTGCCGTGAAGATATGTCTGTAGTCAAAGTGAGCAGTTGGATGGTAAATATAAACCCAAACGTGAACATCACAAGACAATCAAGGATCACTTCCCCTCAAAGATGACCAGCTGGATCGATTACAAGGAAAATTATATTTTATTATATTTGATAAGGCGAGTGGATACTATCAAGTACCAGTAGCTGAACGGTTGAAGGTAAATACGGTTTTTATAACTTCTGATGGTCATTACAAGTTAAACAGAATATCTTTTGGACTAGGTAATGCCCCTGATGTGTTCCAACGAGTCATAAAAATGTTCTGGAAAGGTTACGATATACGATAGCCATGGCCTATCTAAATGACATTACAATTCTAACTACTATAATCGACGAAGGATTGAAAAGTTTGGATATAATCATGAAGCTGATTGAGAAAGCAGACTTGACCTTGAATCTGAGAAAATGTGTATTTTTTGCTAAAATAATAGAATATTTGGAGTTCAAAATTTTGATAAATGGCATTGATCCAGGCAAAAAAAAATTTCTAGGTCTAGAAAGTTTTCCTGAACCAACAGGTTTCGAAAATATCGAGAGGATAGTCCAAGTATTTAGCAATCGAATTAGAGCCACTACCAATTTTTGAATTGGGTTTTCGTTGAACAATATATTAACCGTATTAACAAATGTATATATTATAAATTGCCGAGAGCCTAAAACACCGGATATTTAAAATCTATTGGAAAAAGGGGTTGAGCCTTTTATAACAGTGTATATTGATCATGTAGGGCCGTACGTAGCAACTAAGGAAAGAAATCGGTAAAAAGCCACCTTGGTTGATGCAGTCTTAGGAGATCAAAGAGATGTTACAGATGATGCAACGTTAATTATTTTCTAGCTCTTTGTAACAAACTACGGCCGATCTAAAAATATAATCACACACCATGGTATGGCTTTTAAAACAAATTTGCTCACGGAGTTTTTCGAAACTCATTTTATTCAGCACAGGCGAGCGGTTATCTGCGAGCGAATGGACAAGTTGAAAGGGTGAAAGCAACTGAAAAATTGGCCATTACTAGTTTAGGCGTTGATTGGGTCGAGAAATTGGGTGAAGTACAAATGACCATAACCAGCAGTGTAGAAGAATGTCAAAAAAAAATACCAGCAGAGCTCCTGTTAATCCAGGAGATTCAAGAAGACAATGCAGAACTCGGAGTAGAGAAAAAAGATGCCAATGTAGCGGAATTATTAAATCCCAAACGTGATATTCAGCAAGTCCTATTTAATAAGCAAAAGATAAAACTAAAGACTTTGCAATCTGCGGAAATATCGTGATGTTGCGGTGTAAGCCGCCAGCTTATGAGATCCTAGAAAGCTTTTAGGCGAGTACAAAGGACCATATGCAGTTATTAAGTCTATAGGAAACGACCGATATTTGATTGGGGACTTAGACGGCGAGCAGCAATCTCAACTGATATATAAAGCTATAATGGCGATCGATAATTTTATTTTTAATGATACGTTAACGTTTTGATGAGCTAGGACGTCATCTGTTATTGGATGGCCAAATTTTTGGATTATTTTTATTGTGGTTCAAATGTGTCCTAGCTAAGATAGTTTGATTATTTAGGCCACTAAAGTATAGAGCTATAATTTAAGCTGCTGGCATCTGTCGCCAGGGTAAAAATAAAAATTAAATTAGTATGAAGAGAATATAGTCGTGCGTTTTAAGAAAGTTAAAATTGATTTAAATGAAAGTTCGAGTATTGATTCAACATTTGGTTTTTTTAAATAAAAAACCATTGAAGGACCGTCATAAGTTCGCAAATTTCTGCAACAATTTTTAAAGAGAGATACATCTCGTAAAGCGTGAAATTTAACCAAAGTTTTTCCCACGTGGCTTGTGTAATCATGTATTCAAAACAATGAATATCGTATAGTGTAGAACGTAATTTAATCCCACCGCTGTCACCATTACTTGTTTAAGCCATAGAATCATCATCTAAGGTAGTGCGAGTAGTTTTGACCGTATCAACCAAACTCTACGAATCTGCTTTACGGTTGTGGACTATTGCTGAGTCTTTTCACATAAATATTTGGCTTGCTTCTTGTAACGAGAGGACTACCGAAACAAATTTAGTCTGATAATAGAAGCTATTTTATCAGCACAAACAATCAATTGCATGAGTTGCACAATATCCTTCCTAGTCCTAAATTATCAAAGGCAATTGTAGAAGTTATTGGATATGACAATGGGGAATGAATGCATTAAATTTTTTATTTTTTTTTATTTATATTTTGACAAAGTTGTTACAGCAATTTTTCTTTTTTATTTTAATTCTCTGTTAGTTGGGCTATAACACAGTAGTTACTTCCAGTGGGATTGGTTCTTTCGGTTATATCAGCAACTTTCAGACCTGAGAAACGAAATTATGCGGTTTCGTTTGCGCTGTCGACGTCGTTGACCATATGTTGAATATCCGTGTGCTCATGGAGTTGTAAACGCTGGATATATTTTTTTGCATTTTTTTTATTTCTTCGTTGACGGTTATCATCTTTAGATCTCTATGTAGATTATCGTTCCTAATAGACCAAAGTGCATTGACAATGCATCGTAGTACTTTGTTCTGGAACGTTCGTTTTTCAAATTATTGTATCATCCACAAAGGTTTCAATATCTGTTCCTCCAGTAATAGGTATGTCATTCGTATAAAGCAAACAAGACTGGTCCCAGCCCGCTTCCTTGTAGTACTCCTGCTTCAATTCTCTTGAGCAATGAGAACTTTCCTTCATATTTCAATATGAAATATCTCGAGAACATACTCCAGAACATACATTTTTGTTTCCAAACGTCTTCTCAATCATGTTACTGACTTTGTGTACCTGCTCTTTGTGTACCTGCTTTATGTTCAGATTTGGAGTGTTTCTCTCTTAAACCAAATTGGTGAGATGGTAACAGGTGTCTTTCTTCAGTCAGTGGTTTCATTCTTTTGGGGAGTAATTTTTCGTACCATTTGGACAATGTTGGTAATACAGATATAGGTCTGTAAGACGTTTTCTCATTAGGTGGCTTATTAGGCTTGGGTATCAACTTTTACTATTTTCCATTGCTGAGGAACTGCTGGCAACTTTTTAATAACTTTTTCTATAATAGAATCGTATCCGGAAGCTTTTTTTGTTCTTTCATTGTAACTAGTCGTATGTCTAACTCGTCTTCTTTTTGCACTATAAAGGTATTTCCATCTGCTGTTTGTCTAAGTTCTAGTCAAAGGTTTAAACGTTTCTTCCAGATGTTCAGCAAAAAGATCAGCTTTATCTTTGGGGCTTTTGGCCCAAGTACCATCTGCTTTTTTGATTGGTCGCATCTGCTCTTTTGGTCTTTTCAGCCTTTTGTAGCTTTCCATAAAGAGTAATCACTTTTTTTGTGGCCAGAGAGACTTATTAAATAATGGTTGAAGCTTGCCGCTTTGGTTTGTTGTATTAAATTCTGCAGCTTGTTCTTGAGTTGATTGAAAATAGTTTTGCTCACTGATGCTCGATTCCTATGCCATATTTTGCGAGCCTTCCGCTTTTCTCGTGACCAGATTTCTTATTTCCTGTGTATATTTTTCATTCTTGTGAGGTTTAGTTTTGGCAGAAGGCCCTGGCAGATGTTGTAGAAGTTCATTAGCATTCCAGGTTAGTATTCTTAGTGTTTTACATTGTTATTATAGCTTGTTGAATGCCACCATTTTGATCTGAAGGCCCAGGTAGTCGTTGTCTTGCTGCTTATGAGTATGAGAATCTCTCTGTCACTATCGCACTCTGGAACGCAGTGGCATTTTTTGTCGGGATTTCTTTTTCTTTCGTTGCTCTCATTAGCTGATTTTTGTTTGCCTTATTTCGCATGTTTTGCAGTGTTTTGGCTACTTCACACTCTCTACAGTTAGCACAGTTTGCTGGAGTGTTCCTATCTATAACGTAGTTTTTTGTATCATACTTTAACGCACATTTTACACATCCGGTTTCAGGATTGGGGTATTTTTGCGTGTGGTTATATGCCTGACACTTTGAGGTATGATTCCTGTCGCCCTTTCAATTGCTCAATCCGGACAACCATTCCCAAGATGTTCCTAATGTTGAATAAGTTCTTAATTTTCTTTGAGTTTGCAAAGGTCGCAGTGATTAGTGGAACCTTTATTTTGTGTACGGTACTGCTTCCGTTGCCGGTAGGCTTTTTTCAGTTTTAAACATATTTTTCTTTTGAGGTCTTCAATTATCTCATCTGGAGTGCACGTTTGATGTAGACTTCGAGGAACTATTCTAATGGGTCTGGAATTTTTGTCTTCATTTGCATACCATTGGAGACCTTTATCATTCAATGCAGTTAAAAGTTTTCTATAACCGTTTGGGTCAGGCATATCTACCCTCCAGACGTTGTTGTTTGTTGGGTGCCTTACACTGTACAATTTTTAGTAATCTACTCGATTAACTACCAATTATAAGGTCAATTATAGGTCGTTCAAGGCTAACCTAAACTGTAAAATCTTAAATTTCCAAAATCCGTGGAAATTGATGGTATGAAAAACCCAGAAATTTGACATAAAATGTGACGATTTGATTTTTTTGCAAAGTTATACCCGACCAATGAAAGGGTTCCCCAATTTTAGTACGACTCCGTTCTATGATTTATCATTTAAACCACCGGTCGTATAGCAACTTCAATAACTTATCGTTAAAATATGTGTAGTTACTTTATTACCATCAATTAGACTTCTAATCTCTGTATAAACAGTCGAGATGATGAACAGTCAGGTATGTTACACCTTACAACTGGTAAAATGAATAAAATGGTAGTAAACTTATTTAATTAGCAGATAAGATACGGGAAATTAATAGTAAAGTAGCATTAATTTGATAAAATACGGAACACGGGGCCAAGGCGCTATCCACTGGCAGACAAGATAACAAACGCAATATTGCAATATTTTTTTATGGTATTTATAAAACAATATTTTCGGTTCGGCTTCTTTAGTTAGTACTTATATGTCTTAGCAAGTGGTTGGGTTATACACACCAAATATGGGGCACAATAAAGTTTATCGGCAAATTTTAGTTGCTATAATTGGTAAATGTTAAATTTATTGAACATATGATCTAAATTTTTAAAAATGTAGCAAATATTTCTAGTATTGCTGTTGGGACGACGATTGGTTGGTCATCGCCAAACATACCTAAACTACAAGGTGTAACAATGGCGGATACCCCGTTAGATCATATATTAACAGCAAGTGAAGCAGGTTGGGTGGGGTCGTTGGTACCAATTGGTGGAGCAATATGTAAGATTTTAATGATATGCAAACGATTTTCATGTGGCTCTAATAATAATATTTATATAGCACCGATATTTGCCGGACCACTTTCTAGCAAATTTGGACGAAAATTTGTGTTGATAGGCAGTGTAGTCATAGTTGTGGTGTCATACACACTTCTCGGGGTAACAAATGGTATTGCACTTATTTACTCTGCAAGGTTTTTGCAAGGTTGCAGTGTTGGTCTAACCATGTCGATAATGCCGATGTATATTGGCGAAATTTCTCAGAATAGTGTAAGGGGCGCACTTGGAACATTTATGATTATGTTCATGAACAGTAAGTTACATAAAAAAATCGAAATCGAGTACTTTTATCAACTTTTTTTTTTGCTGATTTAGTTGGAATACTATTTGCATACTCGGTGGCACCGTTTGTACCGTACGTGACATTCCAATTTATATGTTACGCATTCCCAATTTTGTTCGTGATATTATTTGTTTTTGTACCGGAAAGTCCAACGGTGCATTTAATCGCCGGAAATACGGACAAAGCAATCAAATCACTAGTATTTTTGCGAGGCGGTTGCGAAAAAGATGTTTATCCGGAAATTGAAGAAATTCAAAAATCGATAATCGCCAATCAAAATCAAACCGGTAATTGGCGTAGTTTATTTACAAATCGTGGCAATTTACGAGCATTGCTGACAATCACGATTTTATTGTTGGCCCAACAATTTTCGGGTGGTAACGCCGTACTGTACTATGCACAAAATATTTTTATTCGCGCCGGGGGATCATTCAAACCGGAAATTTCATCAATAATAACCAGCATTATGTCGTTGGCGGGATGTTGTACATCATTTTTGGTGGTCGAACGATTTGGTCGAAAAAACCTTTTACTCGTATCTGGATGTGGAATGGCTACTGGAACATTACTGTTATCGGTTTATTTTTTCCTCGACGCGAACAAGGCACCGATTATTGCTTCGTTAGGATTTTTACCGGTTGTATCGCTCGTCCTTTATTTGTTTACATTTTATATTGGGTTTGGCCCGCTACCGTGGGCAATGTTAGGCGAAATGTTTCCACCTGATGTTAAAAACTATGCGGCCATGATTGTGTCATCGTTGTGTTCAATTTTTGCTATTATACTGTTGCAATTTTTTGAAATAATCAACGAAGAGTTGGGACCCCAATGGGCCTTTTTGATGTTTACAATTTTTTCGATATTTGGAGTTGTGGTTACGGGTTTTTTTGTGATCGAGACGAAAGGTTTAAGTTTACAACAGATTTTAGATCGATTGAACAAAAAGTAAAACTATTTGAGGTTATGATTTAGCAAAAATTGTTTTATTTTAATACCGTCACAGGAGTAGTTTGTTTCTTCTCTTTGGGCATCCTGTTTTGACATCCTGTGGTATGCACAACTTTTGAAATTGTTCGAGTGGGCTTTTTAAACGTGATCAAGTCATTTAATTCGGTTGGAATTGGTGAATCCGATTATGTCGCAACGTCCGAGGAGTTGCCTAGTCTCAAAGCTCCTCCTAATTCGATACTAGTTCTTAGCGTATGACCTTCATTTCGAATGTAGTAAAAATTATGCAGCTGGTGGTCCAGCTTTCACTCCCGTAGTCATGGCCATCAGTTGCAAAATTGACACTACGGAGATGCTCCTATATAGGTAAACGCGAGTTCCCATGTTATCTCGAAAGGATCAGATACACTGCTCCTTCGATTAGATTTGATTAAGATCTCCCACTGTTTTTTCTGTTTGTGAACGGTTAAGTCGAAATCTACACCTATAATCTCCAATGGCCGTTTCAGTAAAAGGGACGAGGTTTGCGAGTGCAACTTTAGCAAATATTTTGAGTGCAGTATTTAAAGGCCTAAACCGCAGTACTTCCCACAATTTAGATTGTATCCTTTATTATATAGCAGGTTAATGAGTGCTGTTTTTTATTCCAGCGGGAGCGCCCTTATTTTGATCCCAGATTGCGAGTGCGATATCAGTAAATTTATAGGTTTAACATTTAAGGTTGAAAATGCTTATAAGATTGCTGGCATTGGTAAAGCAATCTCTGCAGTTTCCGTTATGGTCGGTGATGTTTTTAATGGAGCCCCTCATAAATTCGCGTTTTTTTTATCAACGTAATTTTTTCTGCTTCAGTAACCAATCTTTACGATCTCTCAGAAATCTTCTTCCGATGATCGTTTTGGGCTGCGGTATTTACGGTTTAAGGTAATATTAGTCACTGCTCCTAAATATTGATTGGGTCTTCAGTGCCATCTTGCAAATATCAAGACCCCGTTTACCAGTAGTTCTGATAGTTCTTGGATTCCCTGTGTGCATTGTTATCCGTACCCTTTTGGAGCATACCCAATACGCCTGTGACGATTTCATGGATGGTGCGTATGACCATCTAACTATTTATTGTTTAACTACATACACAAGACATCGACTTGCAGGATTCATCGAAAACGAGTCGTAAATTTTTCTAACTGTTTTAGTGTCTTCTTCGTGAAAACTGACTGTGAATGATTTGGGCGTGTTTGTTCCTTCGTGTAAAGGTCCGGAGATAACCCAATCAGGCTTGGTCGACTTAGCATCGGTCTTTTTTATGTTAAATCTCTCAGTTTTATACCATACAAAAAATGTCTACACCCAACAGAATCAGCTAAATGAAAATCTCTCTCGTTAATTTCATTCACCCATGTCACATCAATCTTTGTCGGTAGAATGGTTGTGGTTAATTTTGTTAAAATGAGAGCATCAATGTCAAAATATTCCTTTTGTTAGACTTTTGATCGAATAAGCCTTCGTTTTCGATAAGCCTGAGACCTAGACATTGGCATAACGGTGCGAAAAAGACTCAATTTTTGGATGATATGGTTCGTTGATGAAGGTGGATTGAGACTCGGAACCTAATAATGCCTGAGCTACGGCGTCCTGCATATATGTAGAGTCGTATTAACTATGCTGGCCTCAGGTTAAGGTTGGATTTGATAGTGATTTTGTAAATCTGTAATTGCTGTTTTGGATTCATCACTAGGACCAACTATAGACGATGCTTTTAATTGCAATGGATTTAATCCCAAATGCAGTAGACTGTTATTCCTCTCGTTACAGATTTGCCATGATTAGTCGACAGCATTAGGGCCTAATACTTAAATGCCCCTGATGAGTTTATTATTTTGCTAATTGGGCGGAGCTGCTGGTGATATTACAAAATGGAAGTCATTTGTTGGCTCGTTTGATATACTTGTGCATAATAACTCACGATTGTCTGATCTATGCAAATTCCAGTATTTGAGAAATTTATTAGGGTGTGAACACCTCAACAGATTAATGGAACGATTTTAGGAAGTTGAAGAAAAGGAGGATGATGAAGGTACTCATAGTTTCAAAAATATCGTCATATCAACCCGCAGTCAAAGGATTGTATCGATTACGACAGGAAACATCTTACGGATAGCAGATCCTAATTATCATTTGGAAGACATGTTCTTCGACTAAATTTGCAGTGGTAAAAGATATATTCCGAAGACAAATTTAGTAGCTCATAACACGAACTTAGGATGGGTGATTGCGAGAAGGTCAATTCGTAATGAAGTTGGCACTGAAAACGTTCCAATTAATCTTAATCTGGATGTTGATCGGACTCTCAGGAAATTTTGGGAGATTGAAGAGATTAAAGATGTCGTACACTATAGCGAGGAAGAACGTTTTTGTCTTGAACACTTCCAGAATACTATTTGCAGAGTTCAAGACGGTAGATATATAGTCAGTCTACCTTTCAAAAATGGTCTACAGAAATTGGGCAAGTTCAAAAAAATGGCTATAAAACGATTGTCTAATTTGGAAAAGCGATTCCAAATTAGACAATCGTATCAAAAGTGATATTGAATTTAAACGAAAATATAGCGAGTTTCTGGACGAATATTTAGAGCTGAGACATATGAAATTAGCCAACGATTGTGAAGCAGAACAATATTACTTATCGCACCGCGGGGTATTTGAGAAGAGCAATTCAACCACCAAGTTCCGAGTTGTCTTTGATGGCTCGGCAAAGACAACGAATGGAAATTCTTTGAACGACCAATTGGCAGTGGTGGATTTATTACTTTGATTTCGGACTCACATAATCGTCTTCATAGCCGACATTGAGACGATGTTTCGGCAAATTTGGGTCGACACAAAAGACACAGAATTTGAAAAAATTCTTTGAAGAAAGGAACCTGAAGGAGAACTGCATATCTACAGGCTGTTAACGATTACTTATGGTACGAAATCTGCTAATTTTTTAGCGACGCAAACTTTAAATCAACTTCCGTCAGACTACTAAGGTGAATTTCCCGAGGCTCCAGAAGTGCTTAAACGAGACTTTTACGTCGATGATTTCATATCGGGCACAAATAATGTCGAGGATGCCGAAAGGATTGTCCAAGATCTAATTTGTCTGTTGGAAAAAGGTGGATTCAACTTTCGCAAGTGGGTATCCAATAGTCCCAAACTTATGCGTACTATCCCTGAAGCCAACAGAGAGTGAAAACCAAGCCCTTTCCGTACTTGGAGTGAGGTACTCTCCCACAAATAACACCTTTCAATTCAAGATGAATTTAGTTAGTCAGAAGTTTACCAAACATAGCATGCTATCAGAAGTAGCTAGACTATTTGACCCAATTGGATGGTTGTCGCCATCTACAGTTAAAGTAAAGATATTATTCTAGAAACTATGGTTGATAGGAATTGGTGGAGATGAACAATTACTAAATACAATTTCCCAGAACTACTCAGCAATAAGAAATAACTTGAGTAGATTGGAAGACATTCGCATTAATAGATGGCTGTACACCGAGGGTCACAATGTGCACGGATTTGCAGATGCCTCAGAGTTGGCTTACGCAGCAGTATTTTATAGTTGAACGAAAACAGCAAATGGGTATAAAATCAATATCGTTACGGCAAAGACAAAAGTAGCACCAATTAAAACTATCAGCATTCCACGGTTTGATCTTTATGCTTCAGTGTTATTAACCAAGCTACTCATATTAGTGTTGAAAACATTCAAGGATCAACTAGTTGTCAATTACATGTTATGGACTGATTCATCGATTGTGCTGAACTTGATATCGTCATGCCCATGTAATTAATAGGGTATCATTCATTCTAAAACAAACCGACCGTAGCCAGTGGAGTCATATACCATCAGGCGACAACCCAGCTGACTGCGCTTCACTTGGCTTATCCCGGAGATATTAATAACCTAAGAATTATGGTGGAATGGTCCACATTTGCTAAAGAAAATCGAATTACACTGGCCAAGTCAGAAAAAACTCAATTCGAAATTTCCGGAGACGGCACTGAAAGAAGAGAAGAAGAATTCAATTATATTGTTGAATGTACAAGACCACGATTGGCTATCTGGCCTTATTGAACGATGTACAAAATTTTCGAAATTGATATTCGTACTAAGCAGTGCGGATGCGGGATTAGAATTTTCACAACAAAACAACGAAGCGAAACGCGACGCATTCAATTTGATCATTCAAAAAGTGCAGTTAACCAATTTTGCAGCTGAGATGAATGCGCTCAATAATATAACAAACTAATAAGTTGAGATTCAAAATTAACATCCTTTTTTCCATTTATAGATAGAGTTGGTATTTTACGAGTTGGTCGCAGGTTGTTAATGCAGAGGTTCCGTATGACGTATTAGAGACGAGCATCTCAAACAACTATATCCGGGTCCCACACTTTTGATGGCAATACTAAAACAAAATTACAACATCCTGAGAGGTAAAACTGAAATTCAACGAGTGATTAGGCAGTGTATCAAGTGCACCCGTTTAAAGGCGCAACAGCAGCAGCAGCTCATGGCTCAGCTACTCCGGTTCAGAGTGTCACACCATCGACCATTTTTCACCACAGGAGTGGATTATGCTGGGCCACTATATATCAAGGCATCACATTTGCGAGGTGCTAAAACTATAAAAGCTTACCTGGCACTTTTCATTTGTATGGCCACAAAGACAGTACATCTGGAGTTGGTGGTTGATATGATCACTGAGGCATTTTTGGCAGCTCTCCGACGATTCCATGCATGGCGGGGAATATGTAGACATAGCGACAATGGTTCCAATTTTGTTGGCGCACAAAGAGATTTACAAAAACGTTTGAAGATGGTAGAGAAGGACGAAAGCATAATGAGATACATTACGTCCCACAACATTGAGTGGCATTTCATTCCGCCAAGTGCTCCCAATTTTGAAGGGTTATGGGAAGCGGACATTGAGTCTACCAAATACTACTTTAAACGCGTACTAGGTGAAACAGATTGAATCCATACTCAATTCTCGGCCACTGAGCGAGATTTCTTCGAAAGATATGGATCCGCTAATACCTGGTCATTTCCTAATTTGTCATTCAGTTATGCTAATACCAGAACCAAACTTATTGGACTAGAAGGAAAGTCGCTTGTCGCGATGTTCAGCGGATGTTACAATACTTCTGAAATAAATGGAAAGTTACCTCTCCAAATTCAATGCCCGAAGACCTTGTGGTGGTGATGGATATGGATGTTCCACCAACCAAGTGATTAATGAGACGCATTACCCAAACAATTCTAGGACAGAAAGAATTAGTCCGAGTAGTCGTCATTAAAACCAAATCCGGTGAAATCAAGCGATCCATATCAAAAATTTGCATACTATCTTGTGGGTCTGTGTCTTATGTTACAAATTGTTTTAGCCATCTAACAAATTGTCTTTAAAAACTACAACACAAACGTTAACGAAATAACCCAGACCATATATTTATAGCCACCGACTAAATAGCATTAATTGTTAAAGATGAGATACTTTTGTGACTTATCACCTTTAAACGTGCCGTTCATTTGTCTTGTACATAGATTATTAATTCTTAAGTTTCATAATACATGACAACCGTTTCTTTATCATGTCTTAGATTATACGAGATGAAAACAAATGCTTAACCTTTAAGTACTTGCTATTGTTCTCGTTTGTGTTCGACGGAATTAGCAAAAAAAATAAAAGAACATTCCAAGAATACTGAAGACAAGGTACGCGTATACATATTGTATTTAATTTTCTTTTTAATTTTCCCGGAAAAACATATAGACACATTTGTGTGTATATGCATGAAAGGTAAAAAAATTTACATTGGTCTATTAACATTACATATATGGATTAATTAAATTTATGTATATGGCTACACATATAATAAAGTGTCATCTTCATCTTTGATGTAAAACCTGTTGAACATTTTCGATTATGTACTCATATATAAGCACGTACTGGGAATACACTTATATGCCATGTAAATATAATCTGTAATGTATGATGCGTGCAGCGGTAGAAGGATTATTACTTATTGTCAGTATATAAGTCCCTTTCGTTTTATTATTCAGTCATTGTGCTTGCTATCAGAACACCAACCCTTTTCATATTTAAACTATATCGCGTGAATTTTAATTTTAGTTCGTTACACTATTTCCGTACTAAATTCATTTAATTTATATTTTCGTGTCGAACGTTGGTGTGGCATCATATATACGAAATGAAAATTTTAAATATGAAATTTAATAATGCGACGTTTATTTTACGAATGTGTACAAATGTCGAATCTCCCACAAGAGTTGTACCTTTTGATAAATTCATAAAAATAAAATTCTCATAGGAAATTAAATCGAGGTATCTACTGAAGCAAAAACTAATTACATTTTGAACATATACATACCGGGTGTTTTTTTTAAACTGAAACTTTCAAATATTTCGGAAAATAAGCACACTACGAAAAAAATTTCCAAGATCAATTTAATTTAATCCTCCATTTTCTATTATGATAGCCTAACGCAAACTGGTTTTTTGTTTTTGAAATAATCTTCGAACTGAATCGTTTAAAACAAAATACAATCATTTATTTGAAAGCAAATTTAGTCGCATGTTCCTGGGTTACGATAATAGTAGTTTTTTGACAAGTAATTTTTCAGTACATTTTTTTAAGACTAATTTCGAGTATTTACATTGAAAACGTGTTAATTTTAATGCAAACATATTGTAGAATCGTATGCATATGTTATTACAGCGCCATCTATTATGAATCAAAAAAATGTTTCAAGGAAATGTACTTTTTAGCCAGAATCCGAATCTGCAATAAAAAATAGGGGTTCCTATTTTAATTTCAAAGTTACCTCCTGCCCCACCTACAAGAAAGGGAAGGGGATACTAGTTTTAGTACTAATGTATGTGCTAAACTCCCTCGGAATGATGAAATTTTGATCTGGTACATTTTTTTCGTTTACCGAGATATTTGAAAGTTTCAGCTTAAAAAAAAAAAAACATCCAGTATATATAGGGTGAGCCACTTAAAGTGGGACAACTGAATAATTTGAAAACGATGTTTTAAAATAATGTAATGAACTTTTGATTAAGGTTACTTCAAGGTCGTTATACATTTTTTGAATGGGAACCTATTGAACAACTCTATTCACTGGAACTGCTTTTCTAACTGACCTGGCGCGAGTAATAAAGAGTGTAATATTCCATGGTGCGCATTATCAAGTATGTCTAGTTTTGTATCCTGTAGGTTAATTAATACCGAGCTTAATTCGAGAAAGTGAATTAATACCGAGCGGACGGACCTTTTACTTATAAGTTCGATATTCCTGGACCTGCTCTATTTCTTACTGTAGTTGGTTCTGCCTATTTATTTAGTTGTATATTGATGTGGAGGTGAAGTTTGTGTGGAATTTCACCATCTTGATCATGCTGTCAATCAAAGTTATTTGTTTTTATCAGCGACCAAAGTTTGTGCTCGTTGTTATTGAAACTCTCATTGTTCTTTGTTTCTGTTCAGTAGTTACACCACATTATTAGCATCCATGTTGTTGGATTGCCATTATAACTGTTCGAAAATGTTGCAGTTTAATTCAGATAACTTCTTACAGACTGCTTTTAGCTCATTGTGAGCCACCCTTTAGTTTTTGATATCTTTCCAGTAGCTGCTTATGTTGTTCTGGATTACCAGAGTTCACTATGTATATAGCGATAGTTTCAGACTTGCCTAACTTCTCAAAATATATGCCAGTATAGGGTTCAACATTTTTATTTCGATGTTTGTATGCTCATGAGTCCGAACAGCTAGCACACTGGGAGGATTGCTATTGCAATGTTCCCTATGGTTTTAGCTCAACGAGGAGGTTATCGCCTAGGCGATGGCTTATTGTTCTCAGTATAGTAATTGTATTGACCTCTTTAGTTGCTATTCCTTTCAGCGCTGCAATTGGCTGCATAGGTAACGTTTATTTTAATCATCACTAATAGGCAGTTAGCACAGTTTTGTTAGTGAATGTTTATATTTCTCGTATTTACATTTAACTGCATGAGTTAATATCCTATTTCCATTGTGATGGCATAGTCGATTCCCGTTTTAAAGAAAAGTCTTCCCGGCCTCATAAACGACCCATTGGTTGTTCCATGTTCTTCTGTTTGTGGCGAAAGCATTTTATACATCTTTGTATCACTTGTGTCTCAAAGTTGCCAGAGTAAGATGTGTGCCACCAAGTGTTTTATGGGTATCCTAGATTATTCGCTGCATAATTATGTTGTGTTTGCTTAGTGGGCTTAGTAAGGGAGGCTAGCTTACTGTTTTTATCTAGCATTCTATCTGTGATTATGCATGCGATCTTTCTTTCGAAATCCTGGGTTTGGGTTATTTTAATAATTGTTGTTTCTGCAACCTTAAGTTCATTACAAGGCAGTCAACCCTTATTAAATTTTTTTTTGTTGCAGTTATTTATAAATCTTAGATAAAATGCAACTGTGCACTTGATTTTTTTATAAATGGAGAACTTGCATTACCTTTCCATCCAGCACTGATTGTTAGTTTAATGATTAGTGCATTATTTATGTGCCTTATACCAGAGACAAATTTTATCAAAGAATAATTTATCACTCATTTATTTATACCCAAGCAATCCAGCTATGGGTGGAAGTGCAGACATAATAAAAGAAAATAGCAAACACTTTGAAAGCAAAATATACCACTGATGAAATCTAAGCTGCGACAGTTGCTTAGAGGCTTGTATTGACAGCCATGAAAATTTCTCAGGAAAAATCAACATAAAGAATTCTTTAATTATGTATGGGAAATAGGCTTATCACAGGCGGAGATTTAAATGCTAACAACATTTATTGTGGTTCCCGACTATACCGACGACCATAATATAATTACACATAGTACTACCATGGTATGTTACCCAATTGGCGTGCTAGATGTCGCTACTGGTATCGTTTTAAAATAATTAAAATATTTTTATATGTATATTCGCCTAAATGTCATATATTTATCCTAAATGTGGTGGATATTCTATCGACCCGACATCTGGAACTTCAATGGGTAAACTTTTTTATCTTATGATGGTAAGACTATGTGTATTTATACTATGAAGAATGTCATGATATGAACTCAGATCACTCACCTATCACTTCAGTGAAGTGAAGACAAAACCGAATATTCAGTAATGACATCTTACAAAAACAGCCTATTTTTGTAATAAGCATACATATTAGGACTATTTTAGAATTTGTTTAAAATACAAAATACAACTTATGACTCCAACAGAAAACAAAGATGCTGAAGCAATTTGTTAAGGACATTCAGCAATCAGCAAGGGAAAGTATCGCTATAATAAAAGATTAATCTATAGTGCAAAATTATCTTCAAAAAATAACTGATCTATTGCGAAGGAAAAAATCGGCGAGAAAACCAGAGGTCCCCAGGATAAAATAGAAGTAAACAATTTAACAAAAAAATTTATCAAGAGCGATTCATAAATTTAAAAATAAATCTATGAGTACTACCTGTCAAATTTGTCAAACAGCCACTTATCTGAATATCCGTTATGGAAGGCAACCACAAGTTTAAAAATACCTATTACCGAACAGCATCCAATTAAAAAGTTAGATGGAAATTGGACAAGACAAAATAAAGAGAAAACCGATAGGTTTCAACATTGTTCAGACCAATATCACTAAAAAGTTACTTCTGGAAAGACTTCTGCTAATAGTTGAAGAAAAAAACTGTATTCTGAAGGTAGTCCACCATTGACCAGGTGCACAGGATCACTAAAGTTATTGAGAAAGCACTCGAAAAAACGCAGGTTTGCTCCATAGTATTCCTTGATGTCGCACAAGGTTTTGATAAAGTGTGGCATGAAGGTTTCAAAGCAATAATGGCTGAAATTCTTCAGCGGAATGTTTTGGGATCATTTTTGTACTTATTGTTTACTTATGATATACCAAAACCAATGGAAGAAAGAAACATACTAGCCATATTTGCTGATGACGCACCACTATCATAGCAGTAGAGAATAATATTGAAGATGCTACACTTAAACTACAAGAAACCTAAACAAAGATCAGCAGTGGACTATGAAATGTCAAATACAATTAAATAACAGTAAAAATAAAAGTCTCAGCCAAGTACTTGGGTATGACACTAGATGCTAAAATCAAGAACTACGTCTAAACTCAATAAAAAGGATTGGCTAATAGGCAGACACCCCAAATGTCTGCTATAGTAATAAACTATGGCGTTATAACCAAATCCTGAAACCCACGTGGACCTACAAAATATAGATCTGAAATATAAATGGCTGCTTCAAACATACCAACATCGATCTAATGCAAAGGTTTTAAAATAAAGTTTTGTGAACTATTGTAATCGCACATGGTATAATATTAGAAATAGCAATCGCCATATAAGGATTTTGCAAGAACGTTGCCATCCACCTCATATTGCAATGCAATTTTAAGCAAAGAGTTCCAGTTTATCGAAAGCTTTTAAAAAATCTGTGTATATAAAATCTTTCTGGTTCGATGATAATGATCAATGATAAACTTATAATCGATAAAACACAAATCGCGATTCTCTTTTTGTGATAAATGATAAACTTGCGTCTAATTTGGTGAAAAAATTAAATATTTTATCATTTCGAAGTTGTTGCTGAAAAAAAACAACATAACAACACAACGACAACACCGATGACAAAATAAATTACTGTATTTGCGCCTAAATTTATGTGTTTCGTGTGTTGTGTATATTCTATATGTGTGTATTCAAAACCTACAATAATTATACAATCCAAAGCCTGTTTTGTTTGACTGTGTCAACGAAAGTTAGAAGACGGCTTGCAATAAATAGGGTTTTGAGACAGATGCACTAATGCAAATGGTCCGCTTCAAAATGTGTATAATTGGGGAAAAACGTATATAAAATACACTTACATAAATACAAAACACAATACATACGCAATATAAATGTTCGTTTTGTGTTGTTATATTTGAGTGTGAGTGCATTTTATATACGTTTTTCTCCAATTATACACATTTTGAAATGGACCGTTTGAATTAGTGTATCTATCCACAAAACTTACAGCACGGCTTGTATAAACATTTGTGTTGGTTTTGGTGTATTTTGTTTTATGCTGTGTACGTGTATTTAATGTCAAATTTTAAAAGCCTATCACGTAGTTTCAATTTTATCAAACAATATTTAATTTACCATTATAATAATAATAATGTTCTTCAATTTTACAAAAATTAATAAATTTATATAAATTTGTGTATACAAAAAATCTATTTAAAATTTTGACATATATTTTATTTAAATATATAACACTGAACTGAAAATGTATAACAGTTTCCACTGACATCATGCGTAAATACTCAGAACTAATGTATTTTTTCAAGTTGGTAAACCGGAATCACGTTTTTGATGTTGATGAAATAAAATGATAAAAGCAAATGAAAACTTGATGGATGGTATTTCGATATCATTATCGAAACAAACTTGCACGCCAACTGTGCTAAATACATTCGTAATCGCTATTAAATTTTTTATTTTAGATTTAGATAGCGATTTGAAAAGTTTTGGTATTGTAGAGATATTCGAAATTCCTCTTTAACATGTAATATCACTCCTTCTACCTAATTGAATATGGGAGTTACAAAAGTATTTTTTAAAGTATCAGGAAATTCTCCACGCGAAATACTTTTACTAAACAAAGCAACGCACTACCAAGGAATCCGCATATTTATGTTCAGAACATGTTTATACATGTCGAAAAGTGAATGAAATTTTCCCTTTAATTAAGAAAAAAACATAATTTATGCAGGTACAATTAGCCTGAATATCTTTCAAATTATCAAAATAAAAGTAAGTTCTCTTCAAAATTGGAAACTAAAATAATAATGCATACATTGAGGCGAATTACATAAAAATATGTGTCAAATAAAAAAATAATAAAAACGCCACACACATTTATTTGGAATAGATGCCACTTTACACCTGCAACGTAATTTAGTGGTCATTCCGACTCAACCAGATTTTCGCAAAAATAAGAATATCCTGAAAGATCTCAGTAAATGGTCTAATTGCGCCTGTAAAGCTGTTGATTTGAATGTCATTGCTTAATAAAAATAAATTAATTAAAGCCTTGGCAAGCATGGTGCACAAATACACATAGTACTACCATAAACTAAATAATTATATAGACGTAGCATAAGAGATTGTGGTGGCGCGATTGAATCTCTAGCCACAATTATATGAATCAAGAATTTATTCCATTAGAATCAATTATATTTTTTCTATGTTTACTATTATTCGCAGTACTAAGAATAATAGTAAAATACTTTTTAGTTGACCTTTTATTTTTATTACATTACGGGTTCTTGCACTTATCATTGGATAATTGTTTGGATAAGTTAAAAAGGTAATCCGATCATTATACTGGTGAAGACAAGTGTATAAATAAAAATTATAAAGTTAAAATATTAAAATTTATTGTATACCTTAATTCATTATAAAACTTATATATTGAATACAATATAAAGTGTAAAATTATTTATCAATTAAACAGTTATATGTGAATAAAAATAAGCAAAAAAAAAGAAATGATAAAACAAAAAAATCATAAAAAGTTTTAATTCTATGCATTGATTTGCTATGCTCAATATCTCGGATCATTAATACCCAAAACCTAAATTAGCGTACCCCTCGATTATTTTATTTCCTTTATATATATGATATGAAACGTCTTAGTATTTTATAGTTTTTTGTACTACCATGGTATATTAGCCAGTGATATGTTAGATCTCGCTACTGGTATCGTTTAAAAATAAACAAAATTATTGTATGTACAATCGCCTAAATGTCATATATTTAACCTACATTTTGACGTTATTCTATTGACTTGACATCTGGAAATTCAATGGGTAAACTTTCGCATCGATTTGAATGTTTATCCAGTACACAATTGTTTTTATCAAAAATATTGTTATTATTAATATTTTCGATGAATTAATAAACAAGTAGTTTTCGTAATAAGTGAAATAAGCCACACGAAAATAATAAGAATTTATAATGAATTCCTATAATAATTTAAAAGTACACAATTATCTAAGATCACTTAGATGTGAAAAAATTTAATTTTCATCTTTTAACATTTTATGCCAAAAATGATTTGAGCTTGAAACTTTTTAAAATACTAGTTTTTTAACATTCTTGAAATTAAACTTTTATAAAGAGATGCCAAAGTTGCTTTTTTTTATTTTCAAATACAATTCGGTCACGGTATGCAAGTTCTACATTTCAAATGTATTTAATTTCAATCTAGTGAGGGCCGCATGATGGTATAAGCATTTATCTTAATCAACGCCATGTAACCAGCTACTTAAACACAAAATAATTTTAATTAGCTACCTTAACGTTAGTAGATGAAATTAAAATGTAGCAAGTAGTTCTCGGGTAAAGTTTTTAGTTTGAAAGTTTTTTTATACATATACATATTTCATTCATTCGATGAAAAGTTTTTTTTTTGTACTTTTGAAAAACTTTATCATGCAGCATTTTTGATTCGAGAATTTTCGTTTTATTAGAATAGAAAATTATTTTTCATTTTTACGAAACTATTTTGCTATTGTTGAAAAATGTTTCATCTCGTATAAACGGAAATTAGTGCAGTGAAGCGCAATTTCATGTTTTTGCTGTTTTGTATTAATTCGATTAGTTTGCTACCTGTAAGATCCAGAAAATTTATATACTTTTTGTTTAAACGTCTTTTGTACATTTTGAAGTTCTTTTAATTTTAACTCATCTATCTTTATGTTTTTTGCCTTGTTTTATAAAGCTAATTATATAAGAACTCCACTCGAATGGAAGACAATGAAGAAATGTTTTTTTTTTTACCGGGAGAGTCGTTTAAATTGATACAATTTTTCTGCCTAATTACACCGCTTATTCGAATGTTTAATCGAGCCATGTGAAAATATTTAACTTTCGTAACTTTCGTAACTTTCATAATTTTCGTAACTTTCGTAACTTTCGTAACTTTCGTAACTTTCGTAACTTTCGTAACTTTCGTAACTTTCGTAACTTTCGTAACTTTCGTAACTTTCGTAACTTTCGTAACTTTCGTAACTTTCGTAACTTTCGTAACTTTCGTAACTTTCGTAACTTTCGTAACTTTCGTAACTTTCGTAACTTTCGTAACTTTCGTAACTTTCGTAACTTTCGTAACTTTCGTAACTTTCGTAACTTTCGTAACTTTCGTAACTTTCGTAACTTTCGTAACTTTCGTAACTTTCGTAACTTTCGTAATTTTCGTAACTATTGCAATTTTCGTAACTTACGTTAAGCTTCATAACTTAACAATGTTGACCTTTAAATGTCCTTAAAAAATCTTCAAACTTTATTTTCAAGTGCTATATCACTCTTTGAATAGCAACCAAGTTGTGTTAAAACTTTTCATAGTAAGTTCAGGCTTATTTACAAAATTCTCCATTGTCTCAACTGAATTGAATCACCCGGTAGATATAAAAAAATGTGGAATATTATTTTATGTATACGATGAAAAACTTAAACGATAAATTTTTAAGTTAATAAATTTAAAGTATAAACTTGAACTTTTCGGTTACAGTTTAGATAAACATACCGTGGTTTTTTTTACTGCAACACAAAGTTCATACCGTTATACTTTTCTATTTAGAACTTTTTTTTACTTGTTTATATAGTAGTGGTTTTCCGCTTTTATGAAACAATGAAAATTCAGTTGTAGGATAATAAACATGGGTGCTAAAGTAAGAGCTACTTAACCGCGTATAAATCTGGGAGTATAATAAAATTGATACTAAAAAGAGTAGATGCATTAAGATTAGGTGGGCTAAGCCATCAATTAACGGTAATATGTTTCAGTGGTTACAGAGTTATTCCTTTAAAAATTAGACATGGACAAATCTAAAATTTTGGCTAATATATTCGGAATTGTAAACCATCAACTTAAATTATTCATCTATCGACGAAGAGTTTAACCGTTAGGTCAAAAGGAGGTTGTTATTATTTAGTCCTATAGTCCGCTATTTGAGAACTGTCAAATACAGCATTTAACACTTGTTGAACATGGAATAAATCAGAGAAATACTCCTTCCAAGTTTCAACCACTGCTCATATTAACACAGAGATTTCCATCCTAGTCTCGATTGGCGATAGACCTAGGTCTGAAGGTTCAATGCAGTCCGGTGACTTCTGTAAGGAAGTTACGATAACTGTGCTCTTTGCTGAGCTATTGTACTGTTAAGACTTTACCCTTTCATAATTCACGCTTTTTCCGTCTACAAATTTGCTTGGTGGTTCTCCTAGTAAACTGTATTCCCACTTTTTTATAGGCTATATTGCTCGGCAGAAGGATGACAGTCTTTATGAAACCAATCATTTTTGACTTTCTTAAGGCTATTTTCTTCATCCTCTAAGTTCCAGGATTACCACAAATGGGATCCACAAAATTTCTCACATCACTCAAAACAGTGCTAAACTGCCAGTGTAATTGTTGCAGGATGGGGTTGCATTTGATTTCAATTACATGTGTGCAGGCTGGTTTAACCAAGGTAAGTCCTTTCTCCACATTACAAATTTTTTGCCAACAACCTGACAAATTATACCGAATTACTGGGGTCCATTTTATTGCCAGTAATGCTTCTTTCGTGATAACTCTTCATTCTGGAATTTTTCTATTCTCCGATGGGCACCGGTTGGTTGAATTGTTCAATGAGCTTCAAGGCGAGTTGGTTGCCGTTTTTAATCGACGAGTTGGTTGCCGTTTTTGAACAGGCTGGCTAGAAGCTTCCTGTATGTCCTTGTTGTCTGCCTAAATTAGAGGCTGCTGGCTTGAATTACTGGTTGCTTAATTAGAGTGTTAGCTTAAGTTTGGAGTTATCAGTGGTTCTTATTATTTCGATGCAGATTAGCCCATTCTGCCATTGGATCTATCAATTTATAAATCTGCCTAATTTTCATCTGGTTAGTGGTTGCAATTTATATCAAAGTAAGAAGATGTCACTGTTTCAGGAGGCTTTTCGAGGATCTCGGAAGTTTTTTTTCCGGTGGGGATGCTGGTACGTTTCCACAATTCCCTGGTTTGAGTACTTCTAAAAATTCTGGATCCACAGTTAAGTGATAAACTGGACTGAACTAAGGCATGCTTCTATCTATTTGGTGCTGCAGCGTTGTCAATTCTTAAAAGGTGCCTTAATTCTTAAAAAGTGGATATTTGGAGATGTGTTTTGAACGACTTCATGTCCGCTTTCCACAATCCACCGAAATGAGATAATTTAGTACCAATTTTTCGGCTGTAATAGTTTACTAATGTCACTTAACATAAGGAAGTCGTTGCCTCTTGCTTTTAGGTCGGATGCTGCTTCGTTATGGATGGATTTGATAGTGAAACGGATGAATATACAGCTGAACCGTGTATAGGCTTTATTCCTACGACCCTTGCTAATCCGTATGTTGAAGCTTTCACCTTGAATCGATGGCAGCGGATGAAATGATAAACATGTTGCTTAACTGTTTGAATTGTTTTTATGGTCCAGCACCGTTTGCGATTGTGTGCCGATTTCAATGGATTGAAATCGAAGCTCTCAACCTAAAAATACTTAAAAAAAAAAAGTGTCCCTTGTAATGTATTACTATGGAAAGATCTTACTGCGATTTTTCCGCCTGCAATCTACCCGCAGTATCTTGTTTTCATTCAGGAAGGCATGTAGCTAATTTAGCGGACTATGTTTCTTGATTGATTTGTTTGAAATTCTGATTAGTGCCAAATACTATTCAGCGACAGCTTCCTGCTGGACTCTTTGTAGTAGTTATGATCCCTTTCTTCTTGGAATATTAGTACTCTGTATTATTACATATTGATTCTTACATTTGGGTTCTGGTGTAATTATTCCTCCAACTGTAAGAAACGTTGAGTCTTCGCTGTTGAGTGTCCCTATAAATCAAAGTGAGCTTCCTTAAAAGGATTTTGTAAAAAAAATAAAAGGTCCATCTTTGTCTTGCTTTGATTTTTGCAAGAGAATATGTTCGCTCTCATGGTCGTTCACAGAACAGCATTTGCTATACTTGAAATTTTCTCTAACTTTCCTTTGATTTATTACCTAAATAGACTATAGCTGCTATTGATTCTTTATTGATTTGGGTCAAACCGAATATGAACCAGCCGAGGGTGAAATTTATTGCGGTAGGTTGACCTTTGATGATTTTAGTGCCAATGAAGTCATTGTTCACATCTGCTCCTAGCAAGAACTCTATCGAGACGTCAAACTCCAGATCTGCTAGAACTAATATACTCCATTTGTCACCCATATTTGTTACGTTTACCAGTAATTTATCAGTGGATTGGAAATGAGGCTTAAGGCAATTTTTTACGTTGAATTAAAGCCTATTTGTAATGTCTGTCTTGATTCCCGAAATATTTACTGAGGTATGTTGCAATAGCAAACCAAGACGTTAAGCTGTTTTTTCTGTGGTCAGTGAAACTAGGGTATCTTGAACTATTAGAGCTTTTACATTGGTTAGAATTCCACAAATGGAGTCCGGATATTTAGTCTATGAACTCCAGATGTTTCTAGATCGGTTGCACACTAGTCCTTATATATATTCTGCCTCGATGTATAACTCCTGGATTTTTGGATTACCGCATCTCATTGCGATTTCATCCATATTGAATTGTAGCCCGTATATCACTAAGTTTTTGAATCTACACAGTTCATTAGCCTTTGCATACTATATATAGTAGCCACGACACAATGAAACAATTATCTTCATATAATATATATATATGCTACTCCCAAAGCTCTCTACAACTTATTAACAAAAAAATACAAATTCATTCATTTACTCAAAGCACAGTAAGCATGATGTGTATTGGTGAGGTGTACATCCACAGCACACATATACAAATGCGAAAAAACTAAAATGAAAAATAACCAATTCAGCTCGAATCGAATATCCATATATCGCTCGCCAACGTACATGCAGCAGAGCAAACATAACGTAATTGCTGATATAATTTTCACACCCTCATTACACATTAAAATGATTAACGTGTTTGAGTGGATAGTGAACAGCAAATATATTCACATCTGAGTATTCAACGTATATTAATGGCTGGCCGACGAGTACACCAACAAAATTTTCTTTCCATATTAATGTATTCAAAATTTAATCAAACAAAATTTCTGTATATGGTGGATTTTCCATTTCCATATATAGTCAGAGTATAAAATTGCACACCCCACTATATTATGGTATAAAAAATGATAAGGGTATCTTATATACGTGCGAGTACAATTTCCCACTTGACATTTGAATAAATTTTAGCCGGTTACTTTTCCAACTTTAATAATTTTTGATGTATTTTGAATAAAATGTAAAGTGGAAAATGTTAAAAAATCCAAAGATTTTTCCAAAAAAAAAAAAAAAGTTCTTTTTATTTACTTTGAGTTTTAACTTTGCTCGAGATAAGGAAAAATCATAGCGGAAAAAATGATTTTCACTTCACTCGTCATTATATAAATTTTGGAAATGGTAA
Source organism: Tipula confusa (assembly GCA_963556175.1). Classification (NCBI taxonomy): domain Eukaryota; kingdom Metazoa; phylum Arthropoda; class Insecta; order Diptera; family Tipulidae; genus Tipula; species Tipula confusa. Next base: position 31,326,013 of record OY744476.1, read on the forward strand.
AAAAAATAATTTGAGAATGTGTATGTAAAATAAAAACGGAAAACCCCACAGCTACACAATAATTTATATTTTCTGTAGGAGACAGCGTCGGAAAATATCTTATGGTGGATAAAATTTATGGTGCAAATTAGAATTTTAAAACTATTTTTGGTTGTTGTTGTTGTTGTCAAACTGTGGTATCACATGTGGATGTGGTGAAAAAATTTTAATTTGGTTTCTTATTCTGGTGACGAATTTATAAATTGGTGTGATGATATCAGTTGAGTATTAAATCAAGTTGAACAGGATACATATCAAGTATCCTCAACTTGCCGATTTGCTTGTGATTTCCTGTTTATTGAGAATATCTTGGCTAGCTACCTTAGTATAGTTTAACCGCTAGACCTCACCCTCTCTCTGGCTTTACTGAGATTTCATCCAGTAGCAGGCTCTTTAAACTTTATTGGGCTAACCATCATGCATTTTCCAGATTTTGGATATTTTAGATTTGTGGCATAAATTTTTCAGTTTTGATAAGCTAACAGTCATGCATTTGAGCAAGTTTTTAAAAAAAATTAAATATTTCACAACTTCTGCAGATTGGGTTGGATCACTGGCTGATTTGAGCAAGTTGGATACTAAAAGTAAATGCTCATGGGCAGAAACTTCATCAACAGAAGAAAATCCAAGTCTAGATGATTTTTTTCAATTCTTTCAAATCCGAATAGACCCATTAGAGTCACTAAATTCTTCAATGAAACCGGGAAACCAAAGGAGTTCAAATGAGCAAGTTATCTATATCTATGTTTTCTGTCGGTATTTGGTTGCGCTGGATTCTACAGCTTAGATGTAGCCAAGCGAAAAGAGTGGATATACAGAATGTGCGAAGATGTTTTAACCTCTTTAGTGCTAGACTGGTAATATTTAGATGTACTCAAAGCGTAGATGTCAAACCTGTCTAAGCAAACACCACACGCCTCACCATATGACCATATCTAAATTTCAATCTATTCTTCCGACAGCTCTATAGTTACCGAACCCGATATTTATGGAACACCTCTCATATGTCGAGCTCCGCTAGATTTGGGCTTCCAAGCAAGTTTTATTACTGCAAAATGTGTGGAACGGTTACAGTTGAAAAGGTTTAACTCACTAATGTTAGTTAATGGTCTAGGAGCTACCAAATCTGAGAGTCCGAGTGTCGGTATCATACAGCCACCAGATCATCCTAAATTTGATACCAATGCTTTAGTGTTATCAAAAATTACTTTCAATTACCAGCACAAGCAATAGTCGGGGTTTCAAATGATGTATGGATGAAGGTTCCATTAGCTGACCCTGAGATTTAATAATTTTGCTCGTTGAAAGAACACAACTTGAATTCAGATAGTCCAATGCTTCAAAACACAATGTTTAGCTGGGGAGTATCAGGTATATGGCAAGATAGACAAATTTCTTCCGCTGTCTTACAGTTACAACTAAAATTAAACGATTGGTGTAGGCGGCAATTTGCCGTCACAAGAAGAAGAACAACGCGAACGACATTTTAAAAAATATACAACAAGGAATGCGAATGCGAAAGATTAACCACAAGCCTACCAATCAAAGAACCACTAAATGACCTGAAGAAAACAGAAAGCATAGCCATCCAGCGACTTCGAAACATGGAAAAACGAGTTGAGCGAGATCGAGAATTCAAAAATCGCCGAAAATCAAATTACAGTAGATCATCTGGCGACAGCACCCATCAGATCTAATTGGTTACTACCGAAAGAATGCCAGAAGCATTCGACCAAAATCCGCAAGAAATCTGTAATATAGCAGATGAATCCTTACTTAACATCAAACTATTAGGCGTGGAATCCACGAACTAACGAAATCACGTTCAAGCCATCGCTTAGAACACATGCAAATTTTACGAATCGCACTGTTTTGTTCGATGCCAGTAGATTATTTGATCCGCTTGGCTGGCTAGCACCTATCGTTGTAAAAGTAAACCATTTTATGCAAAAACTACGGGATCTCAATTTTAAATGGGATAAAGCAGTGCCAGCTATCCAAAAACACCACTGGGCAAAATCCAATTTGAAATCAAATAAGTTGAACATTTTTCCATACCCAGGTTCATTCAAGTTGCATGCACTTCAATTTGCACTTTTCATATAGTTTCTGCTTATCCGCAATACTACAGTAACACTGGTCATACTTAACGACCCCTCGTTGGATGTCTTTCGATCATTGTGTGTTGAGGTGATTGTAAGTTTTGTCTGTCATAAATGCTATTGCTTCTGGATCTTGAATGGAGTTTCAGGGCTTTCCATGTTCGGTATTCTGTCAGTCAAATGTCATCAATATGTTTGTAGCGTGTCCTTTAAGATCATGACGTGATCAGTTTAATTTGCAGTTCTTCTACCATTCGATCTTCATGTAACTTTGTAAATTCTTTTATGAGGAATGAACGTCTTCATGTGTTTGGCAAGAACTAATCAAATTTATTACGGCTTGTAGAAATTAGCCCATTAATAGATTTTGTTTTTATGAAATATTTTTTTTCATATTACAGATCCGGATTTAGTTCCAGAAATCCCGATTTCGGAACCAAATCCGGAACTCAAAACGGAACTCGAACAAGATCCGTCAATGATCTGGATTTAGTTCCGGAAACGGACCCGTTTCCAGTACCAATTCTTGTTCTCATAACGGAACTCGAACAAGATCCACCAATGAACCGGTTTTAGTTCCGGAAATGGACCTGGTTCCGGGACCAAATCCGGAACTCAAAACGGAACTCGAACAAGATCTGTCAATGATCTGGATTTAATTCTGGAAATGGACCCGGTTCCGGTACCAAATCTGGATCTCAAAACGGAACTCGAACAAGATCCTTTAATGAATCGGATTTAGTTCCGGAAATGGACCCGGTTTCGGAATCAAATCGAGAACTCAAAACCGTCAATTTCCAGATTTAGTTCTGTTAACGGATCCGCTTCCGGAGCTGAAAATGGAGTTCGAACAAGATCCGTCACTGATCCGGATTTAGTTTCGGAAACGGATCCGGGTCTGGAACCAAATTCGGAACTCAAACAAAATCTTTTCTATTTTCTGGATTTACTTCCGAAAACGGATCCGCTTATTGAACTAAAAGATCCGGATTTGGTTCCGGAAACGGACCCGGTTCCCGAACCGAATATGGATCTCAAAAGCGGAACTCGAACAAGGTCTGTCAATGTTCCGGATTTTGTATTAGTTCCGGATTGAATCAAAAAACACGAACGCGTTTGTTGACCTGTTTGTGAAGCCTGACACGTTTCCATTTTTAGAAACGGAAATGTGTAAGGCTCCAAAAACAGATTAGATCCGGAACATTTTCCGATCTAGTTCCTGTTTCATTTTAGGGACCAGTCGTTTCTGGAACTAAATCCGGAACTTTACACTCGAACAAGATCCGTCAATGATCCGGATTTAGTTCCGGGAACGACTAGACTCTAAACCTTCTTGGCTTAGTGCCAGATCCGGAACTTAAAATGGAACTCTAACAAGAGTCGTCAATGATCTGGATTTAGTTTCAGGAACGAATCCATTTCCAGAGCCAAATCCAGAACTAAAAACAGAAATCAAACAAGATCCGTCAATGTTCCGGATTTAGTTCCGAAAACGGATTCGGTTCCGGAGCTGAAAACGGAGTTCGAACAAGATCCGTCAATGTCCCCAATTGTGTATTAGTTCCGGTTTGAATCAAAAAACGGACGCGTTTATTGATCTGTTTTTGGAGCCTGACACGTTTCTATTTTTAGAAACGGAAATGTGTAAGGCTCCAAAACAGATTTGATCTGGATACAGATCCGGAAAATTTTCCGATCTAGTTCCTGTTCCATTATAGGGACCAGTCATTTCTGGAACTAAATCCGAAAATTAAAACTCGAACAAGATCCGTCAATGATCCGGATCTAGTTCCGGAAACGACTAGACCCTAAATCTTCTGGGCCTAGTTCCAGATACGGAATAAAACCGGAACTCGAACAAGATTCGTCAATCTGAATTTAGTTTCAGGTACAGATTCATTTCCGAAACCAAATCCAGAACTAAAAACAGAACTCAAACAAGATCCATCAATGTTCCGGAATTAGTTCCGGAAACGGATCCAGTTCCGGAGCTGAATACGGGGTTCGAACAAGACCCGTCATTGTTCCGGTTTGAATCAAAAAAACGGACACGTTTGTTGATCTGTTTGTGGAGCCTGACACGTTTCCATTTTTAGAAACGGAAATGTGAAGGCTCCAAAAACAGATCAGATCCGGATTCAGATCCGAAACATTTTCCGATCTAGTTCCTATACCAACATTTGTACCCGTAAATTCGTCAAATTAATTCTGGACAGAAGGTTAAGCCATCATCCACACCCCCATACTGAACTTGCTGTTTATGGCGTTTTGCTGTTCAAGTCTCTAGCAATTGTTTTTGTGAACTAAATATCATATCATATCATATGACTTTGAAATTAAAAACTTTAAACGATGTTGTTTCTTTGAAGGTTGGTTTGGTTTTGTTTGTGTGTACGGTTGAACTGATTTTCACGATGTTCTATTGTATCTTTGTTTATAGTTTTTCTCGTTGAAGGTTTGAGTCATTGATTGGTGCGTATTTTGTGGGTTGGGGTGACTTCTACTTTAACAAAACGGTGCCACCTGCTATACAGGTCGAGATACACATTTCACCACAAAATTCAGCCACATTTACGCAAAATGATCTATTTAGTACATTTGCAAGTACACCTGTATTGGGCCATTAAATCCACTTATGTTTTAAAACTAATTTTTCGCTAAACAAGGATAAATCATCTGAAGATTTTTTTTTATTTGCTTCACTTGGCCTAATTTGAAAAAAACCAAAAACTAAAAGTCATTCAATTAGCCGCATAGTTTATAATTTTTATTTTCATAACTATCCGACCTAATTTTCTATCTTCATTCTACTATAAGCATTATCTTGAAAATTGTTTGATTTAAAAAACATGATTCATCATTATTATATGGCCTTAGCTTATCTCCATAGCCGTATCTTTGTCTCAAAAATAAACAAAAAATAAAATTCTGTCTAGCATCGAGCTTATATACACACAATATTGCTGCATGATTTATTTCCATCTTATGTACACACACACATATAATATATAGAACAGAATTTTCCTTTACTGAAAATTTATTTTCCCATTGAAATTGTTATTCAATACCCCGACATTATTCAAAACACCAACAAAATGACTATAAATCATATATTACATTAAAAGTAATCAGCTTTGAACAAAATAAAAAGGAAAACGAAACAAATAAATAAAAAAAAAAATTGGAAAACTGAAAAGAAAATACTGGTTTCTGGGGAAAATAGTTTTAAATTTTTTTCTGTTTGTTTCTGTCTTCTGTTACAAAACCATAATTCCTATGTACTCGTCGTATTTAAATTTTTTCGTACTTATACGGTACATGGCTGAAAATTATGTAAATCGAAAATTCAGTGAATGTGTACAGGGTGAGCCACATAATTTGTAATCACTATGCATAACGACGAAATTGCGATAAAATGTTAAATAAAGTGTTCTTTGGTAAAAGATTAAAATGGTTTCAAGGTTATTTCAAGGTCGTTTTATATTATTAAGGTTTTATCAATATAATTCGAGGTTATCTTATTTTTAGTGGACATTTTTAATATTCTGTTTCTTATTCTAAGCCCAGTTTTTAAATCCTACATCAGCTCTAGCAGTATAGCTTGCTGTCAATTAAAACTTCTGACAATTTTTCATATAATTGATGCTACACTTTGAACATTAAAATAATGTAGCTTAAGTGTCTACTAGACTCTTGTTTCAGTAAAAGGACAGCCTTCTCTTATAATTATATTTGAAGTATTAATTTTGCATTATGAAAGATGCTTGGCTTTAATTTGAAATTCCCATATGTAACTTTTTACATCTTCTAACCTGGAACCTTTATTTTTTGTTAAAATTGACAAAAGGCATTTACCAAACCATATAGGAAATAGGCCTCCAGAGCGAAATACATGAATGGTTTATACAATTTTTCATAAATTGACGTGGCCTATTGTGGTCTCGTTTATGTTCAATGCAAAATAAGATAGAAGGCTCTAACCAAGGCCTACATTTTGGCGATCATATTTTTCGTCTCAAATCTTTTTTGAAGTTTGAAGAGCTCAGTAAAGTCATTAAACCGTTAGAAGATGACTTCATAAGCATTTACGCCGAAACATTTTCTTATAGAAAGACTCTAATTATTCAGCCAAAAATTAAGTAAGCCAACATTTCGACATTCAATCATTTTAAAAGTTTTGGTCAAACAAGTCTACTGAATATTTAGCAGAACTTCAGCATCGTCGAAAATAGGCGTCAAAGAAACAAAGGGAATGTTGCAGTTTGATAGCTTGTAGTTATGAATGATGAAAACCTTCCTCCACTAAAGCGGCGAGTATAGGACGATTCATTGTTGTCAACGTTAAATTCATTTTTGTGGCATATGACCACTTCGTTTCAACTGACTTATTTCCTGAATCTAATATTCAAAGCACGCAGAATATGGCAGGTATCTGAGAAATTCAATACTATGGATGGACCAAGTCAAATCCAAGCTAAGGTGGCACATCATACGTCAAAAGCTGCATGGCTAAGAGGAAGCTCAGTATGTGAATTCGGAACTAAGCGTTATTTAGTTCAAAAACGTAGTCTTCCTATGATAACGCAGAGCTCTGTGATAAGTGACTGTTTTACTTCTCGTGGAACTCGTAGAAATAAAAATGAATTCTAACCCAATAGTCGAAACATATACAAGAAGTACCAAGACTATAACCATACTCAGGAATGTTGAAAAAGAGAGCCAATATGTGGAAAATGCCCTGGAAGATACTGTGCTTAGATGAGACCTGTAAATAAAAATGTATTTTCAATGTGTGTAAACTGCCAAGAGTCTGCACTATCATGGATTTCTGGATTTTGAAAATATTCGATCATCATGGATTTCTGGATTAGGGCTAATCATCATGGTTTTCTGGACTTATGAAATATTCGATTTGTGGCATAAATTGGACAGTTTTCATGGGCTAACCATGATGGATTTCTGGACTTAGAAAATATTCGATTTGTGGCATAAATTGGACAGTTTTCATGGGCTAACCATCATGAGATTTTGGATTTTAGAATCATCCTGCAATTTATAAAGGCTATAGTATTTTTAAAGCATTACAAAAAAATTAAGGATAAACCATAGCAAGTCCCATAATATTATAATGTGCCAGCAGCAATTTACAACAATACAAATCGTGCAAACTTTATTACACTCATACCAAGTATGGTAAGTGGATGAACCACTTGGTCACAATACCGCCGCATCAATTTGAATTTCGAGAAAATCATTCTACCATTGAACAAATTCACAGAATCACATACATCATAGAAAATGTGCGTGAAAATGATAAAATATTTCCGCAATCATTCTGGACGTAGCCCAAACCTTTGATAAAGTATGGCACTATTGGTTGGAATATAAATTGTACCGAGGCTTACCAAAAGAATAATTGCAAATTGTTTCACATTAAATATGAAGAAGAAGTTTCAGACAAAAATCAGCAGGGGTTTCCCAAGCTGGTGCCCTGAGACAAGTATTATTTTTTTTTCGAGAGACTTGCCTAACAAAAGCGAGAAAACTATTTTCGTGGATAACACTGCAATTTTAGCAATCATAGCCAATGTAGAAGTGGCAATCAAAATACTTCAAATGTCTATAAAACCTGTAAGTAACTGGACCTTAAATGTGGCGCATTTAGCTAATTTTGTTTAGTTCAAAATTGAATCAGTCACTCTGAGACTTGGAGATAGTAATTTCGCAGGCTAATTAAATATTCCATGTAGTACGTAAGTGAAATTTGCATGCCTCAGTTCTAGGTTTTATGACCCAAATTCACACTCAGGACCTAAATACCTAACGAGTAAACTGTGTTAAAAAATAAGTCACTTTTTTAATTTTTAAGACTTTTTCTTAAGTAGCTTAGACGTTCTTGCCAATTGAACACAAAGGAAAATGGTTACAAAACGGTTATTCTGGTTTCAGTATCAAAGACATACAAATGAGTTGTCGCAGTCAAAAATCGAGTGTCAAATATCTTCAGGGGAAAATTATAACACTTTGCACAACATTAAAACAATGGTGACCCCAGAACTTTGAAAGTATCTACGTGGTAGGGTGCCTTGATGAGTGTGGTTCATTTTGGGATTTTTCTTGGAATTGTAGAGGAGATGATTGGCCTATATCTGAATCCATTTGAGATTTGTTAGGTGAACGGATTGGGGTAGTTTAGCGTGTTAACATACTGGAGGAGGGTGGCAGAGACGGATGTATGTTGGTATTGCTAATGGATACATGGTGCCTATTTTTGGAGGTTTTTGGTTCCTAGAGGTGATGGGTCGTGATCAGGGACCTTATGTGCGAACGGATTTGTTGAGGGAATTTGTCTCAGTTCGAGTAGTTGAATTGCTTCACCATAGGTGGGTATGTTTGAAGAAGATTCGGTTTCTTTAAGTGCATACTGAACTTATATGTCTTGTTTTTTGGGTCGGTTGGATGAGGAGGGAATTTGTGAGCGGGATGGGTTGTTTCGTAGGAAGGTTGGTTATAGTTGACTATAGTTGAACTTTCGGTTTGGATGGTCGCATTTTTTTGCTCTAGGTTATAGGGTTTCTGGCTTACTTCCTGGCCGAGGTGTAGATAGGTTTAAGATTGATGCCTGATGCAAAACTAACTGGATACTGATTTAATGACCGATCTTTTGTGGATTCTATATTTTGGAGGCAATTGAGAGTGTTTTTAAAGGATTTCTGCCATGAGTCGGTTGTTGTTGTTGATTTAGCAAGTCTCAAACGGCGGTTTCGTAGTTATGTTATATAGATGGCTACATCATATAATCATTCGGTGGTGACATGTAGGGCGTAACAATTTTTGTGGCTACTTCTTATGAGTTGATTTATACGTTTTTATTATGCTGGTGAGTTTTTTGGTTTCGCAGTGATGCCCTTAATTTTTGGGATCTGTTGGAGATCCTCTACTTGCACGTTGGTTTTAGCAAAGGTGTTCCTTGCTGTAGAACTTGAATGTTTGAAATTGCTGCTGGTGGGCTTATCTGGAAATTTTGGTACTGGTTTTTGTATTGCTGCTTTGACTTTCAAGAGTCAGCAGATGGAACTATCTCCTGATACATAGGTTGGTCTAGATGTGGCCACTGTCTCTTTTCGTTGCTTTATTTTTGCGCTTTGTATCGTTCGTGGACATCGTGTCTGTTGTAGTTTGCCGAATGACCCACGTTGCAGTTCGCGGTCTCTTCGTTCAATTGCAGCTTCCTTTCTCGTGGAGCCCTAGGCGCTTGATGTATCTTTCTTTATATTCGTTGATCATCTCTAATGCTATTTGATAATAGTTGGAGTTTAAATTCAGTCACTCTTAAATAGCAATTAGCGAGCTTTGTTCAATTTGAGCATTGTATAAATACACATAGTACTACCATGGTATGTTAGCTCTATTAGGTGCTAGATGCCGCTATTATTATCGTTTTAAAATAATCAAAATAGTTTTATAATCGCCTAAATGTCATTTATTTATTATAAATTTTGACGATATTCTATCGAGCCAAAGTTGTACTAATTGCGGGAACAGCTTACATTTTAATTTTAGTTAGATTTTTTCAAGGCATTAATTCTATCAATTACAGACTTTAATATATTATATATATATATATATATATATATATATATATATATATATATATATATATATATATATATATATATATATATATATATATATATATATATATATATATATTGCATATTACTAAGCCAACTGCTGGCCAACTGCTGAGGAGAACTTTTTTACTTTAGTGATAATGGAGTTGAATCAACCTGTATACATTTGGTTAACTCGATTAAAAAGAATAAAGGACGAATAACCTATGTTTGGGAAGTCCAAGTACGATTTCCATTCCCGATGGTCCTAACAACAGAAAGTCCATTTTGATTATATGCCATCATATACAGATCAAATCAATCTCTCATTTTAGATGCACTAAATCCATATACCAAATAAATGGAAAATCTATTAAGGACAATCAAAGTAAAATTATGAATTTATAAAAAAAACAATTTCCCAGTTCGCCATTTGTTTTAATTTTCAATTGAACAAATTTGTTTTTTATACGATGATTGATTATCGAATTAAATTTAAATTAATTTAAGATTTCCCACCAAACCCCACTGCTAAATTTTGCAATTGTTTTTATTTATTTTTTAAATAATATTGTTTGTGGAAAACTAATGCAAATATTGAAAATGATTAAATGGAAATAATGTGCGTGGGTGCATATGTGTGAGTGTGTCGTTCGATACATTTATTGGATAAATGGAAAATTATTTTATTTTTCATTTGTGAGTCATAGATGATGTTTGTGGCTGATATGCTTTATGATGCGGTATAGACTGTGTTGGCGTTCTGTATATTAGGCAATTCCGATGTTATATAGCAATATTGTGATGTGTGCATAGGATGAGCGTGTGATGTTTCAATTTTGCGGTATGTTTTATGTAGGTCGATGAAATCGAGCAGGTACGTTTCGCTTGAAAAGTGATAGATAAATAAATAAATATATATATATATATATATATATATATATATATATATATATATATATATATATATATATATATATATATATATATATATATATATATATATATGCCACATTTACCAAGATACGTTGGTGCCTATATTTCGAAGTCATACATTATGCTGGGTTTAATAAATGAAACTGCATGGATACAGCGACATGTTAACTTTTACATTACTATACGTCTGCTCTGTTTGGTCTATTTTAGAGTAGGTAACCTCTTGGTCACGCCCATATTTACAACTATTATTCCGTAGTGCTCTGAGGCGAAACACTGCAGTGTAAAAAAAAATTGTTCTGAGATTCTTGAGTTTCTTATGATGCTTAAGTTTCCTAAGTTTTTTAAATTAATTAAGTTTTTTAAGTTTCTTAAGTTTCTTAAGTTTCTTAAGTTTCTTAGTTTCTTGAAATTCTTAAGATTCTTGAGATTTTTGAGACTCTTATGTGTTCCTTGAGATTCTTGAGACTCTTAAGATTATTGAGATTCTTGAAATTCATGAGATTCTTGAGGTTCCTCAGGTTCTTGAGATTTTTGAGATTCTTGATATTCTTGAGATTCTTACGATTCTCGATATTCTTCAGATTTTTGAGATTTTTGAGATTCTTGAGATTTTTGAGATTTTTGAGATTCTTAAGATTCTTGAGATTCTTGATACTTGAGATTCTTGATCCCTGAGATTCTTGATACTTCAGACTCTTTAAATTGAGATTCTTGAAATCCTTCAGATTCTTTGATTTTTTGGATTTTTGAAATTTTTAAGAATCTTAAAATTCTTGAAATCTATTGAGATTCTTGAGATTCTTGCGACTCTTAAGATTCTTGAGATTTTTGAAATTTTTGAAATCTATTGAGATTATTGATATTCTTGAGATTCTCGAGATTTTTGAGATTCTTGAAATTCTTGAGACTTATAAGAAGTTCTTGAGTTTCTTGAGATTCTTGAGATTCTTGAGATTCTTGAAATGCTTGAGATTCTTGAGATTTTGAGATTCTTGATTTTTGAGATTCTTGATTCTTGATTCTTGAGATTCTTGAGATTCTTGAGTTCATTGGCGGTATGATTGTTGATCTTGGGATAAAACGAGCAGTATGTACGAAGGCTACATTGGGGCCAAGCGTATCCTCCTAAGCATATATGAAAAACATACAACTATGATAGTGGACGCACTTTTTTAAAACTCACAACATGCCTTCCATTACAAAATGTGCTAGATTGGTCTAACCTGACAATAATGATAATTTTGCAGGCGCTTTGCCATGTATAAGATGATGTATGTATAACGGTCCAGCATAGTCAAATTCCACATTATAAAATGGTGGTGCTCTATTTACGCGCTTTGTCGGTTAGTCCACCATTTTCTGGTGTAATAATCTTGACTTGGCGCGTGCGCACATTTTATTATTCCAAAGTTCATCCGTTATTGGAAATAAGATTCCACCTTAAGCTGTGAAGTAACGATTCTTTTTCTTATTCTTTTAGTTTAAAAAACTGATGTAGACACGTAACCATTGAAACAGTCGAGCGCTGCCAGTACAGACCTAAACGTTTTTATACCTAATGAGTGAGTATCATCAATTCACAGCAATAATTATCGATCTTTTATTGGCATATTCAACAACTTGGTGTCATTAGAACACAATTTAATTTGTAATAAATAATGTAAAAGTATTGCTAGTCCCTAGAGTGCTGAAGTACTTGACAGGGCATTTTGCAAATATCAGCACTGGCCGCATAAAGATGGGATCTAAACCGAATTAAAATGGAAAATTTGTTCGTTTTGTACGACAGGTCCATTCATTAAAATGTCGTCTAATCAAAAGCCTGTTGGTGACTTTGCTGAGCCGTCGAAAACTACTTTTAGTTCCGCAGACGAATCAAACTTCACTACATAGTAATGGTATAAAAGGAAATTGTATTCTTCTAATTTATCCACCAATTCCATATAACCTAACTGTTGTTATTTCAAGATCCGCGTTACGCTCCAGCTTGCCTTCTAAATTCAGAAATCGGAATTTGTCCGTGTTACCGATTTTCTCTACACTGAAGAAGTGTTAGAAAAAGACAAACCTTCCTGACTCGTGTCTTGAAAATGTTTCAACAAAATGGTGGTCACTCATATTACCATTTCGTAAATATTACTATTGGAAGTCTTTTCAATAACTCAACCAGTCGTAGAGAATCAGAATCAGTTGATACCACATTACACCCGCAATGTGGTGTTGATTATGCAAAGCCAATTATGTTAAAGTGAGAACCTAAACTACTTTGCCAAGTTAGTGGCTTCATAAATTTATTTCAAGGTTCAGTGCAATCAAATTACCTCCACATACTATGCTGTTGAACTTTTGAACTAAATTTCTACGAATTTTAAATTAAAATCTCGTCAAGCTACATATTCGTTTCGCTTACATACACACACACACAGAAACGACTTCCAATTATCGTACGAACGTATTCCCACAAACGGTATAATGAATAATAATATCGTATAATATACAACCGTTATTATACCGCACACCATATCCGACATATCGCAATGTACGACAAAATTTAATTATTATACAGTTTAATGTCAACAATATTATTATTGTTGGTATAGTAAAGAGTTTTCCATTTTTATTGTTTCAATTAATTTTTATTTTTGTGTTTGTATTTTGATCTCATTATAATGATGGAAAATCCTTCCGTTGAGATGGACGATCCTATGAACTCTGGTCGGATAAACTGTTGCTTTAACTCTTCCAAAGATACAACAATAGCACCGATAGCAACATTAACGAAAACAAGTGTCGTCTTGAAACCAGTCAAACTGAAAACCGGTGACAATGTGCCAACAGAAGTAGCAACAAATTAATTACCAAGTGTTAACATATAGCAATGATAGCACTCTTGATTAGGGTTTGGCAGGCAGTCCTCAAGAAGTCAATGAAAATAACTAACAGGTGAAGATGAACTTGCGTGAAAAATAGATTGTGTAGATTCATTTAGTGGACTGAAGAGTAACATTAAATTGATATCAGAGAAGAAATGTAAGTAGAGGTCATTACTTAAAGGAAAACGCAATGGCATCCTTATAAAAATAAATAAACTAGACCCATTAAGGTAATGGCTAGAGGACTTCACGAAACATATAAAATGAAGAAAATTCAAGATCTGGCTGGAAAAGAACACAAAATACTTGAAGGCAAAAATAATATTCAATTTCTGTTTAGACAACTTGTTTGGTGCAAGTATAGATTTATGAATATGTGGAACAGCTATTGTTAAACAAACGGCGTTGCGTTCACATTTGAGTGCATTTGGTAATACTGATTTCAGCTTTATAATTAAATGAAACCCATAACTCGAAATATACCCTTTTTTGTGGCCTTTATTGAAGCCCAAATAATCCACACAGCGCATATGGATTTGATTCTCTATCAGATTCCATTGAGCGCATTTTTCAGAAAACATCAAATTCTAAAATCGCTGAGGCAGGTAATTACAATGACAAATGGCTTTCATATTCAGCTTTGTTCCAATATTCAGCTTGGGTTGTTTCACTTTCAACTAACTAACACAGCTCGAAGACCAACTTACAAGAATACCAGGTTGGGTTAACGATACAGGTCATCTACTGGGTCTGTTTTTAGCCATTCTAAGTTCATCTGCCACTCTCACAGGAATGGAACTGTCCATTCCTTCTAGTCTCTCTAAGTAAAAAAATTGGGAAATCATTGGCATAATTACGACTGAGGAACAGCAACCGACAATGACGAAGCCACTCATCACAAATATGTAAAAATTAAGACTAACAAGGTCGCCGGTCCAGATGGTGTACCTCCAATTTTTCTCAAATGTTGTTGTAAAACCCTAACAAAGCTGCACTATATAGTGTTTGTTCCACCGATTTATGTCGTATTGCATTTTCTCCTCTTTCTTGAAAATCGATACCTTACATCATGTGCCAAAAGGAGCTGCAATCGAACCCTTCGAATTATCGCCAAACGCATTCATTTCTGTGCCTTCCAAAGTACTTTAGACCATAATTATTTTCCAGTTGATGATTTCGAAGATAACCATCTAATTCCCGTTCGTCAGTATGGTTTTTGCAAATACATGTGGCACACGAATTTGTTGTGCATATTGAGGGCAGTGGCCTTCACAGTTTTTTAAGTATATTAAGAATTTGGATTGAATTAGGTATGTTCTTGTTTGGCCCCAAATCTAAATGGTAGTGCATGGCGCAACTTCCGTTCCATATTTTTTTAACGCTGGTGTTACTCAGGGATCCGTTCTTTTTCCAACACTTTTTATAATTTTCATCAATAATGTTCTATCAGCAACTCCCAATCAAACATTCTCCTTTGCTGATGACAGCTCACTTACAACCTCTTACTATATTTACCTTTTCCTCATTGCAAAACGGTGCTTTCCCAGAAAGAATAGCTATGAAGGTTTGCCTAAAACGAGATCTCATTACAATTCTTGAATGTAGTGTAGCCGACAGAATTCAATCTCCACAATTTTTAATTCTGTAATTTTCCTTGCGGAATTGATGGCTGTTTGCAGTGCGAATAACTTCAAATGCTCCCCACTGAGCTCACTTAGGACCAACTCTTATAGAAAAAAGAGTATGAACCATAAATTAATTTTGTTACCCTACAGGAATTTGAATAACTTGTGCATCGATAATCTTAGTAATAAAAAAGAATAAGGTTTAATACTGACCTTAATACTGATGAAGTGATAAAAATTTGTTAAATGTGGATTTTAAAAAGTGGATTTTCATAACATGACCTTGCAAAATAGCTGAAGTAATAGCCTTACTAAAGCCATAGTGGGGCTTACATCAGAGTTGGAATCATATCGACGATATTACCTGTGATGTCAAAAATTTTGGAGAAATTGTTTCCAAGAAAAAATACTTCCGAATCACCATTTTGGCTTCATTAATAGACATTCGACAATTGATCAGGTACATCTTATCACCTGTAGTGAAAAACGAGTTTGAGACAAAAAATTGTCCCGTAAATTTTCTGAACTCTTCCGAAGCATTCGATAAGGTTTGGCACAAACTACAAAGATATTTATCAGCCTAAATATACTTAGCATTTCAAGTCACAGCATTAGCCAGGTCTATCATTTGAGGATAGCAAATACTTTTTATTGTGGCATTAACAAATTACTAGATTGTACTTATAATGAGGCACAATCACACAACAATGATAGCAGCTATATACAACACTTCAGAGATATTACAGAAGGACTTAAATGTGAGGAGCAGTACAATATCACGCATAGAAAGCTGAAGAATGGTCGTTATGAGTTCCCTAAGGGAAAGCTATGAGAGAATCAAAAACACGAGTAGCAGCTAGATTAATATAAATGGAAAAGCGATGCAATAAAGATGAAGGCTTTAAAACTAAATATAAAAAATTGACGTATGGGTATATCCAACTACACCACATGGAACTAATAGAAAACGAATTAATACAAAACACATCTCGTAATTATTACATGCCGCATCATTCGGTTATTAAAAAAGTCAGAACAACTACTAAATTTATGCTGGTGTTCAGCGCTTCTTGTAAAGCCACAACAGGCATATCACTAAAGGATTGGGTGCAAGTATAGGTCCAATCGTATTATTATATACTTTAACGGCTTTATTGATCAGATGGAAGAAACATTATTATGTCTTTGCATCGGATTTTGCTTTCAACATTTGTAGCTCAATTAGAGCCATATGCTTAAATTCGAGGTCACTATCTGTTCCTTCAAATGACATTTGTAGTGTTCTTGTAAATCCTTTAGACCATATACTCGATTGGTAGTTTTATTATATGATTCATCTCTCTGTGATTTATTTAATACCACCAAACCAGGTCACCAATTTTATATAAACGGTTTCGTCGTCTCGAAAGATCATGATGTTTTTTCGGATATCCTGAGTTGTTTCATGTACTTCTTGAGCATCTAAATATTTCTTTTTAATGGTCTTAAGATTTGGTATAATCTGCGACACGTAGTTTGTAAGAGACCCAAAAGGTCTATTATCACGGAAGACATCGTCTAATGTTCGAAGCTCACGCCCAAATGTCAAAAAAACTGGAGTCTATCGAATTGAATCTCATCGGTTTGTATTCATTACATAACGTATAGACGGCAAATGCTCAATCCAATTTTGATGGTCTCCATTCCATCGAATCAGTTCCGCTGAAAGTAACAACAGACTAGTATACTCTACTGGTCGTTCATTTTCGTCCTCCCCCTGGAGTAAAACCACTCCGAGGGCATAGTTTCTTGGGTCGGTTTTAAACATTATTGGGTCATAGTTACACATTATATTGGGTCATAGTTTCTTGGCTTCGTTTCATCTGTCTGCTGAAGGACTGGAGCATTTACCAATGACTGTTTTAATTGATTGAAAGCCAACTGATGACTCTGATCCCAAGTAAACTTAATGCCCTTCTTTGTCAAATTGCTGAGTGGCCGTGACACTTCGGAAAAGTTAGTGATGAACCTGAGATACCAACTGCATGATTGCAAAAATGATTTTACATCCCTTGTGTTACGCGATTCTGGCCGTTCAGAAATAGCCGTAACTTTCTCCGGACTAGTACGGATGCCATTATTATCAATAATATGACCCACATCTTATATTCTCTTGGAAAAAGAAGCATTTCTCCCGAAACTGCGACAAGCGGGCAAATACCTTTACAAGATCATCAAAATGTTGCTCAAAAGCCTCAGAGAGCACCATGATATGTCCGAGTAAGTTCACATTGCCACCTCCGGAATCCCAGTTTTTATGCTATCAGATATTCACTGAAATGTAGCAGTAGCGTTTTTTAAGCCGAAGCTTATGCCCTTAAATTGAAATAATCCGAAAGGACAAATAAACGAAGTTTTGGCTCTATCACCCTTAAATACGGACACTTGCCAATACCCCGCACGCAAATCGAATGTACTCATAAATTCAGTCCTCCTTGAAATGTGAAGCAACTCATCAATAAGCGGCATGGGATATTTATCCGAAACAATAACATAATTAGGACGCCTATAGTCAATACACACACGGAATGAGCCGTTTGGTTTTTTAGTCATTACCACAGGCTATGCCCACGGGCTTTCACATTCCTCGAATATGTCTTCGCGCAGCATTGCATCTATTTCATGTTTTAAAAGCAATCATATCAACGTCACAACCTGATATCGAAGGTATCACGACTGTCACCATACTTATAGTCAAACCATACTGTACTCCGGCATATTTTTACATGGATACCTTAAAAGGCTTTTCAGATCCAGTATACGATAATCCGTCCTGTACTAAAATATGGAGAATATTTCGTGATATGTCACATCCTTTCTGGTTCAGGTGCGGTACAATAAATTCCGGATAGATTAAGGATAGTAGTCTTCCTATCAGTAATTGGCTTATGTGAAAAAATCGAGATACACCCGGATCTGGACACCAAAGTGCGTGTTTCAATATTAAAAAGAATGCAAGGCCAATGCAACGGTCCATTCATCATAAATTCCAATTCGCTATCACTTAAAACTACACAATAAATAAGAATTAAAAAATCTAGACATTTGAATTGGAGAACCCTGTATATTGTACCATAATACCAAATTATGCTTTTCTCGGCATTATTTAGTTAAAAAAAACGGCAAATTACAGTTTCGTATTCCGTTCGACGCAAATCCTAAAAATAAACGTAATTAGTGTATGTTTATGTATGTGTACGATAAAACACAACACAAATTTACACACACACATAAATCCATTTACAGTTAAGTCATCGTAATTTATGTAAATTCTTGTATAATTCTCCCACATTTAAATCTTGAGTCGAATCAATCTCTTTACGTCCGCATATATATAGAAAAACGTATAATCGTTACTAATCCGCATGCCGTCCTCTCGCCATAGCATCGCCTTTATGAATTTTGATGAAACCGACACAAATACATAAACACAAAAAAATGAGTTTTGTAAGCCGATTAAGATCATATACGATAAACCGTTATGTATGGATGTTTATATAAAAAAAGCTTTTGTACAACTTTTGCTATTATTTTAACGATTTAACCTGCTGCTTGAATACCGATACATGCATCGTGAGGTTTCGTATATGTTTTCTATTATCATCCCGGCATATCACAAAAGAAACTTGGAATCGTTTTGTCTGTCTTTTTATAGACACAATATTTTGTATACTCGTATACACAGTTACCTCTTGATTTTAGCTTTTACCACACACACACAGCATCTATGTAGCACAAAAGACTAAAGATAAAAAAAAATTGTAACTGTTCATTCTGTGCGCTTTTAATCGCCTTATTAGAATCCAGCAACAATACAACGAGAAAAATGAGAAAAGCTTTTCCTATATAGAAGAAAAATTATTATGATGTTGTGTTGTATATATAGAATATTTTTGCTACCTGTTATACAATTTTCCTTTTTTTGTTGTTGGTTTTGGGTATTTTAGTTTTTCCTCATCCCTTTACGCTTGTTTTATGGTAATTTGAATATCGTCCTCAAATTTTTTGTTTTTCTGGTTCTTTTGTGCTGATAATCATTTAGATTATCTGAGACAAAACGTATCACTTACGATAGCTAACATTTAGATCGGAGTTTTCTAATCTTTTCATCACAATGAAAGTGTTATTATGTAGCCCTGTAGCATATTTGGTTTACTGTTACAAGTAGAGTGTTATCACGATAATGATAGCAGAGGGAGCCATTGTTGTGATTTTTAAGACGTAACAAAGTCAATTTGAGCATGCGTGCCAGATTTCTAAGGGAAGGTCTCACATCAAAAATTAGTCACTACAAAGCTATGATTATAGTTTTAGTATACAAGTCAGCGATTACCTGAAATGAAACAAAGATGAGAAAGCGCATAATATCAGAACCTTATTAGCAATAGTATTATGAAAACTAACCCCTGTTCTGATGTTTAGCTCTATGGGATGTTTAAAACACATCAGTTGTCGGTGCTGCCTAGGCGATTCTATGGATATGATAAAAATTATACTATATACTCATTAGTTTGATGAAGAGTCTTGCTATCGAGCAACAGAACAAGAAATTTTCAAACAAATTGCCCCCCGATTTACAATGATGATCACTTTTCGAAACCAAACATTCATTGAAATATTTTTTAAAAACTTTTCTGACATATAGAGGTTGACATTTGACATATTATTTCATTACATAAAATAAATTTTTTACGTATCCAATTTGCCTATCAAACTCCGTAACAAACAAAATTGTAACATCACCCGCCGCCACCCCATTTTCCGCATCAAAATGGTATAAAATCACAGCACATGCATATGTACGTAAAAAGTATATAGTTTTTCCATTAATATTTTTCCAACGTTGTTTTGTTTTGTTATGCTCCTGGTATTTATGTTGAATGCTTGTTTAATTTCTTCGTTTTGATTCGTTATAATTAAAATCACAAAAATATGTTTTTCAAAAAGAGTTGGAAAATAAACATAAAATAGTTTTTCTCAATAAAAACTTTTTTTTACTGTATTTTGTTTATGATAAAGTTTTCCGACTACATTCATGCATGCGCATGGTAAGGTGTACACGATTTGATATTTAATAATGATATACAGATTTTTTTAAAGCCATTGCTGGTCCTTAATGTGCAACGATTCTTCCCACACAATTATTGCCCGCACTATCAAACAAACAAGACCACTAATCTGATGAAGAAGAACTCAACAATACACCCAAAAAGCCAAAAATCGACTGGGTTTCCAGCATAATCTCTGCAAGTGCCATATAATGGCAAATCCAGAAAATGCATGATGGTTAGCCAATCTAACCCATAGCTATCCGATATTCTTAACGCGGTAACCTAATAACAAGCTACTTTCCAGAATGTTGAAAAATCGGCATAGTTATTCCTATTCCTAAACCAGGAAAACCTTCCAATAGTGTAGAGCATTTGATCTTCAATAATTACAACCTTTCTAGATATAAACAAACATCTGATACTTTGACAACAAACACTAATCTTGTACCAAATCAATAGCAGCGGGGCTCGCATAAGGTTCAATCCTAAAGACCTACACCTTTTCTCATTCTTCTATCAACAAGTAGCGTAAAAAGTAGCTTCAAGTACCGCACGAAAAACGTATAAAAGCCTTTTTAAATTTTAAAATCGATATTTTGACTTTGCGAAACAGAAACCAACCCTTTTTTATTCGAAAGTAGCATCCTCGAATTCTTAATCCAAATCCAGTACCTAGGGGTGGTTATTGAAAACTAACTATTACCTCTGTCTCATGTAAAAAATGTAATATAAGCATATTAAGGTAGTTTAACTAGTCAAAGTAGTTTAAGCCATTAAAAACAAACTAAATACTAAAGTTCGTTGGATGATAAAGTTGGCTATGAATCCTAACAATTAAAATGCGGCCATTTACTCAATCAAATTAAAGAAATCAGGTCATGTGATCAAAAAAATCATTTACCCAATCAAATCACAGTTATATTGTGATGTGAAAACAAAAAATGTATTTCCCCTTACGAATTAAACTTTTTGATTGGATGTTGATCACATGACAATAATTCAGTGATTTGATTGGGTCGTAAATATTATTATTTTGATCACATGACAATATTTTAATAATTTGATTGGGTAATGATCGGTTATAAATTCGAAATCGTGTAGACTCCTTAAATACTGACCAAATATTTAAAATAAATGGTTATTGTTTATAATTTAGTTAACACACAGTTTACCTTCTACAGTTGCTGTATATGATTTTGTCAATTTAAAATCCTCGGTCTACAGAAGCTAACCACATTATAAAAGAAATATCCTTTTTATAATGTGCATGTGTTAATTTTTACTTAATGTTCTATATTTTGTTGTGTTCCGACGACTTCTTCTTTGCGTTTCTTTTCATATAATTATTAGTGTGGTGAGTGCTTTATAATATATAAATGAGCTTTCAAATAATGTGCCACTTACAAGTTTTAATTATTATAAAAAAAAAATACCAATAAACAAAAAACTACATTTTTGTTGTGGTTCTATATAGTTTTTTGCTACACTATAAAATAATGTACCAACGATTGGTCGGATGATGACTGGACGAGTTAATTGGATTTATTTGTTAAAACATGCAAGTAATTAATTTAAACTTTTGTTTTGTATTATTTTGTTTTAAAAAGTTTTAGAAGGGCAAAGTTTATGTTGAAAAGCTTTAATCGTTATACGAACAAGCAACTTATACGTCGTTAAATCATTTAGGATGAAAGAAATTCGACATTTTTGCATGAATACTGCACATTTTTATTTGTGTAGAAATTTTAAAGGTTCAATGGAGTAACCGTCACATTCTTTCTGGATTTTATATTTTCAATTTGTGCAGAAATTGGCCAGTTTTGCTGGACCCTTCATCATTTTTTTCTATATTTTAATTTTACAGTTTAATGCTTTATGCAAATGGGTGAGATGTAGCACACATACAATCGAGATTATCGAAGTTTGAGGATTTGTCATATAGAGATTGGTACAGATATGAGTAACAATTGGTAGAAAGGTATCTTCACTAACTGTAGGCGAACGCGTATAATGATTTTATTTCTGGTAATTTTGAAGATGGTTTTTTATATCCGGTACAGATGCAGTAAACCTCCTTACTTTCGGCCAGACAAAGATATCGCTTTTCGTAAATTAGATTTTTATTGTTGCAAGATGTCAAAGGTGTCACTTAGAAAAATCCTAATCATGTCTCCAACTCCTCGCTTGCATTTCCTTGTTTTACTTTCCAGTAATTTATTTTCTTCTTTAATTTTGTTAAATTATAGTTGGATTTTTTGGCCAATGATTTCACAGTAAATCTATACCCATTATTAAATGCTCTTGTAAGCAACTGGAGGTTTTTTTCTGCCGTGATGATTTCATTCTTGAAACTTTACATGCTGTATCGAATGATTTGATTCCAGTGTACAGAAAGTAGCTTTACATTTTAAGTCTTCCGCGTTTTCTAACTTATGCATCTGCACTTGGTTGGGTGAGTTTTAACAAATACTGTATTGGATAAAACTGATAATACTGTCAGCAATGTTACTGCGTCTTTAGAAACACGGCATGATGTGTTTGGCATGGAAATTAGCTTCTTTTTCAGTTAACGAGCTCTTACTTGCGGCTTCTAAGGCTAGCAGAGAGCATGCAGCAGGAAGTTGGTTTCAACCTCTTGCCTACATCAAAGGGGGTAATATATTTTCCGTTATCAGAAGTATGTCACCCACCAGTATGTTCGGGTTAAAAATCTTCCATTTAATGATTTATTGTTCTTCTTCGGAATGACTCTTTTATTACTGAGACAAGTGATTTCAGTACTAAAAGTCCCCATTTTAAAATGGTGTTCGTTGCTCGTTGCTATATCTTATCTGACAGCATTTTTGGTGTTGATTCCTCTTTAATGGATTTCTTAAGTTTATTGGAAGAAATGGAACAACAGTGCAGTAATTCGGATACACTTCGAAAATTTGGATTACCTTTGCGCTAAAACTTCAAAAAATGGTTTCTTTATTACCACTTCCAGGTTGTCTATTTTCGTGGTTCGCACTTCTTGAGTTTCAAGAGTTTTTAATTGGGATAAGTTTATGGATGCTGCTGAATATCTCTTGTGAGGCTCCAACAGCATGGTTCTCTTCCGCTGGTACGTAACGCCAGTCATTTTTATAGAATAACTACAATTTCTATGCTATACGGTTAGCGACATAGCTCCTCTATCGTTGTGGATGCGATGATAAACACCACAGTACCGTTGTGGAATCGGTCTACTTGAAAACCTCTATTTGTGCAGCTTGAAGTGCCTCGAAGACTGTCTTTAATAACCTAGACAGTAACACAGCCCCAGTTTAATATGTGCAACGCTGGTTTTGTACCAGCTATGTTGGTTAGGTTAGCATGTTGGTTTGGATAATATCTGAATTGGTTTCGACTTTAGTAAATATGATGACAAACTCAGAGGCATCTGAGAATCTGTGTAGGTGAAATTTCTCGCCTTTTGCTAACTACCGATAAATCGATATTTGGCCTGTCTGGCATAATTCTTGTCCGAGTTCGTCCAATTTTTTTGAAATGTTGGTAGGTAGTGAAGCATGCCAATTTAAATTTAGGAGCTACACTGATTGAACATGAGCTTTAATATAATAACCCTTGGAGCTAGCCACTGGAATAAAGTGCGGATCAAACTTTGGAGGCCTCGGATAATATCTGACGTTTGGTATTGGCCATTCCTAGATTTACTACAACCTTGAACTGAAAGGAATTGCTCTTCGCGCTTTAATTTTGACATTGTTGGTGGAAATCCTTGCTAATGTTTAAGTGGCCAAGTACAGTGCTGATGCTGTTCCATAGATAACGATGAACAATTGGTATTCCTCAATGAGGAATTCTGAAAGTTCACGCCAAACGATTTTTTGGCAGTTTGTATATTCCGTAGTAATTCAAATTTGGCGATATATATTGCTTTATAACACTCGTAAGCAAAATTGCATGATTGTGAAACCGATCTCAAATGCCGAAGAAACTATATTGGATAGTTCGTCCCACCATTAGGTTATTGTTGAATGATACTTTGGTCGATGACTTCGCCAATACGTCATATACCACTCTCAACTTGGTAGTAGTACTTGTTTATTTCTGTACCGCATAATGCCATTGCAACGCAGAACGGTGCGGTTGGATTGGAGATTGGAGTGGTTGGATATGAGAGGAGCATGGAGTGGTTGGAATAATGTTTAAAATCCCGTGAATATGCATGATGGTTAGACTACCAAAACTGAGAAATTTATGCCACAAATCGAAGATGTCCAAAATCCGGAAAATGCATGATGGTGAGCTTACCAAAACTGAAAAATTTATGCCAAAAATCGAAAATGTCCAAAATCCGGAAAATGCATGATGGTTAGCCTACCAAAACTGAAAAATGTATGCCAAAAATCAGAAATGTCCAAAATCCGGAAAATGCATGAGGGTTGGCCTTTCAAACTTGAGAAATTTATGCCACATCAAAAATGTCTTAAATCCGGAAAATGCTTGATGTTTACCCTATCAAAACTAACGAATTTATGCCATAAATCGAAAATGTCCAAAATCCGGAAAACGCATGATAGTTAGCCTACCAAAACTGAGAAATTTATGCCACAAATCGAAAATGTCCTAAACCCGGAAAATGCATGATGTTTAACCTATCAAAACTAAGAAATTTATGCCACAAATCGAAAATGTCCAAAATCCGGAAAATGCATGAAGGTCGGCCTTTTAAACCTGAGAAATTTATGCCATAAATCGAAAATGTCCAAAACCCGGAAAATGCATGATGTTTAACCTATCAAAACTGAGAAATTTATACCACAAATTGAAAATGTCCAAAATCCGGAAAATGCATGATGGTCAGCCTTTCAAAACTGACGAATTTATGCCACAAATCGAAAATGTCCTAAACCCGGAAAATGCATGATGTTTAACCTATCAAAACTAAGAAATTTATGCCACAAATCGAAAATGTCCAAAATCCGGAAAATGCATGAAGGTCGGCCTTTTAAACCTGAGAAATTTATGCCATAAATCGAAAATGTCCAAAATCCGGAAAATGCATGATGTTTAACCTATCAAAACTGAGAAATTTATACCACAAATTGAAAATGTCCAAAATCCGGAAAATGCATGATGGTCGGGCTTTCAAAACTGAGAAATTTATGCCACAAATCAAAAATGTCCAAAATCCAGAAAATGCTTGATGTTTAACCTATCAAAACTGACGAATTAATGACTAAAATCGAAAATGTCCAAAATCCGGAAAATGCATGATGGTTAGCCTATCAAAACTGAGAAATTTATGCCACAAATTGAAAATGTCCAAAATCCGGAAAATGCATGATGGTTAGCCTATCAAAACTGAGAAATTTATGCCACAAATCGAAAATGTCCAAAATCCGGAAAATGCATGATGGTCAGCCTTTCAAAACTGACGAATTTATGCCACAAATCGAAAATGTCCAAAATCCGGAAAATGCATGATGGTCGGGCTTTCAAAACTGAGAAATTTATGCCATAAATGAAAAATGTTCAAAATCCGGAAAATGCAAAATGGTTAGCCTATCAAAACAGAGATTTATGCCACAAAACAAAAATGTCCCAAATCCGGAAAATGCCGATAGTTTTATAAAAAATAGGTATGGGACATTCACTGGATTTAACACAGTTTCACACGATTTGTTTTGCACAAACCACACGAATACCTCTTAAAAAGAGTATAGTTTGACAAAGTCATTAAAGTTTTTCTGAAAACTGAAAAAAGCTTTAAGGTTAGGCTAAAATTAATCAAGTCCGAAAATGTTGGATCACTTCTGAATTTAATATTTCAATTTAAAAATATTTTGTACCCGAGAGACTCATTTTCCATTTATTCATAAAATAATGCCTTAAAAAAACATAAAAATTCCGTTTTAAGTTCCAACCTGTAATTTGCACGCCGCCACCAACTAATCCCAAGGGATCAATTTTGACATTATTCTACGTAATTTTAATATTTTAACGGTGGCCCGTAAAAATAACTTTAGATCGTTAAATATTCGAAACATAAAAATATTTTTTATTTTTAATTAGGTATCACATTTAAGGATACTTATGTATCGTTAAAATATTTAAAGGATATCAAATATCTAGGGGGTGGGCGGAAAATTAATATTTTGATAATGGTGATGATAAGCATGTAATTGATTGATTAAAATATAATAAGTACATACAATGTGTAATTATCTGTATGTAAATTTTCAAGTTCATATCCCAATTTTCATATACTCGTATATCGTAAACACACACAGATACAAACTAATATGAGAAGATGGCATCCAAAAAAAAAAAGGATGCCTTCAAGCAAAATTATTCAACTCATGGAAATATCCTCTTTCATTTTTGGTAAATTTCAAATTAAAAAAGAAAATTTGTTTTTCTTCTTTTTTATTTTTTGTTGATATTTTTAATTTATTTTCCAATTTTCCATTTCTACTGGCAACACAAAACATAATAACGTTAAATCTAAATAAAACTTTAAATTAAAGCAAAGCAAACAGATACCAAATTACCAACCCAACGATACCTGACATATACGAAATACACTCGTACACATAAATATTCTAATTTTTTTTTGTGCGAATTTTTAACCGGATTCTAACCGCAAAGCAGATAAATTAATTATGCAAAAAATCTAAACATAAACACAGTTCATCTTCGAAGCTTTTTTTAGTGTACTGTATATAGAAATGCTACATCAACATACATACATATAGCTACCAATTTAAGAGATTTACTTTAAGCTTTTTATGTACAGGTAAACGTTGTATAACGCGATCTAAAAAAAGGAGTTTTGTTATTGAGTCATTAAATTGTGGTATTGTTTACGCCAAATGAGGTGATTGTACCTTTTCGATTAAAAATCGAATGATATAAAGTGGTCGCTGGAGAATGTCTCATCCAAATAGAGGTTTACTGGATTGCCACTTTCACTTATCCTAAATGTCAGCCGAACAAATAAATTTTGATAACGTACTAGACAAAGACCTTCCCTGTTATCACCATCTATAATTTCGCGGGTTAAATAATTTCGCTATAATTTCGCGGGTTAAACGAGGTAGATGGAACTCGTTAAAGATAAATATGTACTGGTCCACTCGGCCAATTAATTGGAAGCTAACCGAATAACAACAGCTGACAATAAACAGACAAGAAGGACACAGTGTCGATTAATTAAAATAGAGCAAAGGTCGGTAATGAAAAAAGGTGATGGAAGCTAATACTGGAAAAAAAATATGAATATACACTTGAGTGAGGAGTATGGCTTTAGAGCTGGACTATCTACGATAGACATGATAAGGGAAGTAAAACGCCCCAACAGGAGAGCAGAAGATCATAATCATAAGTGAAATGTGTACGCGATCAAATTCTCATACCGTCAAAGAGTAACAAATACGAAACATTAAAAGGAGTCATAATCGAACGCTTATGCGAATCAGTAAAAATAGAACTCGATCGACTCCTATCAGGACTATACCTCGGCGATAAAAAACTATCT
Organism: Tipula confusa; assembly: GCA_963556175.1. NCBI lineage: Eukaryota > Metazoa > Arthropoda > Insecta > Diptera > Tipulidae > Tipula > Tipula confusa. The sequence continues at coordinate 31,353,819 of OY744476.1, forward strand.
CAACTGTTGAGGGAAATGGAAACACTAACTATTAATCAGGTTACTGAGCTAGTTTTAAGAAACTGTTGGTTACAGCAACTCCCCACACGTGCCCAAGAAATGTTGTCTTGCATGGACGGTTTGAACCTTCAAAAACTTGCAGACGCCGCAGACAAAATAGTCGACGTACAAAAACCATCTAATATTTACAACCTGAAAGCCTCGACTCAAGTTGAAGACAGGGCACAAAAAAACAATTTAACAACGCTCTAATTAAAAGTAAATCATCCCGCGGACATTCTTAAACCCCAGGACCAATGACAAAGGTCGTCAGCGCAGTAGTACGCGATCAAATGAATGCACTTTACGCGGCAAGTGACAGTAGCCAAATCTTAAACAGCCGCCTAATCGTAGACGATTTGCAAAACCAACTACAATTCATGATCGACACAGGTGGGGAAGTATAATACCGCCAACAAACCCCGAAAAGTCCAACCCAACTACATTTAAATTGTTCGCGGCAAACTCTACCAAGATCGATACGTGTAGTCGATCGGTGTATTCTTGGAGCTGACTTCGTATCACATTTCAGGTGATAGGAAGTCAGCTCTAAGAATATTGATACAGGACATTAAAAATAACAAGCTCATCGACCCCAATATGAACCTTGATGTCAAAGGAGAACCAATTCAAATTCCATCATACGGCATTACAACAATAAAGTCCGATTTAATACTTCCCGAGATTCTGGAACTACTACACGAATTCGAGACGCAGTAACTGGTGATTCGCCAAATCTAAACACAGTGAAAAAGAACGACGGTTGAACACGGATAAGATGAAAATCTCCAAAGCCGAAATTGAAGCTTGGACGGCACAAGCAGTGTGTGCCAACCTTCTAAGAGCAATTGTACAAGCCCGCTCATATTGCATAAAAGGAAATCGGAAACTGGCGATTATGTGGTGACTATAGGGCATTAAACTCGATAACAAAACCTGACCGTTACCCGATTTCCTTCGTGACCAATTTCACACATCAACTCGAGTCATGCACAATTTTTTCGAAAATCGACCTCATCCGTGCCAATCGACGCTCGATAACAGAATCTGTTTTCAATGTGGATTAATTTCATGGGCGTATCTAGAACATAGTCAGAATATTTGGCTATGTCCTTAGCAATCCCTGGAGGTGCTAATCTTTGTCGTAGTTGATTTATATGTACTCAGGTGAGATGGTTATTATTGTCAAGTAGAATGTTATACATGACCCTTCCAACTCTTCCGATGACTTTGCCACTATGCTATTGGAAATGATGTTTTGAATAAACCTTAGTGGAAAATTTTGTCGCCTGGTTCAAAACTCCGCTTACGGGTAGAATGTTTTTTGTTGAATTGTTCCGACTGATTCTTTTTTTGAACTTCTAAATTTGCTGGGACTTGTACGATATATCAGTTGTTTGGTAGCATAAGATCTAATTTTATTCTCATTTTTCTACCAAGCATTATTTCAGCTGGAGACTTTTCATTTGGTGAGTTCTTGATCGACGTTGATCTTTTAGTCTGTAAGAATACTTCATCCAATTCCCCCCCATCATTAATTATTTTGAGAGCTCGTTTGAGCATATCGAAAAAACGTTCCGCCTGGTCATTTGACTGTGGGTGCTATGGTGCTGAACGAATGTACTGAATTTTATTTGCTTGGCAATATTCCCGGAACAATGATGAAACAAACTGAGTGCCATTATCGGAAACAAATTATTCTGGTATAGTCTTAGTTGAGCAAAAACTTTGTCAAGTATATTAATGGTTGCTGATGGTATATTAACGGTTGTATGGTATATTTTTGGCCATTTCGAATTAGCATCTATTATAACCAGAAAACTATGACCATATTGATGCCCTGCATAGTCTATGTGTATGGGATGCCATGGACTTTGTGGAATAGGCCATGATTCGAGATCTGCTTTTATCGGTGATTTCGCTGCACTAATACACTTAGAACATGATTTGACTGTGTTTTGTATGTCATCGTCAATATTTGGTTGGCCAATACACGTAACTACGCGAAATAGTCTTTATTCCTTTCATACCTTGGTGACCATGGTGAAGCACATTTTTTTGAAAAACTGATGGTATCACAATCCTTTCTCCAAACATTACAAAATCTTTAACAATTGTTAGACCATTTTTCCTATGATAAAATTTTTTAACTTGTTCATCAGAAATATCCTTACTTACTTGAGGCCAGCCAGTGTTAATGTACTGCTTGACTATCTATAGAGATTCACATTCTTTAGGTGCATCTCGAATGATGCCAAATGTTAATGGAATATTACCAATTGATTCGTTCAACTTGTAAGACAAATCTTCCTCCAAAGAAACCGATGCTATTACATAATCCTCATCTGGCTTTATCTGACTATCAATTAATCTTGATAAAATTTCGACATACTCGAAATGTTTTGTTAAAATTTATTCGATATGAAAATCATACAAAAGTAAGGTCAAAGCCCATCTCTGCAAACAATTGGCTGTATAGACTGGAATGTCTTTTTTGAACCAAAAATGGCTAGTAGTGGTTTATGGTCATTTTGAAGAGTGAAACCAAGACCCTACTTTTCAATCTGGTTGTAGTTGCGCTCAGCTTTTGTAAGAGTTCTGGAAGTATGATAAACTGCCTTGATCCAATACCAGTGTTGGATGCATCTGCTGCTACTATGATGTCCATACTTGAATTAAAATGTGTTAACATCAAACCCGACTTGAAAATATTTTTAAAAGAGTCAAACGATTGCTGGTATGCTGGAGTCCAAACCCATATTGAATTTTTAGACAATCGATCGTCTAACGGTTTGTGTAGCTGATGTAAATCCTTTTTGAATTTATCATAAAAATTTATAGCACCAAGATATGACTGAAGTAATGTTATATCTTTCGGAGGAGGCAGACTTCCCGGATACTATAATATCATCGAGATAAGCTCCGTCCAGGTCACCTACCATTGTACTCAATATTTTTTTGGAAAGCTCCTGGGGCTGATTTGATACCTGGAGGAAGTCTGTCCATTATGCGTGTTGATCGTGAGTAATTCACAAGACTCTTTGGCAACTTCCACTTGTAAAAATGCATCGGACAAGTCGAGTTGGCTGAATATTGACCCATTCGAAATTTTTGAGATAAAATCCTCTGGTAATTAGTGAAAAATTGATGTGGTTCAAGTAATAACTGATTCAAGATCTTGAAGATCTTGTAATTCAAAAAGTAACATCATTTAAACCGGTTGAGTAGTCCGCACAAATTCGTATAGAACCGTTGCTTTTTTTTACTACTACTATGGGTGCCAATTTGAAAAATCAACTGGAGTTATGATTCCTATAGTTGTTGAAGTCATTGAAGTTCTTCATCGATTTTCTCAAGAGGAGTGTATGCTAAAGGACGCTTAGCTCTAAATACTGGTTTAGCATTAGGTTTGGTGTAAATTACAATTTTTGTTTTCCTGCAGCAACCCTATGAATTTTTAAATACATCTGGAAACTTTGATAAGAGTTCTATAAGTTGATTACAAATTTGGTTGAACGGCAAATTCCATTACCCAAATTTTTCCATCCAATCAATGCTCATTAAATTGAGATCAGGAACTTTCATCACATAACACTTACCTGACATGATATCATCTTGAAATTTGATATTATAGTTTATTTTTGCTATTATATCCATCCAGCTGTTCACCAGATAAGGTATTAGTAATGTGGTTTGCGTTTGCTAAAACCGGTTCACTTACCTTTTGCCATGTTGATTGTGAAATTATTGTAATATCAGATGCGGTGTCAAGCTGAAGCTTCATTTATGGAAACAAGCTCCATTTATTTATTATCATTTATGGAAACTGTAATGAACTTCCGCTTTGATGACAATTCAATGTTATGCACAGGAATTATGATTTTGAGCGTTATTTTTTATTTGCCTGTTTGGGTGGAATTGGTTTTTTACTGAAACAGTTGCAGTACCATTCTTTATGAACCATTCGGTTGCACTGTTGACATTTGTGTTCTTTATAGGCGCAATCAGCTGAAAAATGCATGACTGATGAATTTTTGTGCTTAATCATGTTTAAGTCTTGTCTCAAATCAGTTACCTGTTGGCAATCATCTACAAGATCTGAGAGTATAAGTTTACCGTCAATATCGTTCCCAATGTGAAACAGTGTTTTCTGATGCCCAAACATTTGATGCTTAGGTAGTATACAGTATGATTGTACAGTATTGATTAAAGTTAGCCTTCAAAGGACATTAAATCCATTGGCTGGTCAATAATAAAAAAATAAAAATTTGACGCTCAAGGTAAGGTTGTCAATAAAACAAATTCCTTTATTACAGTGTTTCGAACAACTCGTATTATGCAGAAAATGGCCTAAATTAAAATAATTATACTTCCTGACACCAGGTTTACGTTTTGCAAAGTCTTCCTGTAATACAATACTTAATCTATTTAAACCATGTACATAAATAAATTTTTTTGTCAGATTTTTAAATTAAATCCAGTGTAAAACCACATAGGAATTTTTTAGGGGATTTACGTTCTGTAGAGTCTCATCACCTTTTTTTCCTGATTTTCCGTGTTAATGGAATATGGTTTTGCTTTGCTTTGTGCGGGTTTAAAAATATTTTATAAAACGTGTGTTCATTTAATCGAATTAAAAACTAAAAATTGATTAACATTTTGAGCTTTAAATTAAGATTGGTTGCATACACGTCTATATTATGTCAAAAAATTACCGACTTCTATCAGTTCTCATTCTCTATTCATCTTTGATCTTAGTCGGTTAACAATGTTCACTTTTTTTTGCATCATACCACCTCAAGAGCTTTTAGATAACAGTGAATACACTCTGTTTTGTTATTTTTCCGCCATCTCATGTTTAATCATTCACCTTAAGATAAAATAAAAAAACGATTATAGCTTGCATCCAACCGTTGGAAAATAAGTTTTTCATTGTTATGGTAGCTTTATGTGTTCGAAACGTGATATATGACAAAATGTAAAGTGTTCGTGATAATTTTTAATTAAGCGACAATGAAAAATTATAAAAGAGTTTTTCTCGCAAAGAAACATTTAAATTGGTTAAGTGCACGTGATGTTGTTGCACTATATAAATTTACGATTATTATGGTTGCTTCTATCGTTGTTGTTGCTGCTGGCCGAGTATATTTGGACGGAATAATTTGATATACGCTTATAGTTTTGGTGTGGTGTTGCTAACGTTCGTGAAAAGTTTAAGTTATAGGAAAAGTTGTTTTCACTTCCTTAAATTAATTTTTATTATATTCTAGACTGTGGCGTTAATGTGTTATGTAGTATTTATGTAGCAAGGTCGAAGGCAATGGAATATCTTTTAAATAATGATGGGGACAAATTGGGGGTGGAAATTTGGAAATTAACGGTGCTCAATTATTTAATTATTTAATTAATCGAGCAACATGAAATTGAATCCTAAGCCATCACGTGTTCCAGCTGCTCAACAGTCACAATAATTTACTTATGAATCATGACCAATATTTCATCACCTTGGATGTTAGTGCAAAAAAATTACGAATTTTCAACCGAATTCATCAATTCACAACATAGAATATTGGGCATTTATTAACATTTTAAGGCATCGACTTGCTCCTGGGTGCAAGAATTGCTATCAGTGGCTTAGTGAGTCAAATAAGGCTAGGTGATCATATGCTTATGCTCGAATACATCCTATTAGGCTGGGTCATTTCGGGAAAGATTTAAAGAACATAATTCCAAACATATTTCAATCATTTATGCATGGAACAACGAAAGTATTGCTCTAACAGCCCAGAAATGATAAAGGACATCCCACTGGAATGAATTTATCGGTGTAAGCGAGCGCGGATATGGAGCTGTATTAATAGTCAAAATATGACAGTTGATGACCAAATATCAGTCAAATTACACTGTGCAAAACCTTATCTTCCTCTTTATAAAAAGACAACCCTACCGGGCTTAGAATTATTTATGTCAGTGTACCTTGTAGGATATAATTGTGTCCATTGCATCTCATCGAGCAACCGCAGTGGAAGATGTCTCAAAAAATAAAAACTGGGTCCAACCGAACTACATCAAGCCGACTTGATATCACGAGGACCACTAAAACCCGAAGAGTTGGAATGAAACCTATACATACTATCATCCGAACAGCGATTACTAGCAAAAACGACTTAGATTGTCTAAGGTTATGCCATTTTTTGATTGGACTGCTGCTCAATTCATTATACCCGTGACAAAATTAATTGATCGTTCACCTCTTGATACCTGGAAGCAAATTCAAACCCGGAAGTGGAGACGTCTCACACCCGGAAAAGTCTCAAAAGTCGAGCCACTTATACTAATTAAAAGACTCTTAATTCACTTACTAATTTGAATAACCAGCCTGTTAAAGTTATGCTCGGATATCTTTGCAGTTAAACGTTTCCAAAAATGTTGCCTCTAAATTTTAGATTTTTTATGCCACAATACCAACTTTTGCTGCTTGGTTAGCAGATCTTTAAGAGGTTTGACCGCATGAACTGAAATCAGTAAAAAGACTCCATTTTCCAAGGAAGAATATAAAACAGAAGCAGCAGCTTCCCTATTGGGTCTAGTCCTCACAAACTGAGAGAAATGAGCTAATATAATGCAAATTTAGAAATTCCCATATGTTAAATGCTGAAAAAAACCCACGAATGGCAAGAAGACATTCTGGAAGCCTCCCTAGTTGCAATATTTCTTTACTTGACTTGCCATTTAAGGCCAGTAAAATTGCCGCTGAAGTCGTTCAAAACATTATCTGTATACCGAGTACTTTACGATAAAGATGTGGGCGACATCTTTTGGCAGCTTAATCTGGTTCATTTATTTAGACGGGTCTGCTTTTTGGAATGCAAGGGAAGTGAGTTTTTAACCTTTGTTCGAGGTGCGTTATCCATACAAGCAATTTAGGCGAATACGTAAATAAAAATTAGAGTTTGTTCACCATCACAGTTAGTCAAGTCAGGTAAGTGGTCATAATTAGGTAAACATATAGTAGGTAAATGGTGATTAATTTGAAAATTCAAAAAAGGTACGTAGTTGCGATCGGAGACAGTTGAAAAATATATATAATTTGAATTTAAAGGTTGGGCTGAAAGGTCTTCTAAAAACGTGTTGCTGGCGGAATCTTTTCGATTGGTACAGGATAATTAAATCGTGACGTTATTGTACCCTTCTTTCCAAAAACTGCGAAAAGAGGGGAAGAATTAGGAATAGTTTTCACATTTAAGAAAAGACCAGGGTAACCGGTTGATGGACCATGACTTATACCAACCAACTATGCAGCTCGTTTTATATCTCTACCGCTTAGATTTGTTAGCTGCTGCGGCTCTACAACTATTTAACGAGTGAATTCAACTCTACTGAATTTATAAGGAGTGTTCATTCTAGCAGAATGGCATTTTAGCAGAAAACATGATGACCTACCATATATCTTCAAAGTAGCAATCAAAATCATAAACAATCGGGTATAATAGGCTAAACGATCGTGGCCATTAAATATCTCTATGCCTTTCAAATAATAATGCTTCTCTCTATTACTGTTGCACCATTCGTGTAGGATCAGCACACAAAAAGAGCTGAGACAGTTAATATAAAGGTCTCATACTGCACAAACAAACAAGCAAGCTATCTTTAGAATATTATACCACAGTATCAACTTATTCTCATGCCAGGCAACTTAACAAATGGATCGCTGAGTTGCAAACCCACTTCCATAAAAAAATTATTATCGGTGCTAAGTATAAATTAGATGGACTTATAACTGCTATCTTTATCGCTATTTTATTTGTTTGCTCCCAACGGTTTTATATACTTAAAACAGAAGTTAAAATTAATACGCAGTATTTGCAACTGACCACACAAAAAAATGGTTTTAACCCTCAAAACGATAAACGAGCATCCTATTAAAATTTTCTATACAACATTTTATCGATTTATAAATCGATAACCTACATACATTGCAATCCCTAGAGTGCAGTCCATAAAAATGTAATCTCACAGTTTGACTTATAGCCATGACTCGTAACAAATTAAAGAACAAACAAATGAAATTCATTTCCTATATATACACTATACACGAATAAACCGACTGCACACAAAACTGCATAGTAGAAATGAAAAAATAAAAATAAAATAAAATCGCATTTCCACGTACGTCCATATAACGTAAAAAAAAATTAATTTCCATCGTAAAATCTTTTCTGTTTACTTCATTCGTATGTATAAGCCATAATTACCAATTTAAAATTCGTAGAACCTCCCAACCATCAAATTCAAACACCACAAATTCTAAACCAAAACTTAAATAAAAAAAAATTAATTTGTGGCAACTCAAACCTAAACCACACAATTATATAACAGGTTTGGTAACCGATTTAATTTTGTTGAACGATTTCGTCCTTCGTCCCAATTTTAAACAATTTGATATCTGAATTTTAGATGACTTGTTCTGGTGTTATTATTATATTGTAGAAAAGTCGTATGATAAATACTTAGCCCCAGCAAAAGATGGCACCACTAATTTTTTATGATTTCAGATATCATATTTATAATGCCGACTACAAATGTTGAAACAATGTTTGAGTTGAGATTGGGACCTTTAATTTTACATACACCGATCAATTGGCGCAGTATAGTACCGGGTTTCGAATCCTAACGGAAGAGGGTTGAAAAAGCGATTTTCCATAATTAGATTGCAATCGATGAAGTTCAATTACAAGAAGAGCTCTGGAGTGGAATCGGCAAGGAAAGTGGGAAGTTGGACGACCCTATGCTCCTGAATTGGAAATAAAAGAAAAATACATTTGTCTAATCCTTGTTTTGGATCTGCAAGTTGCACTTAATTTATGCTTATATCGTTGCCCGTCTTAGCTGAGGCGCTAAATACAACTTTTAGTTTTGTTTAAGTACTGGGCCAATGGTTGTCTGTAACACTGCATAGTGAATGTAAATTCGATGCTTTTGTATTCCTTTCTGTCAATCAAATATCCCTGATTGTATTACCCTTCTATGTACAGACACATTTAGTTCCTTGTGCATCTCATTTTGCTAATTTAATACTTATTAGTTTTTCGACACTTTTCAAAGTTTATAGGTATTTTATGCTGATTTAGTTCTTATGTGAAAAATTTAAAAAAAATGCAAGTGAAGACTTTTACTCACAAGCTATTATGTGAGGGGGAAGTTAGAAAAATATTCCGTTTCGTTAAAATTGAAAAGTTTCGTTAAGTTAATTTAACGGAAATCTATTAAAAAGGCAGATCAGAATTACTAAAATTCCAATAATTTTTGAATGAATTTTTTAATCGACATTGATAATTTTCGTTAAGCTTGTTTCGTTAAGTTTTATTTTCGATCATTATTGCCTGAATGGCACAAAACAAAAAATATATTAAAATCTATACTTAAACGGTGAAAACTTAAGCTCGCTGTGCAAGACTTTTTAACCAAATTGCTAGCAATCTATTTAGTTAAAAAAAAAAAACATTTGACATTTTCACGGTCTGCAAATAATTCAGCAAATTATGTACGACCTTGCTAAACATTTATTATCTACTACAGATAGCTTTTATGATTTTATAATTATTAACTAATCTTACAATATACCTGGAGTTTTCGATTTTTAAGATGATAACCTGTCAATTAAATAAACTATTTGTTTCGTTAAGTTTTTCAATGTTAAATAAAAGTGTTAAGTTACAATGACATTTCCAATTGCCATTAAAAACATAACTCGTTAATTTACTTTCAAAAACTTGTAAGATGTATTTTTAAGAGTCTTCGTTAAATACTCGTTAAGTCATTTGAGTGGAATTTATTTAAATTTTATTGGTTCATTTTTAAATAAAGGTATAGTTAAAATAAAATTCATTTGTTTAATTCGCTAAACTAGAAAATTTTCGTCAAGCTAACTTAACGAAACAATGTTTTATGGAAGTAAACAAACTGAATCGTTAAAATAAATTACTAATGAATGAATGGAAACAAGTTATAAAAACAAAAACCGAATAGAATTTCTAAGACTCTTATAATATTGTTGGATTAAGTATGGATTAAATTGATAATTTTCGTTAAGTTATTGATGAGTTGCTTAGATGCGTTGCAACTGTGCATTTATTTATTTGATATATACGAAGTTTTAGTGTAAACGACAAGGACTTTTTGACACTACACCCAGCCAAAGTTTAAGCCAGTAAAATACTGAAATTCGTTGGTTTTTTTGCTAGGTCCCTTAAAATATTTACAAAAACCCTTTTATTTGCATAACTGCATTTGTTAACATGATACGGTCGACCAAATTATTTAAAAAGAAATTATAATTTAAGAAGTGATTAAGGCTTTCATAGTTTATTTTCCTGTGCTAATAACATTGCGCTATAGTTAAATGTTTCATTTATTTTTCCTCTGCTTTAACACCATCATTTGCACAATCTGTTACAGCGATTTAAACAAATTTCAGAACATAGCGATATACATAAATGTTTGCCTTAAATTTGACGGTGCTTCCAACGTTTAACGCAATAATTATTTAAAGTCAGCGAAACACTTTACTTATTTATAATGAAAAGGCTGGAATAAGTGGTTTAAAATAATTGATGCAAATATTTTCAATTTTAAAAATATCAGTACAAATATCACATTTCAAATGCTACCTGCGATGCAATATGGGAGCGAAATTTTGTTTGGGGTGCCACTTTTGGAAATTACACTAGTCTAGCGCCGGCTTTGGGCTCAACAAAATATTTTTAAAGTAATCGGCCCCCAATAAGATGTTAGTTTTGTTTCGTTGATCATATACGATCACAGATCTTGTGACAGATTTTATTTCGCTCTCATGTATGAGAGAGGTTCATTCAGTCGCTCGCTTCCTCGGTGTAAAACGAAATTTGTCAACCAGAATCTATTACCATCCGTGATAGTTGTGGTTGTTTTTTTCAATCTGTATTTCAACTGTTACCATGGCCAATAATGTGTCTAATAACTGGTTGTATTGGTTAACTTAATAATTTGTTGTAACAGTTTTTGTCTACCTCAACTTTTGAAGTGTCTTCGATCTTTGTAATAAGTTCTGATTGGGGAAATGAAGGCTGCTCAAAATCATGCACAGATGATTTTGAGTGTTGAATTTGGAATGCTCTTTCGGATTTCCGTGGATCGGGTGCCTCAAGACCGTGATCCAGGTTTTTGAGTTTGTAGCTTTTTTAAGGCTCGAAAAAATCAAATTGACTCAATAATAACCCAATAGTTAATTCATGGAGATAACCTCCATGCTCAAATCGAGCAGATTCGTGCGGAATTATTAGTGGAGGCCACTTTTGAAGATTAAACTTGTAGGTCCTATTTCAGAGAAGACTTTACTCGCTTATAGTAATCAATTTCAAGATGCTAGGAGCAAAAATCAACAGCGTGCTGAATAAACCAAAGTCATGGGATTCAGCTGAACGTTAAATTTCGTGGTGATCCCCTTAAAACGACATCCTTCCATAATTTATTCAGAAGAATTATTCATAAAAATGAATGATGCGTGAAACCTGACTGCTACTAAAATAAAAGGCACCTGGCATCCAATCATGTAAATGCAATGCTACAGGTCACAGTAATGCACTCCAAATCAGCATTTGCAATAAAATTGTAATAAAATCCATCAAAAACCGGAAATTTTCAAGTCCAGACTGGAAAAGAACAAAAATAACTGCTTCGAATGCTAAAAACCCTGGGCCGCAAATTTTATTTATCACGGAGGAGATGTCCAAGAAAATAAAGCAACTAACCAAGAAAACACACGTGGATGTTGGTAGCATAAACGAAAGAAAGCAGTGATATTGCCAAATAAGACACTGCCATATTGACATCATATATTGGGTACCGATTACTCTGGAGTATACTGAAGATAAAGGTTGTAAATAGGAAATCATGGAGAACCAATCGCACAACAGACAGAGCTTGGATGAATTATTTTCGGGAAAAACATTAAACAATAAGCCGTTCAAAATCTAGTCACTCGTAGTCTCATTAACAGATTTCGACCCCCATTTTAATAAAATTTGAGGGATAGACGAAATGCAACCTAAAAAGCTCTTGGCAGATTAAAAGAAGCTATATGTGAAGAACATTTTAAGTAGAACTACCCCCGTCTCGGATCATTTAAACAGATTGTTACTTATAGCGAAAAATCTCTCTAAAGATTATCAGTGGTGCAAATACTTCTCGTATTTTGTAAAACAAAAAATTAAGTGTTGCGACATGTTTTCTCAGTTTAACGGTTATTTCCATTAATTTTCGTGGTAAATAATTTTTTTGAAACTGTTTTTCACATAAATACTTTAGAATTTACGCTACAGTTTTATGACAACTACGTCATGCATTCGTCAAAAATCTAATTTATTTACACTTTATTTGTTACAAAACTATAAAATCTATATAAATTAGATTTTAAGAAAATTTATTAAACATTACAAATCAATTAAATTAACCGTTTAATGACAAATGCGTCATTTAGTCGCCGGAAATCTAATTTAAGCACACTTTATTTATTACAAAACTTTAAAATTAATATAAATTAGATTTTAAAAAAATTGATAAACATTACAAATCAATTGAATTAACCGTTTTATGACAAATACGTCCTCTGCTTTAACTAAATACAGATGATACTTAATTTGGTAAATTAAGGTTAAAGCTGAAGTAAGCGAATTTCGAAAAAGTTAATTCACTTTTGTTTTAACTGATTAAGACTTGTTCTTATGTATGGGTGTGAGAGCAGGACCCTGACGGATGAGTGTGACTGATGGTTAATGACATGCGAGAGAAGTATCATGTGCTTGATAGATTTAATTTAAATGAAAATTCCTGATCTCGTTATTATTCCATGAAATAAAAGGACAGCGAGTACGCTGGCTCTGTCATGTTTTGCAAGGAGATCATAAATGGTTGGTTAAGCGATCTTTTAGAGGGGAGCCACCATTTGGTAGGCGCAATGGCAATGGTCGCTGAATAAAATGAAGAACAATCCCGGGATCGAACCCGATGGAGCCAGAATGGTGATGTGGTACGATCAGCAATGCCCTGTAAAAACTGTCTTATTATTATTATGGGCTATACAGAATTCATGAAAATGTAGGCCTCGATAACTTTTCAAACAACCTTCGTACGAGACAAGAACTTTGTATATAATGCAAACGACATCTGAATGTACTAAATAAACGAAGCGCATAACAAAACTTTTGAGTTTCTTAAAAATTATTTTTTTCTTGTAAAATTGCGTGACTTGGGAAATTTTATAATTTTTTCCAAAAACCAAAAATGTAAAATTTATAAAGTTTTCCTTTTTTATTTTGTTTTTTTCCGAACACACAACAGAAAATTATTGTATTATGTTTCGTTTATTAATTTTGACGCCAAAGTGTCCAGATTTCCATCTTAACATTCATAACTCGTTTATACGAAAAATTTTATCGTTTGCGGATTAAATTTTTAATACATTGTTCTTGTTGTTGGATCTATTTTTGGATAAAAACATTTTTCCGTTTTGTTTTGGGAGGGAAATCAATAGAAAACAAATGAATATGGTACAATCGTACATATAGCCAGAATGTATATGTGAAGAGCTTTTGTATTTTTGAATTTTTTTTTCTATAGAAGTTTAAGCTTTTTACAATTAATAAAAAGTTTACTGACCTATCGTTTTTTTTTGTATTTATTAGACTACTGAAAAATTTGGGGGGTCAATTTAACGATTTTTCAAAAATATTTGGGCACAGACCGTAAAGAATTATTGAATAATCACAGCCAAATTAAAAAAATATATATTTTCTTCGTTCTATAGGTTTATAGGGTATTGGGATTTGAACTCTGTTTTAAGGTTATGTTAAGGCCACAAAAACTATTAAATATTCATAAAGCAATATAATATAAAACTTAATATAAAAAAAATCTCATTGCTATACGAACCAGACTATGGTCCTTCTATCAGACTATGGTAACTGACAGCTACATATCTCAGTAACTGCAGTCAGCTTATCACATTTCGTGTTTAGCTTACGTATAGTTAGTCGTAAGAGTTATGACTTCTAGAAAACCATGTTTGTTAAAACAGTGTAAGACTGTGTCCGAAACTCATAATAAATATTTATAAATAATATTTTTGACATTTATTTGAAAAATAATCCCCTTACATTCGCAATTTTTATTACGCTGTCCGAAAAGAATAATAATTGATTGAAATATTTCGCTGCCTTATTTGTTTTTAAATTCAATTTTTGAAAGGTATAAAAACTATGAAGAAAAAATTACATTTACTTGTGTGCAATGTTTATTGAAGTTGTCATAGCAACAAAAAAATTAAAATTTTTCTTATATGCTGTTTTGAACGGTACATTTACAAAACCTAGTAGTGGATTTTACATGTTTTATATTATATCCGAGTGTGCTACGCGATGAGTTTTGCTTTTGTTATAGAAAGCTTTGGTATTTGTCAAAAATTATCATAGCAACTGACCGTGATAATTTGGGTTACTTCGTTTTTATCAAATAAATGTCAAAAATTGATTTGTATTCACAAATATTAATACTACTTATCATAATACCACACAAAATTAATAAAGCCTGTACCTGAAAATTGATGAAAATTACACCTGATATCTCAGATTAAAATTAAAATTTAAAATTCCACATTTAAAACTTGAATATCTAAAAAATTTTGGATTTACCTAAACAAATATTCAGTCGATTTGGTATTTCGACTCCCCTATTATGCCACCATACATATTTTGGTAAATAGATGGTGAGATGTGCGACAGATTATGATTGTGTTTACGATTCGATAGTAAAGTCAGACAATTTTTTTTTAGTTTTGTTTTGTTTACTATACATAAATGTTGAAACAGATATTGGAAATTTAACAATCTGGGAGGAATGATGAAAGGATAATTGACTTTTCGATTCTTCATATCGACGTTAAAAAAAAAGAGCAAAAGTTTGGCGGTGATTTTATGTGTGGGTTGATACAGATTTGTTGTTTATATCGACTTAGGTTTCAGATTTTTTTTTTTATTTTTATTTTGTTGTGTCTGAATTTTGTTCTAATGGATTTGTTCGATTCGTTGGAATTACCGATAATATTGTTGATACGCAGTGAATATAATTTTTTCATTCCACAAATATTTAAATGTCTCCAAGAATTTATAGAGCTAACGAGACTGTATAGAGATGTGATGAAGGAATATTTTATTGCTGCGTACATGGTAAATGTTTATCAGAAATTTATGGAAGACACAACACTAATTGAGACGTGGTTAAGTATGGGATAGATGCTTAATATTTGAGATAATAAGCTTTTTCCTCACTTTAAGACACCATAAACTTATGCTTTGTGTGTTTGTTAAATGAAAGGCGAACATCCGCTTTAACATAAACCCTCTCCCTCTCCCCCTCTCCCTCTCTATTTCCCCTCTCCGTTCTCTCCCTCCCTCTCTCTCCAGAGAAATTTGGTTGAGACGACATTTTACTACGTCGTCTATACATGATCACAAGAACAAGTTTAAACGTACCGAGCAATTGGCGCAGTGGTCATCGATTTGGCTGGTGACGGCGTAAGGTAGGACGTTAAAAATTAGCCACGAAAGAGTTGCGAGAGGTTCGGCCCCAGAAAAGATTGCAGGGTTCAAACACAAAAAAAAAGTTTAAACGTGAACTTATTTTAGTTGATGATATATTTATTCCGAGATGTGCTGGTGCGCCAATGGTAAAGTCGATTCAGCTTTGCGGAATTGGAGATGCGTCTTAAAAGTGGTATGTATGTGTATTATATGTTCAGTACATGTTAGATAATTCTATTTGCTCGGAAAGATGAGTTGCTCTTCTGAAATCTTAAACTGTACCACGTTTAGAGTTACGCACTTCTATTCTGCTGGCCTAAGTCGTTCACAAAATTTTATGTTCTATGAAAATCAAATTCAATTCAATTTCCTTATATACTGATTACAAGATTACATGGCATAGAATAGAATAAGGTCGAGTCCAGAGAGGTTTGAAACTTTCATGGTCAACGGAATTTTTCAAATTCTAGAATTAAGTTTTCTAGATGATTGGAAATACATTCCAACGTTCGAGAACCCAGCAGACTTTGTTTCCCAGTGGCTTATGGATCTTGGAAATACAAGAAACACCTTATGTACCTCAGGGAATGTGTCGTAATATTTAAGAAAGACTCATCTTCAGTGCAAAACTTAATCAGTGACAGACTGATTCGGATGAAATCCTCTTTGGTAAAGGAGTACAAAGGAAAGCTTTACAGCAATAGCTTTCGCATGTTGAGCGGCTTCGTTTTTAAACGATAGGCATAACTAATTTGTCTTTCCATATTAACCGAATAAGATCGAAAAAATAGTTTCACAAAGTATTCCCTCCGAATATCAAGAGGTTGGAGTAATGCAATCAACCCCAAGGTTGCTCGACCTTGAATCGTAAGGTTCGTTTCCCTGTGATCCCTGACATGTACAAAAAGTGGCTATAAGCTTTGAAGTGAAGAATTAATGATCACCGTCTACAAATTTGGCAGCCGACCGATATCTTCTCACATTTTGCATGACTCGAGACCTTCCCTTAGAAAGGAACACATGGTCAATTTAACCTCGGCCTGTCTTACGATGGTGTGTCTATTTTTCCAAGTGGATAGTTTTATTAGGAAAAATGTGCTAGCCATGTTCATGCGCCACCACAAAGTTCCCCTATCGTCATGTCAGGAGTGCGGTCCTAGGTTTTCACATAAGTCAGTCTAATTTTTCCCAGCTCTAGCATTAAAGTCACCAACCACTATTCTGACGTCGTGCTCTGGAATCTTATCCGATCAGATCATCCAGATTGTTGAAAAATTAGTCTTTATCTTTGGGTTGGCTCACATCAGTGAACGCATGAACACAAATGATTGACATTTTGGTTTAAGTCACATGCGTAAACGTTGCTTACACTTACGATTATGAACTGCTTTGAAATTCAAAACAGCCTTTTTCACCTTGGGCCCAAGTAGAAAACTAACATCAGGATTGCCGAGGTCATCTTCACTGTAAAGCAATGCATAGCTTTGGGACACATGATTTTCACTTTTTGGACGTCGAGTTCTTGGGGAGCAACGAGTTCTAAACGATAATCTTTTATGACTGATATAGTACCCTTCAAACGCGCCTGGTTTTCTTAACGACTGCACCTTCCACGTACAGAACCTTAACTGCGTGTCCTTTAACAAAGTGGGGGTCTGTTCAAGCTCAACATTCAAGTTCAAGAAAATTACAAACTAAATGTCCCTCTAAAGTAATAGTCGAACAATTAGTAAGCATAGTCCAATAGAACTGAACATAGTTCTTCCAAATGATAAACCAATCATAAGAAAAGAAAGACACTTACCCATAGTAGAGTAGAAAATAGTGCAAGAACAAGCAGTACAGTGGTTAGAACAATGAACTTTCAGACATTCAACGTCCGAATACAGCAGCAACGTGGTGGTCATGATAAATAAAGATGGTAGTGCTAGGATATGGGTGGATTACTCAAAATTAAACTCAATTATTATTACAAATCAATATCCAATACCAATTATAGAGGAACAACTGGATAAATTAGGAGCAGCCAAAGTATTTTCTACCTTGGACTTTAGAAACGGTTTTTTCCTCTACGAGTGAAAGAGAAATCAGAATAATATACTGCTTTTGTATCATATCATGCAGAATGGACAAAATGCCTTTTTTTGGATGAGAAAACTGGAGTTTCTTGGTGTTATAGTGGAGAGTGCGGATGTATAAAGCTGTCAGAAGATAAAACGATTGCAGTACAGAAATTTAATGATCGGAAGAATGTACAAAGTGTGCGATCACTTTCGAAAATTTACACATCATTACTCTATAATAACCTGCTAACAAATCTGCATAAAAATTCCATTAAGTTTTATTTTGGAGAAAGGCAGATCGTGTGTCCCAAAAGCAATACACGAATAATTCAATATTGAAGAACAGACTAGTAGATGCGCAAGATGAATATCTTCAAGATATTTTCAAGAAGATGAATATCTTCAGATTTTCAAACAGAATGTGCCAACTGAGTTCCATACGGATGCAAGTCCAAAGTGTTTGGAGCGATCTTCATGCAAAAGACGATGGAAAACTGCATGCGGTTTGTTATTTGATCCGCAAAACTTCGGATTCGGATAAAAAAATAAAAAAAATTATATTTACATCTTGGAAGTATAAAGGCCGTTTATTTAGCCTTAACAAAGTTTTGGATTTATCTTTTGAGAATTCATTGACAAGTTCCTGTTAGATATTGTTTTTCAGCTCCTTTATCGTTATTGGCTTATTTGCATAAACCAGCTACTTAACATATCCCTATAAAAAGAAATCCAAAGTCGTTAAATCGCATGGATGAGGTGGCCATTCGTCTGGATCATTTCTTAAGATTACAAGGTTACCGATTTAATAGAACAATTGTTTGGCTAGCTGAGTGGCATGTGACCACCTATATCATTGGTGTTAGGTCCATTCAATTCTGACCAAAACTACTTAGTCTTCCAACATGGCAAGATAGCGAACTCCATTATTCGTAATATGACGATCGTTTCTATTTTCGAAAAAATATGATACTACCACGCTTTCAGTTTGAAATCCCCACCACATGGTAATTTTTTCTGGCTATAACGGAGTCTCATGAAGCACATGTGGGTTTTTTGCTGCTCAATAAAACATATTTTGCTTATTGACAATGTTATTAAGCTAAAAATGAGTTTAATCGCTGAAAGATGCTTTTTTAATGAAATTCAGGATTTTCATCAGACTGTAGCAGAGCCCAATCTAAAAATGTTCGGTAATTCAAATGATCAAGAGGCTTTGGTTCTTGAGTAAATTTGATTTTGCATAAGGGGGTCAGCCAAGATCTTTAAGCAAAATTTGCTAAAAAGTGGTTTCAGAGATTTCCAATAACTGTAGACGGCCGTAAGTATTTACGGCTGCGATATTTATGATACTTCGACCGGTTCGTTGTCTCACTAGCAGAGGACTACACTTCCAATAGTGAATATGTTGACTCGAATTTATTCGCTATATCACGCACTTACCGTTTATTTAGGAGATTTGGAGTAAGTGCTCTTAAAGTTGCAACTTATACCGACTCAAACCAATTCAAAAGGTTGTAGTTGTTCAAGCAAGAAAAATATAATTCTACATCTAAATAAAATAGAAGACTCATTATTTGACACTGGCAAAATAGCTTGATGCTTATTCAAATCTGATTAATTCTACCAACGTTCCGTCTAAAGATATACGTATCAAATTCCAAATTTCAATGAATCAAATTTAAAAACTTAATTCGTTAAATTATCATTACATATACTAAATTGTCCAGAAAGTTATTTTTTACTTGATACTGGTGCCGATATCAGTACTATAAAGCGCTCCATAATTCATGATGACGTTTGTTGTTATATCGACAAAAAGTGTCATATTCGCGTTATAACGTCAGATAGTCTAGAAACTTTAGCGTTGTGTAATAGTCAAATTCTATTTCCAGGCAATATTTGTATTTCGTATGATTTCCAAATTGTACATATCGATTTTCCAATTCCATGTTCGGGTATAATTGCGGAAATGGTTTTCTTGAAAAATATAAGTGTAGAATAGACTATTCGAAAAAATTACTAGAATTTGATTTTACTAATTTCGAACCAATTTCGCTTCCTATTTTTAGTTTACCTTTAGAAAACCAAATCATTCACTATGACCAAATAACATTGCCGGAGCGTGCCGAAAAAGTGTTAAGTATATTGCAAACTTTAACAAATTTGATAAACATTATGTCATATTCTCAGAAGAAATTAGTGCCGGTTAATTTATTACCAATTCTATAGTAAATTATCGACATTACACCATTCCAGTATCTTTTTTGAATTTTAATGAGCAGTCCGAATATTTCAATTACCCTGCATCCAAGTTCGGAATATAATATTTTTACTTTAGGTAGCTGGAGTAATGATATTCAAGGTCGGTTAAGTATTTTAAAAATTGAAAGAAATTTATCACATCTTAATGACAAAGATCGCAAATCAATAACAAAAATTTGCGAAGAATTCAATGACGTTTTCTTTATATCGAGCAATAAACTTTCTGTTACAAATGCGTGTTATCATGAAATCCCATTAATTTCTAACTCTAGTTCGATCAGTATCAAGTCGTATCGATTACCTAAATCTACACGAGTGGAGATTAATAAACAAGTGGATCAAATGCTCCAAGACGGAATAATCGAACATAACATTAGTCCGTGGAACGCACCGCTTTTAGTTGTTCCGAAAAAATCTAATAACGACGAGAAAAAATGGCGAATCGTTGTCGATTTTAGAAAACTGAACTCTATTACAATAGATGATGTTTTCCCTTTGCCCAATGTTATCGTAATATTAGATCAACTCCGTAAATCAACATATTTCTCAACACTGGATCTCGCAAATGGTTATCACCAAATTCCACTCTAATCTAATGATATCGTTCGACTTCAATTCTTGTACCAGCTGTATTTTGTAAGGCTTTACACCTAAATCTTTCCGCAAAATTTTCCACGTTGATGAGTAACAGAGGTCCAATTACTGCGAACGGCGCCGAATCGATAATTGATGGTCTTCACTAACACTGGCCGATACAGCTGCGATATTTTCTTCAGTTCGCACTGTACGTAAGCCTGTTGGTGATTTAATGTCCAACAATGTAAATTTGGTGCGAAATTTCGTCACAATAGCCCGAATAGCCGCTTTAGTGGGTCGATTAAACTGATCATATAATGAAAAAGCGCGCGATGAACTTTCTTAACAGAGCACGAATTTTGATAATACAATTCAATGACTTAAAAGCGTTATTCGTTTGTAAGACGATTCATGGGTTAATTATAGACCAAACTGAAGATGTTTGACATTGACATAAAACACTAAACACTAAATATACGTGACCTGTCAAAATCAGTGTTGCCAAAAATAAAATAATTAGAAAATCAACTTTAGGTTTAGCAAGTTACTATCGGAGATTTAAAGATAAGTTTTCACATATAGCAGAACCGCTTACTTACCTCTTGCGAAAGAACACAATTTTTAAATGGGATGCTAAGTGTGACGATTCATTTAACAAATTACAAGAAACATTTAACGTTACTATGCAAGTGATTTGTGTGCTATTTTATCCCAAAACACTGACAAAGGAGATCAAACCATTGCATATGCGACTCAATCTCTATATCCGGCGGAAAGAAATTATCCATTAATAGAGAAGGCATTATTAGCAATAGTTTGGGCAGTCAAACGATTTCATCCCTATTTATATGGTTATAAATTTCGAATTATTACTGATCATAGGCCTCTAGAATGGTTAGGTAAACACCCAAAACCTTCTTCAAGATTGTTAAGGTGGCAAATTGAATTAGACGAATATGAATATGATGTAATTTATAAGCCTGGAAAAGTTAATCAAAATGCAGATGCATTAAGCAGAATCGTCAAACTTTTTCATTCAAAGAAAATTCTTGCAGTCTCTATAGATCTTAAGCTAAACAAGATGGTCCAGAATCTAGATTTACTATAAATTATACACTTCCTCAAATAGTTCTGAGAATGTTTCCATATTTACAAAATCTTCAGATACCACAAATTTGTCTTCTATAAAACGTAAACTAACAAACGATTCTACTCAGAACATTACACAACTAAATTCAGATGCAGACATACATAACGTTTAATCAAAGAATTTCATTCTAATCCACTTGGAGGGCATCAAGATATATCTCGAACTATAAAATGAATTAAGTCGTACTATTCTTTTCCAAAGCTACTGTCAAAAGTTGCTATGAAAATAACAATGACTGCGAAAGTTCCTTTCGAAAGAGTATTTCTTGACATATCAAGGAAATAAATTTATTTTAACTATTCAAGATGATCTAAGTAAATTTTCGATGGCTGTACCAATTCTGACATAAGAAACTTCAACTTTCTGAAAACTTTATATGCAAGTATGGTATGCCTGAAACTATTATCACATACCAAAGCTTAAATTTTATGAGTGAATTGTTTAAAAGCCTATTCAAGATGTTTTCTATAAATAAAATAAACACGTCAGCATATCACCCTCAATCGAATGGTGGTCTCGAGCGTTCACATATAATCCTAGCAAAGTATTTGCAAAATTTCTCTATGTAACGTATACATCACGAGTTATATGTTTATACTATAAAAAAGAATTTAATATTTATTTAGATATATAAGGTAATTTAGAATATTTAAATATGATTATGTATTTTGGACGGAATGTGATAACGCTGATACAGTCAAGTTGTGATTATAGAAATTGTTAAAATATTTTATTAAATTAATTTATTCGAAACCATAAGTTATATTTAATCAATTAAATTTAAGAAGTTGGTTAAAATTAATAAAAGTGAGACATACAAAGTAAATTGGCAAGATCAACACGAGCGGGCACAACACTCGTTCCTTAATAGGCACCTATAAGAATACCCGATATATATATATATATATATATATATATATATATATATATATATATATAAATATATATATATATATATATATATATATATATATATATATATATATATATATATATATATATATATATATATATATATTTGTGTATATAATATTTTTATATGTATAACAACTTTGCTAGACGAGTTTATAACTGGGCTTTCTACTATTTCGTTTTCAAAGTTACATGATTTTTCTAATGCTCGTTTCAATGCACCAATGCACCGGAACAATTAAAGTTGGTAACCAAAATTACAAATTCAAAAGATTATAGATATCATGACAGAAGTATCAATATTTAGTTAGATAACATTTATATTGATTTGTCACAACAATTTTTTGCCACATAACCCACCTCCTAAATCTAATTATATCATTCTAAAAAATAACTGCCATATTAACAACAAAAAAAAAGGACAACGACAAGGCGACAAATAGTTTTTCCACATCACATAACGTTCGACCACACACTCTTTACATCTAAATTCATCGGTTTGTGTGTCACGTTCCGGTAAATTATCATAACTGTTGCGCCACTAAAATTCTGCGCTGAGTTTGATTTTTTTTTTCAAATTTTTATTGTTTTTGATGTTTTGCCACCAGATTTTTTATTTTTTTTACCAAAATCAATGTTTGTGGCTCTTCAGCATGACATTAATTTTTATTACGAGCACCCAGGTGTTTTATAAGTTTTATGTATTATCATACGAAGATATACCCATTTTGAATGATAATAAACTGTGTGAAAGTTCAAAAAACTCGAGTGAAAATAATATATTCGTTCCGTTTATGTTGGTAAATGGTAGATTATGTATAGTGTACCAACCATACTTTAATATGTATTTTATGTTATTGCCGTAAGGTATATAGCTATGGGTATATAGGTACGCTTATATAATATACATTTTTAGAAACGTCTATTAAAATCCGAAGGAACAGACCTAAAATAAAATGAAAATTCTTACCTGCATTATGAATTGTTGCTATCCAACAACTATCACTTTGTTTCATCCCCAAAAATTTTACGTTTTCAGGTTTACACAATTACGTATATTGGTACGAAATCTGTTTTGTGCTTTTCTACAATTTTCCGATTTATTTTCCGAGTAATAAAATCTATAAATAGAAGACAAAAACAAAAAAAAAAACTATTAAGATAATTTTCTATGTAATCTTCGGCAGATATTATATGAATAACAGTTATAGGCTATAGGTTGGGAAAATGTTGTAGAGTATTTTTGGAGCCGACTATATATACAGTAGCTCGTTAGTTTTATTGGTATACATATTATTCACAAAATTTAGGTTAGTAGACGAACTTGAAAATAAATTTCAAGACTATTAATATCTTGCAGATGAGTAATTTTTCCAGATTTTGTAACTGTCAATACCGATTTGGGTATCAATTTTTCGAAATTAATGTCAAAAATGCGCGCACTTAAAATATCAAAATCAATTATCTTCTCTAATTAATCATAATTGTATTCACATTTTAATTTTACTGTTTGTCTGTCTGTTGTTTTTGTTGCCTATATAGGGCAATAAAATTGTTATTTATATTTCCTCCCTCCCACTCATTTTGTAAATTATTATATCCGAGTGTCGCAGAAATGAAAATGATTTATTTAAATAAATTTACCTTTATAAATTTATTCAAATCCGGGAAAATTATTATGAAAAATCGCTAAGTGATGGGAAAAAGTTAAAAATAAATTACCTCTCTCTACCCGCCAGTCAAATAGGCGACAGTTGATGTTTTTTGTAATATTTCAGAGGCGGCATATGCTTCAATCATATAGCAAAATCAAGTTAAATACTTGAAAAATAAGAGTTACCCTACTAAAATCACTAGCTCAAGATTTGTGGAGAATATTGTCTTTGGACTATTTAACATTTTTACAAAAGCTTACGAATTGACAATTGGAAGATCCCGCCATAAAAGTTGAAAAATCGAATAGCCCGCTTTAATCTTTATAACGTCTGGACCGAGCGCTTCGAGTACTTGTCAACCTGTTAAAAGTGAATCGCTAGACAATGATTCTATCAATTTTCGATAACGGCCGATGATGGTATTGAAATTTAAATCAATTGGATTTTCTTGTTATTGCATTGACAAAGTTTTATTATTTCAACGGTTATTTAATTTGGTTTTCGTGTTAAACAAATTTTTTGAATCTGTAATTTTATACATAGCAGAATTTTAAAATTTATAATACTAATATTATTATATTATTATATTATTATATTATTATATTATTATATTATTATATTATTATATTATTATATTATTATATTATTATATTATTATATTATTATATTATTATATTATTATATTATTATATTATTATATTATTATATTATTATATTATTATATTATTATATTATTATATTATTATATTATTATATTATTATATTATTATATTATTATATTATTATATTATTATATTATTATATTATTATATTATTATATTATTATATTATTATATTATTATATTATTATATTATTATATTATTATATTATTATATTATTATATTATTATATTATTATATTATTATATTATTATATTATTATATTATTATATTATTATATTATTATATTATTATATTATTATATTATTATATTATTATATTATTATATTATTATATTATTATATTATTATATTATTATATTATTATATTATTATATTATTATATTATTATATTATTATATTATTATATTATTATATTATTATATTATTATATTATTATATTATTATATTATTATATTATTATATTATTATATTATTATATTATTATATTATTATATTATTATATTATTATATTATTATATTATTATATTATTATATTATTATATTATTATATTATTATATTATTATATTATTATATTATTATATTATTATATTATTATATTATTATATTATTATATTATTATATTATTATATTATTATATTATTATATTATTATATTATTATATTATTATATTATTATATTATTATATTATTATATTATTATATTATTATATTATTATATTATTATATTATTATATTATTATATTATTATATTATTATATTATTATATTATTATATTATTATATTATTATATTATTATATTATTATATTATTATATTATTATATTATTATATTATTATATTATTATATTATTATATTATTATATTATTATATTATTATATTATTATATTATTATATTATTATATTATTATATTATTATATTATTATATTATTATATTATTATATTATTATATTATTATATTATTATATTATTATATTATTATATTATTATATTATTATATTATTATATTATTATATTATTATATTATTATATTATTATATTATTATATTATTATATTATTATATTATTATATTATTATATTA
Organism: Tipula confusa; assembly: GCA_963556175.1. NCBI lineage: Eukaryota > Metazoa > Arthropoda > Insecta > Diptera > Tipulidae > Tipula > Tipula confusa. Next base: position 31,379,832 of record OY744476.1, read on the forward strand.
TTATATTATTATATTATTATATTATTATATTATTATATTATTATATTATTATATTATTATATTATTATATTATTATATTATTATATTATTATATTATTATATTATTATATTATTATATTATTATATTATTATATTATTATATTATTATATTATTATATTATTATATTATTATATTATTATATTATTATATTATTATATTATTATATTATTATATTATTATATTATTATATTATTATATTATTATATTATTATATTATTATATTATTATATTATATTATTATATTATTATATTATTATATTATTATATTATTATATTATTATATTATTATATTATTATATTATTATATTATTATATTATTATATTATTATATTATTATATTATTATATTATTATATTATTATATTATTATATTATTATATTATTATATTATTATATTATTATATTATTATATTATTATATTATTATATTATTATATTATTATATTATTATATTATTATATTATTATATTATTATATTATTATATTATTATATTATTATATTATTATATTATTATATTATTATATTATTATATTATTATATTATTATATTATTATATTATTATATTATTATATTATTATATTATTATATTATTATATTATTATATTATTATATTATTATATTATTATATTATTATATTATTATATTATTATATTATTATATTATTATATTATTATATTATTATATTATTATATTATTATATTATTATATTATTATATTATTATATTATTATATTATTATATTATTATATTATTATATTATTATATTATTATATTATTATATTATTATATTATTATATTATTATATTATTATATTATTATATTATTATATTATTATATTATTATATTATTATATTATTATATTATTATATTATTATATTATTATATTATTATATTATTATATTATTATATTATTATATTATTATATTATTATATTATTATATTATTATATTATTATATTATTATATTATTATATTATTATATTATTATATTATTATATTATTATATTATTATATTATTATATTATTATATTATTATATTATTATATTATTATATTATTATATTATTATATTATTATATTATTATATTATTATATTATTATATTATTATATTATTATATTATTATATTATTATATTATTATATTATTATATTATTATATTATTATATTATTATATTATTATATTATTATATTATTATATTATTATATTATTATATTATTATATTATTATATTATTATATTATTATATTATTATTATTATTATATTATTATATTATTATATTATTATATTATTATATTATTATATTATTATATTATTATATTATTATATTATTATTATTATTATTATATTATTATATTATTATATTATTATATTATTATATTATTATTATATTATTATATTATTATATTATTATATTATTATTATATTATTATATTATTATTATATTATTATATTATTATATTATTATATTATTATATTATTATATTATTATATTATTATATTATTATATTATTATATTATTATATTATTATATTATTATATTATTATATTATTATATTATTATATTATTATATTATTATATTATTATATTATTATATTATTATATTATTATATTATTATATTATTATATTATTATATTATTATATTATTATATTATTATATTATTATATTATTATATTATTATATTATTATATTATTATATTATTATATTATTATATTATTATATTATTATATTATTATATTATTATATTATTATATTATTATATTATTATATTATTATATTATTATATTATTATATTATTATATTATTATATTATTATATTATTATATTATTATATTATTATATTATTATATTATTATATTATTATATTATTATATTATTATATTATTATATTATTATATTATTATATTATTATATTATTATATTATTATATTATTATATTATTATATTATTATATTATTATATTATTATATTATTATATTATTATATTATTATATTATTATATTATTATATTATTATATTATTATATTATTATATTATTATATTATTATATTATTATATTATTATATTATTATATTATTATATTATTATATTATTATATTATTATATTATTATATTATTATATTATTATATTATTATATTATTATATTATTATATTATTATATTATTATATTATTATATTATTATATTATTATATTATTATATTATTATATTATTATATTATTATATTATTATATTATTATATTATTATATTATTATATTATTATATTATTATATTATTATATTATTATATTATTATATTATTATATTATTATATTATTATATTATTATATTATTATATTATTATATTATTATATTATTATATTATTATATTATTATATTATTATATTATTATATTATTATATTATTATATTATTATATTATTATATTATTATATTATTATATTATTATATTATTATATTATTATATTATTATATTATTATATTATTATATTATTATATTATTATATTATTATATTATTATATTATTATATTATTATATTATTATATTATTATATTATTATATTATTATATTATTATATTATTATATTATTATATTATTATATTATTATATTATTATATTATTATATTATTATATTATTATATTATTATATTATTATATTATTATATTATTATATTATTATATTATTATATTATTATATTATTATATTATTATATTATTATATTATTATATTATTATATTATTATATTATTATATTATTATATTATTATATTATTATATTATTATATTATTATATTATTATATTATTATATTATTATATTATTATATTATTATATTATTATATTATTATATTATTATATTATTATATTATTATATTATTATATTATTATATTATTATATTATTATATTATTATATTATTATATTATTATATTATTATATTATTATATTATTATATTATTATATTATTATATTATTATATTATTATATTATTATATTATTATATTATTATATTATTATATTATTATATTATTATATTATTATATTATTATATTATTATATTATTATATTATTATATTATTATATTATTATATTATTATATTATTATATTATTATATTATTATATTATTATATTATTATATTATTATATTATTATATTATTATATTATTATATTATTATATTATTATATTATTATATTATTATATTATTATATTATTATATTATTATATTATTATATTATTATATTATTATATTATTATATTATTATATTATTATATTATTATATTATTATATTATTATATTATTATATTATTATATTATTATATTATTATATTATTATATTATTATATTATTATATTATTATATTATTATATTATTATATTATTATATTATTATATTATTATATTATTATATTATTATATTATTATATTATTATATTATTATATTATTATATTATTATATTATTATATTATTATATTATTATATTATTATATTATTATATTATTATATTATTATATTATTATATTATTATATTATTATATTATTATATTATTATATTATTATATTATTATATTATTATATTATTATATTATTATATTATTATATTATTATATTATTATATTATTATATTATTATATTATTATATTATTATATTATTATATTATTATATTATTATATTATTATATTATTATATTATTATATTATTATATTATTATATTATTATATTATTATATTATTATATTATTATATTATTATATTATTATATTATTATATTATTATATTATTATATTATTATATTATTATATTATTATATTATTATATTATTATATTATTATATTATTATATTATTATATTATTATATTATTATATTATTATATTATTATATTATTATATTATTATATTATTATATTATTATATTATTATATTATTATATTATTATATTATTATATTATTATATTATTATATTATTATATTATTATATTATTATATTATTATATTATTATATTATTATATTATTATATTATTATATTATTATATTATTATATTATTATATTATTATATTATTATATTATTATATTATTATATTATTATATTATTATATTATTATATTATTATATTATTATATTATTATATTATTATATTATTATATTATTATATTATTATATTATTATATTATTATATTATTATATTATTATATTATTATATTATTATATTATTATATTATTATATTATTATATTATTATATTATTATATTATTATATTATTATATTATTATATTATTATATTATTATATTATTATATTATTATATTATTATATTATTATATTATTATATTATTATATTATTATATTATTATATTATTATATTATTATATTATTATATTATTATATTATTATATTATTATATTATTATATTATTATATTATTATATTATTATATTATTATATTATTATATTATTATATTATTATATTATTATATTATTATATTATTATATTATTATATTATTATATTATTATATTATTATATTATTATATTATTATATTATTATATTATTATATTATTATATTATTATATTATTATATTATTATATTATTATATTATTATATTATTATATTATTATATTATTATATTATTATATTATTATATTATTATATTATTATATTATTATATTATTATATTATTATATTATTATATTATTATATTATTATATTATTATATTATTATATTATTATATTATTATATTATTATATTATTATATTATTATATTATTATATTATTATATTATTATATTATTATATTATTATATTATTATATTATTATATTATTATATTATTATATTATTATATTATTATATTATTATATTATTATATTATTATATTATTATATTATTATATTATTATATTATTATATTATTATATTATTATATTATTATATTATTATATTATTATATTATTATATTATTATATTATTATATTATTATATTATTATATTATTATATTATTATATTATTATATTATTATATTATTATATTATTATATTATTATATTATTATATTATTATATTATTATATTATTATATTATTATATTATTATATTATTATATTATTATATTATTATATTATTATATTATTATATTATTATATTATTATATTATTATATTATTATATTATTATATTATTATATTATTATATTATTATATTATTATATTATTATATTATTATATTATTATATTATTATATTATTATATTATTATATTATTATATTATTATATTATTATATTATTATATTATTATATTATTATATTATTATATTATTATATTATTATATTATTATATTATTATATTATTATATTATTATATTATTATATTATTATATTATTATATTATTATATTATTATATTATTATATTATTATATTATTATATTATTATATTATTATATTATTATATTATTATATTATTATATTATTATATTATTATATTATTATATTATTATATTATTATATTATTATATTATTATATTATTATATTATTATATTATTATATTATTATATTATTATATTATTATATTATTATATTATTATATTATTATATTATTATATTATTATATTATTATATTATTATATTATTATATTATTATATTATTATATTATTATATTATTATATTATTATATTATTATATTATTATATTATTATATTATTATATTATTATATTATTATATTATTATATTATTATATTATTATATTATTATATTATTATATTATTATATTATTATATTATTATATTATTATATTATTATATTATTATATTATTATATTATTATATTATTATATTATTATATTATTATATTATTATATTATTATATTATTATATTATTATATTATTATATTATTATATTATTATATTATTATATTATTATATTATTATATTATTATATTATTATATTATTATATTATTATATTATTATATTATTATATTATTATATTATTATATTATTATATTATTATATTATTATATTATTATATTATTATATTATTATATTATTATATTATTATATTATTATATTATTATATTATTATATTATTATATTATTATATTATTATATTATTATATTATTATATTATTATATTATTATATTATTATATTATTATATTATTATATTATTATATTATTATATTATTATATTATTATATTATTATATTATTATATTATTATATTATTATATTATTATATTATTATATTATTATATTATTATATTATTATATTATTATATTATTATATTATTATATTATTATATTATTATATTATTATATTATTATATTATTATATTATTATATTATTATATTATTATATTATTATATTATTATATTATTATATTATTATATTATTATATTATTATATTATTATATTATTATATTATTATATTATTATATTATTATATTATTATATTATTATATTATTATATTATTATATTATTATATTATTATATTATTATATTATTATATTATTATATTATTATATTATTATATTATTATATTATTATATTATTATATTATTATATTATTATATTATTATATTATTATATTATTATATTATTATATTATTATATTATTATATTATTATATTATTATATTATTATATTATTATATTATTATATTATTATATTATTATATTATTATATTATTATATTATTATATTATTATATTATTATATTATTATATTATTATATTATTATATTATTATATTATTATATTATTATATTATTATATTATTATATTATTATATTATTATATTATTATATTATTATATTATTATATTATTATATTATTATATTATTATATTATTATATTATTATATTATTATATTATTATATTATTATATTATTATATTATTATATTATTATATTATTATATTATTATATTATTATATTATTATATTATTATATTATTATATTATTATATTATTATATTATTATATTATTATATTATTATATTATTATATTATTATATTATTATATTATTATATTATTATATTATTATATTATTATATTATTATATTATTATATTATTATATTATTATATTATTATATTATTATATTATTATATTATTATATTATTATATTATTATATTATTATATTATTATATTATTATATTATTATATTATTATATTATTATATTATTATATTATTATATTATTATATTATTATATTATTATATTATTATATTATTATATTATTATCTTATTATTTTGTTATAGAGTGTGGTAAGGACATCTTCCCGTTTGTAAATATCAGTATATTGTTCAGTGATATGAACCGGGAATAGGAAAAAAAGTAACAATTAGTGACAGCGGTGGGATTGTGGATAATAGAAGAATAATGACTATATTTGAATTGAAACTCGTAAAATGCGAAAAGGATCTGTAATAATGAGATTTAATAAGAGACATAGCACAATAAGCAGAAATTGTCCAAAATATGTAAAAAATTCACTACAGTTAACAGAAACCAACAAAAACCATCCAAAAATTTTAATTTGTAAATAGTTGCCATGGAACAAATTAAGGAGCATCAACAACAGCAGTTGCCGAGTGGATTGAACAAAACAATGTTTGTGGTAATCTTGGGAATAGATTTCATGAAGGTGAACAGGTTTCTTTTGAGTGGATATTGGCTGGTAAAAGTCGCAGATAAGGGTATAAACAAAAGAGATCGTTGAATGTAGGCAATTGGTTCCTGTAACTTTCGAATGGTTTATGGAGCGTGTTCTTAAGGGGTTGCACCGGAAGATGTGCCTAGTGTATTTGGATGATATCATAGTAATGGTAAAAGACTTCGATGGCAGGATCCAATCAGTAGCGTTAATGCTCAGTAGCGTTATTTTCAGTGGTAAAGGACCGGACCAGGCCACAGAAGCTATATAAATTAAGAAGTTACATTGGATTGTGCACCTTTTATCGATGATTTCTTCCAGGAATTTTTGAAGTGGCCAAAAATTTGAATGAGCTGACCAAAAACGACAAGGCATTAGACTGAACCAAAGAGCAGAATGGGGCTTCTAATAATCGGAAAAGACGGGTTTGTACACAACGTCCATTGTGGATCTTGATGCAAGTAATTTAAGATAAGGAAGTGTTTTTTCACAGAAGATCAATGAGCAAGAACAAGTGATTACATACTATTCCAAAGTAGTGGATCGAGGATGAATGACTTAGGTGAATTAAGCAGAGTTTTCATGATCAGTCGATGCTATTTTTAATAGTAGTACCTAAGTTTCGAATTAAAGAGACTGAAATTCAGTACCATGAAGGTACCAGTGGTGGCCATCTAGAAGTCAATAAAACGTTAGCCAAAATACGAGAAAGGTTTTACTGGTCAAGATGATAGTAATCAGTGGTGGCTAAAATGCCCGCTTCAAAATTTCGTGGAAAAATACGGCAGTTTTTGTGTTACTACAATTTTGTGGTACTATTCAAAATGATCATAATGGATATTGCCGGACCGTTACCAGCCAGTGATAGTGAAAATAAACATTTGCTGGTAGTAATAAATTACTTTAGCAAGTAGCCGATTACATACCCAAAACAAACTCAGAAGAGAGGCAATGATGGTGGTTCATACAGATCAGGGACGAAATTTCGAAAGATCCCCCTGTTTCTAATGGCTTATCGTTGCTGGTGCACAATACAACATGAATGACATCAGAAAAGTTAAATTTTTATTTGGGCTCAGTACTTGGACAACATGAGGGAAGAATTGAACAAAGTACATCAGTTTGTGCGATAGAAGATATTAATTTCCAGAGATAATATCAAGGTTCTAAATGACGCATGAGCCAATAACAGAAGATTTGAAGAGGAACAATTGGTTTAGCTTCACAATCCACAAGGGAAGTAGGGTTAATTGCAAAAATTGCAACTTGAATGACAAGGACTCTACAATGTTATAAAGAAGTTAAATGATGTCATATACCGAGTCAAAATGAGGCAACGAAGTACGCCTAAAGTGTTGCACCTAGAGCAATTGACGCTCTACCGAGGAAGTGCGTTGGATCTTGTTTGGGTGGAACAAACTTTGGTGGGTGGTAGTGTTACGATTTATTTAGAGATATACCTAGAGACATCTATGAAGTAGTATTAGCATTTGAAAAATTTAAGCAAATATTCCTTGTGCAGGTTCAAATCACACTGAGGAGGGATGAAAAATGGATTTTTCATCATTTGATTGCGATTGGTGATGGCGTAAAGTAGAACGTTAATTTAATCGTGAAATAGTTGGAAGAGCTTCGGCCTCAGAAAAAAAACAATCTTTAAAAACACAAACAAAAAAAACACAACTACTAAGGTCGATTTGCCATTCACATACAAACTAAATACATTAAATTTTTCCAATATAAAATTATATAAACATTACATAGAAGGTGTTAGCTAATCTCGCTAATAGTTTCCCTCTTTATTTTATCATCAATTTAATTACCAGCACTAAAACAAATTATACAAAGAACCTATAAATAGCTAGATATTGATTTGGATAGTTTTATATAAAACGCGGTGACCTTTTATGTTGGGTAGGTACAATTTTATATATTATGCCATATATGTTAACCTATTTTCGTGTTTTGCATATTAAGGTAACTTTTGAAATCAGGATTTTCTTTTCGCAATCTCCTGAAACACATTTGAGAGTACTATAATTATTCAAGCATAGTCCTGACTATGGTATACGAATTCCCGCATCTAAATGCGAGAAGTCAACTCATTACACAAAGCTTTTTGACGCTTCACTATACATTTCTATAAATTCTTGATGAATAAATAATTGTATCCGTAATTAATTTCAATTATAATTAATAAATGCGGTGTGTGTGAGTGTTTGCCTGCATGGGGCTGAGTTCTATAATTATTGATTTTATAACAATTTGATACCAAAAATACAAACACAAAAAGGCATTTAAAATTCTTCAACAATTTTTGTTTTTAATTTCTGAAAGCTTTTCGACTAAAGCTTTTTTTTTTTGGAATAAATTAATTTTGATATCGATTGGGAATCATAAAAATAAAGTAATATTGATACTCATGATTTAATGAATTTTTATATTATATGAAAATTGATTGGATTGCATAAAAAAAAAAAAATAAATAAAAAAAAGTTTTCCAGATCGAAAACCATTTTTCAATACAAAAAGTATGAAATGCAGCACAAATATATGAAATTTATGGTAATTGAGCACAAAGTAGAATATTTTTATTTTTATTAATAAATAATTATGTTATTTATTTTCAACATAATTCAACAGCAAAATACTTAAATTAGTTTGAGTACTTAAAATTTTAATAATGTTATGATTTTTAATTTTGGTGAGATTAAATTGTTAATGTAGTATAAAATGGCTTAAAATGTTGTGCTGCACCAGAACACCTTGTTTCATTTATTATTCGTGTAAGTTCGGTAGAATTGAAGAAGAGCCTTGGCTCCATTGAAAATGACTCATCGGTCTATGAGTCATTTTCAATCGGTCTATGAGTCATTCTCCTCGAAGGAGGAGACGAGTACATCTATAATCGGTATGATAAGCGCGATGGAGGAGGCAGCTCGTTTCCTGAGACTTGAATGAATAATAACAAAATTTGCGGCCTTCAGATGAAAAAGTTTAAAATGCGTGAATTGTAAGGCTACATCCTGTATTCTCGGTAAAAATAACCTCCATGTTTTCCTCTTTCCAATACAGTAATGGTAACTGATTAAAGCCTAGATGCCACAACAATACAGAAAAAAAATTTTGTACTATACTTGGAAGTGATGTCAACGCACATAATACAATCTGGGGAAGCATAGATTAACGGATTAATCTTTTAATGAAAGGGGAGAGTCATTGTTTGATTACTTGCTAGAAAGGAATTGATGGCGAGACGCAACATTTATCACAACAACAGAAGAAAGGTTTTGGATGTGTCTAATTTCAAAACAACATCAAAACTGAACAATTTACGCCACAAATCGAAAATTCCAAAACCCAGAAAATGCATGGGATAGTCTATCAGAACTGAGAAATTTATGCCACAAATCGAATCTGTCCAAAATCCGGAAAATGTAGTATGGTTAGCCTATCAAAACTGAGAAATTTATGCTACAAATCGAAAATGCGAAAATCCGGAAAATGCATGATAGTTAGCTTATCAAAATGGCCAAAATCGAGAAAGATTGGTGTACTGCTTAGAAGTGACGCACGTAAAACAATCTGAGGAACCACCGATTATTCGATTAATGAAAGGAAGAGTCACTTTTTAATTACTGGCAAGAAACGAACTTCTATGCTGGTAATGATAGGTGAGAATCCAGATTTGCCACAAGCAAAAGAAGAGAGGTTCTGGAATGTCCTCAGCTGCAGAACATATTTCTTGTATCGTTATAGTGGTGGTAAATGAGTAATCCTTTTCCGATCACCGTTATATAACCTTTGGCCGCAACATTTGATTTCCAACCAAGAAATCCTTTAGGAATCCTAGAAGATAAAACTGAAGAAAATATAGGGAATTGTTAAGGAGACTTTTTCCGTCGAGCGCCCCGTAGCCTCCATTGATAAAAAAATGTCTGGTTAGAAACCCTTAGGAAGGCATGTAAGGCCTTTGATAAGGTCAATAGAACTTAGAAGTGTGTTAATTTGAAAAATTGTGTCGATTTAGAGGAGGAGAAGACACTGGTTTACTTCTTATGGTCATGCCCGGCTTTAGCTCAAAGAAGAAATAGACACTTGGGTATATAACATTTAGATTTTGTGTACATCAAGGTGTGAGACATTTTATGCTACATCAGTAGCTAAGGATGGGTCCAATAAGGTATGAGGGAAGTTAGATCCTGTGTTATCACATTGGATCAATACTGGACTAAGTCTACGGTAGCAGTCTCTTTAACCTAACCTGACCTAACATGAGATCTAAAGTTTAACTTCAAAATAATATTTAGGGCTTCCTCATCAAATAGCCCCAACAATTTACTAGCAGTTGGAGCTAGTAAATTGTTATACGAGAATAAATTTAAAAATTTTATTTCCCAAAAGATGGCGCTAGCAGTAAATGCTAGTGAAACTGGAAAGAGGACAGTTTTAGTGAAAAATAAGTTGCAAATATTTTTAACGCTACAAAATGGATTTTTGGCCGGACCAGTAACTTTGAAAAAAATTCGAATTGAAGCCAAGAAAAAGCGAATAGTAAAAATGGAAGGGTTTTTTGCAACGTATTGTGCCTATTAATAAAATGAGAACTTTATACGATACTCAAAATTGGAAAAAATCAATGAGGAAATACCGAAATGGAAATGTATCATATAAGTACTTTCCCACCCAGTCACTGTTTTCGTGTGATTACCACCTTTTTCGATCGATGACACATATGGCTAAGCATATCGTTGAAGGACAAGTTACTAAAAAATAAAACTTCTTGAGCAAAAACTGATTTGACTCAATCGATCACAGTACCATTTAAAAATGCATCGTTCATGTATCCAATTATAAAGTTACGGTCAACATAATCAACCAACAGGGCAAGTTTTTCGGGCCAACATGGATCGTGTTTTCAACGACAAGTAAAATTCGTACGGTTTTGATTTATTTGATAGACTTGTGGTATGCTAGACTTGTGACAATGTTTCGGACAATCTTCACGAATGAAATATTTAAGTCAGGTGACTTAGGTTGATAATTGTCGCTGATGGCAACATTGTGTTACAACTTCGAAAATCGGATATTGAGGTTTGGTAATTCTTAAATTGATGGATTTGATGCATTATTGAAGAACCAGGGATTCCGGTTTCAAACCCTTATAAAAGTGTTTCTAACAAAAGTTTACGACGATCCTTAATCAAAACTTAAACAATCGCAAAAATTAGAAAATATTCAGTTTAAGGCAACGCAATCAAAATATGAAAATTAAGGAGCTACTATTAGGTAAACCTATTATATTTTTGGTAAACCTTGGACTACCTTTATCTCCAGATCATGAAATAAGGTCGCCTTATTGGCGTTTACACAGAGACACAAAAACAACAAATCCAGAAACGATGGAAAGCTCGATTGAAAGAACTTTATTACGAGCTACGATCTGATGTCCTATTATAATTTAATTGGGGAGATGACTTTCAGAACTTAATCCGTTAAGTTAAATTAGAATTACCCCAAATAATAGTTAGGAGACTAGAACTAATAACATATACAAGCTCAACTATTGAAAGGTGACAAATCTACAACCTTAAAAACTAATGAGACAAAGTCTTGTACCTTTTGCAACATTTAGAAAGTTAATAAAATTTCGAGACTTAAAACCGCCAGAAAAATGTCAAAAACAAAGACAACCGCAATTATCTTTCGGGTAACTACTTATGGAGGAGTGAAGTTGAATGCTCAAACAGATCCAATATTCGAATTACTTGATTAGGTGGTGCAACAGTATAGCTAAAATGTCATGTTGGGTTGAGAACCACACATATCTACTTAAGAAACTGGAGCTTCTTTAAATCAAGTTATACATATACTGACAATCTGCAACAAAAACGAGTTTAAAAGGTAACGTTGCAGTAAGAATATTGGAGTCAGGCTAGGAAAAATAAGGTTTAAACATTGCTTTATTTTAGTTGACATCGATCACTGCATTTTGGGCCCAGATTCTATGACCGAAAAGCATGATGTCAAAAATGGGTAAAGAAGCATTAGAGCCGACAAGAAACAATAACGGATATAGACTCATCAATTATTATAAAATTAGTTCTTCATAGACATACACAATTACACTTGGATATCGCCATATGACAGAACAACAAACCAAATGGATCATGTGCTGGTAAACAAGAAATGTCTATCGTCCCTGCAAGACAAATACGCAAGGAACAACAAGAAGACATTTAACATAAGATAGGTTAAGAAATGCCGACAGCAGAATGACATTTAGTGACGCACTGCAACTTAGCATTACCAATAACGAAACTGGCACAGTTGCTGAAAAAGGGCGCATATAGAAGAAGCCAACACAAGTAAATCTTGGATAAGAGATGATACCTTAAGGAAAATGTAGGAACGCCAAGCAAAAATTGTGTCGTCAAAACATGGCAGAAATTAGTAGGCAATTTGAAGATACAACTCGATTGGTAAAGAAATTGGCACAGGGTGATTGGAGTGATGCATAAGTAGTAGCAAACAGAAACATGCGCACACTACATGAATGCGTTAGTAAGGTCACCGGAAGTGTAACTCCGGAAGTGTTTATGAAAACTCTAACCTAACAAAATCAACAGCTAAAAAGGTGGAAAAATTCTTCGAAGAATATAGACTCTGAAAAAAAGACGCACTTCCAGATGGAATCTATAACGAAACAATCTGCCTTTAATGAAAAGAGAAGTTACAAGTGCCATAAGGAAGTTAAAGTGCAACAAAATTTCGGTTTTCGGAAAGGATCGGACAACAATCCAGCTTATCTACTAAATGGTAATATATCTACAGCAGCAGCAGTTCTAACAACCATTATAAGAGGAAGTTTGGTGTACAGGTAGAATATCAGAAATGTGAAAAGAAGGAATAACTATAACAATACCGAATAAAAGCAACTTAAAAGAATGCAAACATTGTATTGGAATCTTCCTCTTTAACAGCATAATAAAATTGGCCATGATCATCCTGGGGCATATCTAACCTGTAACCAACAATCACATTCGAAATTACCGTTAGACCTAGAAGAAGCTGCATGGATTTGAGAGAGCGTTTGACTCAAATAATACGCAATTTGGAAGGCCTTAGCGAAGTTGACATTCCGGTGAAAATTATAAAACTCATCAAAGATACATGATCTTGATTACGCAGATGATATATTATGCCTGCTAACATATAAATACGCCGATATGCAGGAGAAATTTGCAATATTAACTCAGAATTGGCACAAGAAGTTGGTCTCAAAATCAACAACAGGAAGATTAAAGCCGCATACGACTGAACACAAGCAATTGTACACCAATTCACATCAATCAAGAAAACATTGAAGGGGTCGAGAAATCCTGTGTCTTGGTAAAACAGTAGCAAAAACACAAGATCTGAAACAGATCCGTACTGTCAAATCAGTATACTATTGTACGTTAGTGAAACATGGAAAATCACGCAAAAAATCACACGAAAACTCCAGGTTTTCGTGAACAAATGCCTTAGGCGATTAATAAGACATGGAGTGAGTTAAATTTCTTTAGAGTGAAATATATGGGCTAGTCTAGTAGACGCCCTGTAGCACATTGTGTTAACAATGGTAAAAAAAAATTGTATGCCACTGAATGGAATGTGAGTGGAAGATGTTAATAAGCGACATCTAATGTATGGTGTCAAAAGGTGCAACTCGGCGATAGACGGAAGTATTGAAAATAAAATTATTGTAGTTCGAGTCGAACATCGCAATAGTAAACATCAAAATATATCAAAATTAAAATAAAATTTATATCTAACGAAATGCGGTAGCAACCATCGGTTACATTGTGACATAATTGGCACCTTTTAGTTCGTTCAACTAAAAGGTGCCAATTATGTCACAAAAAGCATCATGCTACTTTACATCCACTATAATTGAATCATATACAGATCAAGCCGAAACAAGCAATGATACTTAATCACTTCAATCTAATGGTAAAACAGGCAAAGTGTCAATATGCTAATCGGCCTCATTATAAGCTGATCCTAATAAAAGCAATCTTCCGCTTCATTCATATGTTTCGATGCTGTCTAGTCCATTGTTCCCCACTGCTCGAGTAATCATTCATAAATCATATGGACAAAGCAGCCTTGGTCGCATGTTATTAGATTCAGGATCCAATGGTTCAATGATCATGCGTTCAACGACTCAATCTTCCACATACAAATGCACAATATCCAGTAAAAGGAATAGCTTCAAAAGGTACTACTAGATGGTTGACTTCAATTCAAATATCACCACATATTCATCCCAAGCTAGAAATGGATGTTTATATAATGAATGGTTTGCCATCTAAACTACCATTCTATCGATGGCAGACATATTGAGATCAACATAGTTATGGGAGTGGGATATTTCTTAAAAATACTAACTGCGGGACAATTGGAAGGCCCCGATAAAATAATTGCCCAAAACACCATGTTCGGTTGGGTGATTGGTGGTGGTTAGGTGCCTAATGACAGAACAACAATCGTTCAATGTTAATGTTGATCTAAACATTGATGGTTCACTAAGAAAGTTCTGGGAGTTGGAAGAGGTTTCAACGGATACGCATCTTCAAAAACTGCAGTGTGAAGTACTGTTCCAGGAATCTACATACCGCGATGATCAAGGTCGTTTTGTAGTCAAATTGACATTCGTTCATCGCGATGCAAGCAGCATCGCGATTTTTCACCCTAGATTTTTTGCCCTACATTTATGGATGAGTATTTAAATCTAAATTACATGGAAGAATTGTTAACATTGGACTTCTCAGTTCCATCGATGCATCATTTTTACTTGCCGCATCATCCAATCATTAAAGAAAGAATTCCATTCAGTGACACACAATTTATCTTCCATTCACATTCCACTCTCTATGTACCTATGTAAATTGGATACGTTTGAAATATTGACTGAAGTTTCCGCTATCAATGTCAGTTATGAGTGAAAACAAAAAAGAAGGGTTCAGCATCCCTTCGATACGAGACAGGACATATAAAGACGCAATGTGGCCTCCGAATAAAAAATAAGGTAAAGGAGTTATGACAGTAAATTTCGTTTGGCAAATGTAAATGTAGTCGAAAAAGGAAAAATAATAGTCCCAAAAATTACAATAAATTTGAGGAGACTATATACAAGGTCGTTAGTTAGTACGCAAAATAAATATGTTGGATACCCGATTCAATAAAGTCCCAAAACGACGATAAAAGCGGTTTACATCGACACAGTCTCTATACACCGGCAGGAAAAAAGAAAAAATTTTTACGGGACCCTAATTCAATATTTAGATAATCAAATCTCTTGTCGAATTTACAACATAATACGATACATAAAAAACGATAAGCTTCGAAAATTTTGTTACACGAACATAACGTAATGATGATAGTACATAATGTACAAAGTGATGAACCAGCAGCCATGTTTATGAATTAGATGAGAAATAAAAAAAAAATCCCTCTGCTCATATATATTCCATAGACTTTAGGCTAGGCAATGTGAATATTCCCAAAGTGGCAGCAAATAAAATTGAATTTAAGGATACACTAAAACGATAAAATGTCAAATTTTTTTTTGTCATGTTCTATTCTTTTTTGAGTTGGATGACATTTTTTTTTTTACTGGCTACATAATATAAGAATCATATGGGACACATTTTCTATTATGTAAGATATGAATGGAATGTGTTTTATATGGATATGTGAACTTTTTGTTGTTCTGGAAAATGTACTGTCATGGTTTTTATCTATACACACGAATATATTGCACGAACTTAAGTACTTGTGGTCGGGGAGACATCCACATGAACCGTAAAATTAATAATATCATTTTTGAATTCCACCACAATAAGTGCGGTTTCAGCAGTTATGTATAGAAATAGAAGTAATGATTAAAATTCCGATGATCTACAAAATTCTCGATGAACAAAATGTTGGAACGAGGTCAAGTTGCAAAATTGAAATTTGACATTCGCGAATTATACTAGTAGTGCTGATATTTATTATTCGTTTCGCTGTTGACACTCGAACTGGACGAGAAGATGGTTGCTGCATAATTTGTCGTCTTCTGTAAGCGATTGTTCACAGAACGGGTGATTAAAATTATCTTATAGGTGTAATGCAGGCCACGCTAAATTATGGCAAGTGGGCCTATTTAAGTTGTACATAGATCGGTACTGATGATCAACTGAATTCGTCTGAATACATGGCAACATCCAGTTGTATCTAGCGTTATCTGTATATACGGATTTTTATTCAGGTGGATTTTTGTGTATCCAATACTTGTGGGAATATTATGGATTCAAAAAAATTCAAATAAGGGGGCCGGCACTTTGTAAAAACGGAAACATTGTCTAAATCAAAAAAGGTGAGTTTGGGCTTTTTGTGAGATTACAAAAAGCAATGAAGTGTGAATTAGAAAAAGCTGGTGGAAGAGCGAGAGAAAACCAAAATTCGACAGCATCACAACCAAAAACACCAGCCAGACTAGAATCACCCCGAATAAAACGTCATTACACCAGGAGTACGCGTTGATAGGAAAACTAGAGGGAGCAGAGACGAGTAGAGTAATTTCAGTGGCTAAGACGAAACTAGTTGTTCCAGATCAGCCATCTATTTCTAAATAACTGAAACCACCTGTGGACTTGGTAGTTCTCATAAAGTCGCTTTTAGTATGGATCAAATCTCTCAATTAGGCCTTAAATAAGACCATCAAGGCGCTAAATTAATCACTAAGTTAGACCAGCAAGGAGCTAATCTAGACTAGCTAAAAGGCGAGCTATAGAAACAAAGATGCAAACAATCACGACTGATGTAGACGAAAAGATGCATGTAAACATCTACGAAAGAACCTACAAGAAGTTGAACGAATCATGACTAAACTCGGAAGACAGACAATATACGGGTAAAGTTCTTATGAATGTTTTAAATGGGTTGAGGGGAGATTTAAAAAGCCCATGACTAAGCAAGAACTGAGGGAATGTGATAGATGGATGTACACTAAAAAGCCAAAGGAGCAGTTTGAATGTTCTATTTTCTTGGAAACAGAAAAATTAAGTTCTTACAGCCTTGCTGGGTAAGACCACATTTTATTTTCTCTAAATGACCACATTTTTATTTTCTCTAAAACAATTTTTCTCTGCCTTCCTTGAAAAATTTGATCTTTAATATGTCCGGAGACGAGAATGACAAAGATGTCGAGATGACTAATGTGACAAAACTAATGTGAGCGAAGTGACCGTGAAACTGAGTCCATTTTGGCCCAATAATTCAGTCATCTGGTTCAATGCGGCAGAATTACAATTTAGAATTTTAAAAATCACTTAGGACGCTAGAAAATTCTTACATGTCCTCACAGCCCTGTCAGCTGAAGTAATGGACAAAACTGATGATTATGTTAAAAATCCGCCAGATAAGAATTTATATGAGTCAGTTAAAATCCGACTTATTAGCAGGCTCACGCCATCCGACGAAGCGTAGCTGGAGACGTTGTTGAGCGGCACAAAATTGGGAGACTGCGGCGTCCCAGTGAGCTGCTACGTCGTATCGAAACGCTCGCGGGGACTAATTTTTCTGCAATAATAATAAGGACATTATGGATTAGGCGTTTGCCGGAAGTTTTGCGTTTAACGTTGGTTGCGCAGCCTGATTCCATCTCCTTTAGCGAGTTGGCGGCAACGGCTGATAAAATATTTGACGCAATGAATCGTACTTCAACAATAGCATCGATTACGAATTCCGTTAAACGCGAACAGCCAACTACGAGCCCTAATTACGTTTCAGGCGCGGGTCAGTCGAAGATAATATTGCCGACTTTGATTACAATTAGACGCAATGGAGAGACGTCTTAATCAATTGTCGAATGAATCGAGAAATAGATCTAGGTCTGTTTCATGCTTCAACAACATGTAGGACTTGACTTTGTTTACGTCTATATTGACGATATTTTGGTTGCCTCAGAAACTGAAGAGCAACATTTCTCCCATCTCAAACAATTGTTTTGTAAATTGGTGGATTATGACGTCCACATTAAGACTTCTAAGTGTGTTTTTGGCGTCTCATCATTGGATTTTTTAAGCCACAAAATCAGTCTTGATGACATTTTTCCTTCCGAGGATAGACTTAAAGCCAATAGAGAATTTCCCGTACCGTGTTCTATTAAACACATTCAGTGGTATATCGGTATGATTAATTTTCATCATCGATTTATACCCAACTTAGCTGAATATTTAGCCCCAATTCACAGCCATTTGTCTGCACTTAATAAGTTGCCTAAGACACCCAAGAATTTTTCTTGGACGAAGGAATGCCAGTTAACATTCTCTCATTTAAATAATGTATTGGTTAAAGTGACACAGTTAGGTCATCCATTAAATGATGCAGTGATTAGTATTACTACTGATGCATCTAACATTGCCGTTGGCGCTGTTCTGCAGCAATATAATAAAAATAAATGGGAGCCTTTGGGATTTTTCTCAAAGAAATTATCGAGAGCTTGGAAAAAATCATTTTGGCACAACGACACTGTGAGGAGCTTCAAAATTTACTTTCTGACTCTGGTCGGCGTTCAGATTCCAATCGAAACTTGAACTTTTAAAGTTGCCAGGCCTTGAAGTCTATTGCGAGACATCGACGAGTAGTAACCGTCCTTATGTCGCGGAACCTTTACGTCGAAAAGTATTCGATATTTTACATAATTTATCACATCCTGGTGTAAAAGCGACTCGTAAATTGATTTCTTCTCGTTATTTTTGGCCTAGTATCAACAAGGACGTAAACTATTGGGCTAGTTCTTGTTTATCATGCCAACGTGCCAAAGTGCAACGGCACACTATTTCACCTCATGGATGTTTTCCTATTCCACCTGGTCGTTTTGAACATATTCATATGGGTATTGTTGGTTCGCTTCCAATCTCCAATGGATGTTCGTATATTTTAACTTGTGTCTATCGTTTTACGCGAAGGCCCGAATCATACTGTATGACTAACATGACAGCTGCTACCATTGCCACTACTTTTGTTAGCAATTACGTATCATGTTTTGGTGTCCCTTCTCAGATTACCACTGATCAATGATCACAGTTTGAGTCCAGACTTTTTAGTGAGTTAACTTCACTTCTGCTTCCACAGCTTAAAGCTGCCCTCATGGCCAAAGGTAATGTTGTCAATTAAAGTTCTGAGATTCCAATTATTATGTTGGGAATCAGAGCGACCGTGAAGGAAGACTTAAATTGTTCACCCGCGGAAATGGTTTATGGACAGCCAATTAAACTCCCCGGAGAATTTTTTGTGGACAACCCTTCTTCACCTATGCCTTCTAGCGACACAGTCATTGATCAATTACGAGAATCAATGAAGAAATGCAAAATACCGGTGCTGTGATTTAGACTATAAGATGGATTGGTTCGGGATCAAAATTAATTATTGATATAGGATAAGGACATAAAAATTCAATTTTTTTAATAAGCTAAAGTCATGTAGCATAACAATTACTTTACATTATCCTAAATTAAATCACGCACTCGAAATATTCAAGTAGAATTGTAGGTCGTGATAAGCTAGGAAATAGCGTTTCTTAGAATGTGTACATAGGACAACAAATAAATCCTTATATATACACCCAACTTTGATGTTTAACAAATTCATTTCGTGCATCTTTGATATTATTACATTATATTTGATTATGATTAGCATGTTATACAATTTTTTACGCTTTCTCACGCACAACCAACCCACACAGCGAACGAAATCAACATAAAACGAGAAAAGACGGTTAAATTTTTTTTTGTATGTGCTTTTTATGTATATACATATTTACATTGGCTTGAGTTGTGATTTTATTTGGAAATTTTTTTTTGTGTCTATTTAGAGTAGGCAGCCTACCATAAAAAAATTTATAGCATAATGCTTAAGGTCAACAGTCACTTATCTCTATGTATGTCATGAATGAGGCAACCGCATTATTTACAAACGAACATGTGTGTTCTACTATGGCATTCGTATATATTTGAAAAGGGTGGACTACTTAATCTACCCCATAATAATTTCGCATTGTATATACCATAGCAATATACAAATTGGAAAATCCTTGATTTACAAAAAAAAAAAAAAAATTTTAAAAATCCTTTAGAAAATATCTACACACCACATCATACCACAATCAGATGATGCGAGGCAAAATAAAACCATCAAATCTGGATTTCAGTCGTCCCTATTCCTTTTCGGCATTCAAAACAGAAAGGGGAACAATAATAAATTTACCGAGAAAATTGTAAAAAAATAATAACAATAATAAACCGTATTAAGTCGAATTTTTTAGCAAACATAACAACAACAACAATACCAAATATTTTCCCATCAAAATTCAATTTTCCAGAAAAATCTCGTTTCGTCGTTTTCTTTAATAAAAAATTCAAAAATCATTTTTCGCATTTCACACACCAAAAATTGTAAAAGAAATGTTGAGAAGACATAAAGAAATGAAAATAAAAAATTTAGGTTTTGGTAGTGGGTGGTATGGACGGGTAGGGTTGCGATGGAAAATGAAATAAAAAATAAAATAAATTTTCACCCACCTGATGCTTCCGTAAAAAAAAATAAAAAATAAATCTAATAATAATTTACTGGACCTTTTTATCGATGGAAAAAAATCTGAGCGAGTGTAACAGACACTAAGTTGATATTTTATTGGGGATGAGGCGATACAAGCCTGTTGAATAAATACAGTACGTTACGGCACAATATGATTTGCTAGCGATTTTAGGCGAAGTTTTCTATAACTCTCAGATTCTTTGAGCTTGCCGTATAATGGATCCTTTTTCAGAAATCATTGCACGCCCCATGCAAATTTATGCCATGAACTCTTTTTTTAAATTGCCATTCAATTTACCAGCGCAAGCTTTAAACGAGTACGGGTGCTCCAGAAGTAATTTGGAGTAAATATCTTTATTCCTGTTTATAGTAGGAACCGTGGAGCTCCTCAAAATAGCCATTAAAAATATCCCATGTACATTCCAAAAAACTGACACATGGTAATTAGGACGATTAGCTCTTGACTTACATTTGAACGGCTCTGGCAATATCTGTGGGTTTTTGTTTGATCACCAAGACCAACTAATATGTTTCGTAAACAAAGTTGGCTCTGAATCAACTTAAGCTTATACTTTTATATTTTAAGGTTAAGTTAAATGAGAACCGATTAATTTTAGTCTTAATTTTAGTACTAAATTTTGAATAAGCTCTTAACAAGTTTTAGATTATATTTCATACCATTATTTAGGTCGACGATTAGACCCAATATAAGACAGAGTGCTTTGTGCAGCCTTGAGCTGTTAAGTTTAAGCTTGATTGTATTTATCTTAAGAATAAATTCGATTTAACTTAAACTTAGTTTAAGTCATATTTTAGAACAAAAATAAAAATTACTTTAAAATTTATTTTGAGTTCATGTTTAAGTTCCATATATTCTTACTTAAGTCTTACTTAAGTCAATGTTTTATAATTGGCCCTCTTAGTGTTGCAATTATTTTGTAGACTTAACTGATTCTATTAGATAGTTTAAAAGCTTTATTTTATTTTAGATTTTAGTACTACTATTTTTCAAGTAAACTTGAGTTAAATTTGACATTTAAGCCGTTCAAATATTTTTAAGCTTGAGTTAAAAATAAGACTTAAGTAAGTTAATTTTTTAATCTGTCGTTTTTAAGCTTTAAATTGGTGCTTAAACTTAATTTTAGTTTTAGTTCTAAATTTTCAATTAGAACTAAGCAGGTGTTATATTAAATTTATACCACAATTTAGGTCGCAGATTAGGACCTGGATAAGCCACAGTTCTATTTGTAATTTTTCCTTGTGCTTTATTTTAGTACTTTTCATACGACTTAAATTTAAGATTTATTGCATTTGTCTTTAGCGTAACTACGACTTTGGACTTAGAATTAACGTGCAATTTGTTAAGACTTTTAAGTTACAATTTAAGTCATATTTCCGAAAAAAAATAAAGTTTACTTCAAAATTGTATTCTGAGCTCATGTTTAAGTTCCAATTATTTCCACATTTAGAAAAACTGAAGCTTGCAAAATTTTAAAATTATTCAGCTTAAGGTTACATTTTTTTGTAGACTTAACTGTGTTTGTAAATATTTGAAAAGCTTTATTTCGTTTTTTATTATTTTGAATGAATAATTTTTGGACCATCGTTTGGTAATCGGTTTAAGTTTTGTTTAATTGATAATTAGTGATCTTAAGCGATTGCTTAGACTTTAAATAAATTTGACATTCAGCCGTTCATTTTTTGAACTTAAGTCCATAACCTTTTGACTTAACTATGTATCAGATTTGGGGCTTGTTTACCTTTGTTTAAGATTTTTTCAACTAACTTTGGGCTAACGGCTTAATCATTTTCTTAAAATTTTGTGGTTTGCTTGAGTTTGATGCCTGATTGCTTGGTGTATTGACCATGAATAAAGCTATGGACTTGCAATCTAAGTATTTCCTTTAATATGTGGTAATATTCTTTAGATTCTCTCGTTTGATTGCTTAAAACTTCGTTTTAAGAAAATTCTTAGCCGTCAGTCTGTGCATACCTTTTTTTGGAATATGGCAAACCAATCAAAAATGAGGACAATCAACCGGGCGATTAGAAAACCAACTATAACTTCATTATATCTCAAACGATTGTCTGTTTACATGTCATGAATGAACAGGTTTTTGGCTCTGACCAAAACTTAAATCATTAAATAATAAGCTTATAGTAACAACGTTTGTTTCACTCAATCAACTTAAACTATAATAATTTTAAATTTTGGGTTTAAATTTGATGTGATAAGGCTAAGTTTAGTTTTTAGATTTAGTTCTAAATTTTGAATGGAGCTTTACCATGTATCAGACAAGATTTATTCCTCAATTTAGGTCGTGGTTTAAGTCCGCGATGGACCATAGTTTAATGTAAAGCTTTTGCTTAATCTTTAATTAAGTCAATTGCATGAGACTTAAGCTTGAATTTGATTTGTCTTTATAGCTTAAGGAAGATTAAACGTAGAATTAGAGTTGACCTTTAAAACGTTAAGGCCACCGTATAAGTAGTAACAGTTATCTTTCAAAATATCGCTGATTCTTCCTTGGTTGATCCGTGTAGATTTTTCCAGCTTAATGGGAGGTTGTTTATAAAGGCTAGAGATGTAGTTTATGGACAAAACAAAACTGAACTTGGTATAGCTGCTGATATTAACTTTTATTTGCATTGGAGTATACAATTTTGTTAGCGAAGTTTATATCCTCAGTGAAAATTATGAAAACATGTGGTCTGTGACTTGACATTGCTCCAAGTCTGATGCAATCCGAGTATCTTGGGAATGATTTTTTATGAGTGTTAATGAGTCAGAATGCTTTAGAGCCGTTTTAAGTGTAAATAAATGTAGACCATATGTAAAGGGTTACTGGATCTCTTAATCAACAATTATTTATATGTGCGTGATGATGATCAGAGTGTACCATTTCTACATTTGGATCGAAACTTAAGCGCATTTTGGGACACTGCTTACGTTGGTATAAGTTTTGCTCTGAAAAACATTCCGATGGTAAAACTTATTTTACAGATATTGATGGAAATAATATATTCTACCAAACTCAAATATTAGATCTACAAGTGAGCTGTAGGTAAACTTCAAGCTTAGGTTGCACTCCATTTATTTTGATCAAAGTTTAAGCTTAATTGAACATTTTATATAAGCTGAAGAGTCTAACTAAAAATGTTAATGTCTAACTCTTGTTTAAGATCCATCTATTAAACACTTTAAATAACTGCATCTTGCATTGTCCTAAAGCCAAAGTTTTCAAATTAGTCAGCTTAGTGTAGAATATTTTTTTTGACCTAACCGAATTTTTTGAAATTTTAAAAGCCATATTTCATTTTTATACTGTTGCAAAAGTTTAGTTTAGGTTTATTTTTTTAAAATTTATACTTGCTGGTCTTAAGCGATTGCATAAACTTGATTTTAGGTTCAGGTAATACTATTTTATACGTAGGCTTGATTGAAATTTGACATTTAAGCCGTTCTAGTATTTTAAGCTTAACTTAACATAACCCTACGGCTTTAATAGGTTTAATTTTAAATGTCTATATTCCTAAGCTTTAGATTGAGGTTTGTATTGATGACGTTGGTTGATTTATTAGGTCGAATATTAGAATAAACCACAATTCTATGTGAAGCTTTCGCTTAAGCTTTATTTTAGGCAATGACATACAGCTTAAGTTTAAGCTTAATTGTATTTGGCTTAAGCAAAAGTATGGCTAGACTAAAACTTAGATTTAACGTTAAACCGCCATTTAAGATACGATTTAAGTCAGTTTCTGCTGAAATTTAATATTTTTAAAGTTTTGTTTAAGCTCCACCTATTCTTACACTTTGAAGAACTGAATCTTGCATTCTACCAAAGTGAAAAAATTAAAATTATTCGGCTTAATGTTGATTTTTTTCTCAAGCTTTTCCATGGTAGTTTGGAGAAATATTTTAGCTGGTAATTGTTGAATGAACGATTAAAGCTCAATTCTTAACCTCTTGTGGGTGTAATTTTTTATTTTCCTTAAAAGTTTTAGCCGTGTTCTAAAGTCTTTTTATTTATAATTGTGTTTAAATAGAAAAATCTTGCAATTGATTGTTATTTTTTCGTTAACTTCCTTTCGTTTTTCCAAAGCTTCACCAGCTTCTCGACATCCTCGTCAATTAATTGCCAGTATACTTTGTTCCGTGGCAATTGCTTCATGTTAACCACTCCGGAGCTACCTCGGTGTAGCTCGGCA
This sequence comes from Tipula confusa, assembly GCA_963556175.1. NCBI lineage: Eukaryota > Metazoa > Arthropoda > Insecta > Diptera > Tipulidae > Tipula > Tipula confusa. The sequence goes on from OY744476.1 coordinate 31,406,353, forward strand.
AAGATGTGATGATGATAGTAACACGGAACAACAATGTGATTGCTATAAAAATCGCACGCTTGTATGGTCCACAAGCCAATCTTGCAGAGCACAGAATTTCGCAACCTCCAGTTCCCTTATCTGCTTCAGTGATGGCGGCCACTAGTTTTTAATGAAAGAGAAGACTTTTAACAATGTTTCGAACGCACTGTTTTCATATGACTAATCATAAAATGTTACTGGGAGCTGTTTTACTGTATCGATTGCAAAAAACCGTCCACAATAGCTATACTTTTCCGAAACTTTCAATGACAATTCTTCATTTGATTTCTCGTGACACGTAAATAATCGTGAAACAAAATCTGCACACCCCAAACTCCTTGTGTCCACATAGTAACTGGTGAACTTGTAAGTGAGCAAGATGAGTGCATATCGCTGCAACTGGTTAGTCTTGTATACATGCATCAATCAAAAGTTGTAGGGCAAACATCAACGCCAAAGTCTCTCGCAGGATCTAGAGGTAGTTTTTTGTGAACTTTGTAAATGCCGATGGATAAAGTGCCGTGTAGTACCGTTGATCAGTTTGAGCATCAATACTGCTCTCATGCCCATAGCTCGATTAGATTTCTTCTTCGGGTCATAGTGGGTTAATGCCAAATCCGAAGCCAGCACTTTTTAAGCTTTTTGAAAGCTTCTTGACGAGGTGGTTGCCATTTAGTGCAAAGGCTTTCATAGACATTTCGGAAGACGCCATCGTTTTGCCTCCCAACCCCAGTGAATAAACGAAAAGCAATGAACATTTTTGCTAGAATTTCTCTATCATTTTCATGTTTATCTTTTTTTAATTTTATTGCAGACTTTCGCAGTGGGCGAAAGTTTTAGAGCCTTGATCCAAAAAATTTCCAGGAACTATCGTAATGTGCCATGGAACACATACTTCTCAGTAATTCAATTTCAGTTGGTCAGTAAATCTACCTATCTAAGCACATTAATCTAAGGGTTCCACCTTTGAACCGTTCATGCGGCTTGCTTTTTGCACGCGGAAATGTGGGCAATCTTAGCAATTTCTAGTTGCTTTCGGAAATAATAATCCAGTCAGATCTGGAATGGAGTTGCAATTTAATTTTTGTGCTGTCGATTTTTAGCCCGAAAAGCTTTCGGGTTGAGATTCCAAAAACGCACACAGCAAGGCTTCGACCTTAGTTCAAGGTTAGTCTTCTAAACGGAAACGTCATGTCAATGCCACTGACTCACAGTAATCTGTCTTGTGACCGAGCTGCTTTTCATCAAAACTTTATTTATCGCAGAGGAGGCAATCACTATGGAAATCGATAGCCCAGACATCTGACACAGAAGTTTCGCTTGTGCGAAAAAGCATGCTCTGCGCATCATGAGATTTGTTGAATATCAAACTTAAAAATCATTAAGTGTGCATTTTGCCATTCCAAACTTTTTCCAAATTAAGTATTCTTGTGCCGTGTATACTAATTTTCGCAGCCTCTTAATCAATCTTCCGAAACTTGTAATGCAGTGAAATTTATGATTCTTTCTGGCCAAAGATGCGTTTGAGCTTCTTTGGTGCATCATCGAAAGGAATGGTGTCCTTTGTTTGTAGCAAATCTTATTGAAAACATTTTGACTATCGGCTATATAGATTTTCTCAATCAGCAGATCTGCTGTCATCGTAGCCGCCTCATATGTAAAAAAAATTGGTTATCGCTGAATATAGAAGCTCACAAATTTTAACTTGGTCATCACATACATGAATTAGTGTACAGGTTTGGGTCACAAGTAAGTGATATAGCAAAGACAATGTCAATCATTATTACCTGCTCAATTTAAGTATCAGAATCGCTAACATTTTTCTACGTTACTCCTGATTTGGCTAATAAATTATGATTACTGTAGTTCGGTTCCATGAAAACTAACAATTTTCCATTAAAATTCTTTCTCCATAAAACACGAATCAAGCGTACATACCAAAATATTTATCAACATAATATTATGCGTAAACAATTTACATAATTAGTGTGGTCGCGTGCCTGCACACAACATATTTGTTCGGCACACCAACTGCCGACACATTTTAACGTTCTCATATAAGGTTTAAAAAAAAAAAATACCCGATAAAAAAATATTACAAAACAATGACCATGGCCACTAAAAAAATTGGTACAATTTACGAACACATATACATATTGATTTTCAAAAGATGCAAACAAAGCACGACCATTTTTAATTCAAAAGCTTTTATGTATTTAACTTAATTTTCCCCATGGCACATAAATTTTATGATAATACCGAATTACAAGTATTAATGATTTCCTTTATTATAACGGTAGCCATATACAGGGTGAGTCACTTAAAGTGAGACAACTGAACAACCCGATGTAACTAGCTTAAAGTACAATTAACACTTACATCATATTCAAAAAAATATCTACAGATTTTTGAATTATAAACTTTCTGAATTACTATACTACACCAAATTTTAATCAAGCGTGCTTTGATTTGACAGTTGTTTCTTGTTAATTGTTTTATCATCTTAAAATTCAATTATTTTGTTTTTGTTTTGTGTTCAACATGAACAGCAAATTTACTATTAGTGAATAAATTTAAATTATTTTTTAATTTATGGTGAATGGGAAAGAAATAAGTCTTAAGGTTGCTTTTCTCAGAAGACAAATTATAAAAAAAATAAAACATTGTGTCGCTTAAACAAGTGACAACTGAAAAAACGTGAGTACTCGATGCCAAACAGTAAATTTGATGTCAAATAATTGAAGCAATTTGTATAAGCTTCCATTTTACTAAAGAATATATACATGATTAAGAAACTCAATGGTTTCAATGGTTAGGCTGTTGGAGACTATAGTTAAAAATGTGTATAGTTTTTAAACAGAACCGATTTCCATAAAAAAAAATTCTGGTTATCTGCTTGATTTGGTTATTTGGAAGTGACCCACCCTGTATATGGACAATATTTGAAATGAATATCAATTTACAAGATTAAAAATGTTTTATTCGAGCTTTTATTTTTATGCTTTATGTAAATTGAATTTTCATTAAATTTGTAATAAACGGAAATCGAAAAATGTATCTCACTCCTTAAAGTTTTGTGTTCCGCCCAAATCGGAAGCTGCTAAAGATGTATTTATTTATATATATATATATATATATATATATATATATATATATATATATATGTATATATATATATATATATATATATATATATATATATATATATATTTATATATATATATATATATATATATATATATATATATATATATATATTTATATATATATATATATATATATATATATATATATATATATATATATATATATATATTTATATATATATATATATTATTTTATATTATATATATATATATACATATATATATATATATATATATATTTTATTTTTTTATTTTATATTATATATATATAGCGTGCTGTCTTATTTGTTAAGACATTATTCGTTGAATTATGCACATAATGGCCTTGAGGTCAAGAAACTTTCAATGTCTGAGATGAAGTTGTCCATTTTTTCAAATGTTAATCGAGTTTTCCCTGAATTGATGCGTAAATGGTTCAACATGAAAAAATGGTAAATGGTTCAACAGTGGTGGATCATGATCCTTAAACCACCTGGACAATAATTAAGAGAGAGAGAGGGAGAGAGAGAGATGTTGCTAAGATTTGAAACAAGCTATACGAAATTCGATGTTTAGCGCTAATTGAATAATCGCAAGCAATTTTACTCTTAAAAGCTTTTCCAGGAGTTCTATCAAACGATTCTGAAATGAGCTTCACAATCCAACAAAACCATCTCAGACAATCAAATTTATACTATTTTGCGTAGAAATATGCGACAAGCTCTCCAACTAGCGCTGCCTGATCAGCTAAATTACCGCAGTTTGGCTGACCTCGTGAGGAATGGAAGTTTTCTGAAAGACATGTGCAGACGTTTTCAGACATCAGACTCCTAAGAATAATTTCCAGTTTCCAGCAAGTCGGCAAGTTCGTTTTGAAGCTATGATCACCTATGTTACATGGAATAACGTATCTCGATGCTGAACTAATGAGCCTAATGATCAGGTCGGCGAGATAAACACGGAGTGTGATCCTAAATCGCAAATTTAGAAACAGTATCATCGTGTGTCAATCGGTCCAACCGGTCCAATACATCGTGTGTCAACCTCAGCATCCACAGGTGCTAAACCTCCTCAATGTTTCGTGAGCAGATGAATTCCTGTTGTTGGAGTCAATTGTTTATGGATTATCAGCGGCCAGTTATCAAAGTGTTCTGCTATTGATTTGGAGTAAAGGGATTATTGCAGTTTAACTGCAATCATTGCTATTTATCGAAAAATGGTCCAAAGACATCAACTAAAGAAGCAGTGTCAAAGAAGGATACTGAAATATACATCAGATACTGAAATATACTTGAGTGGGCATCGTTGACCGATAAATCCAAAAAAAAAAATTATTTTTTTTGCATCTTGCCAACCGGGTATCAGACACTTTGTAAGATACTTCATACTGCGCAGGTTAAGGCACAACTACATTCGTCAGTTATCTATTGTAAACCAGACAACCGAACATATGCTGTGGTAAGGTTATGTGGTAAGCAACGTTGGTATGTTTAAACGCGAGAGTGAGGAGTTTCTTAAAACGTCCGGCTTAGGTTATCACCCATTTAAGGCCACAGTAGTTAATGCAAGTAGTGCACCTGAGAGCATTCTTGGATACATTAATGAATGAAATTCAATTATACGTTGCACCTTCTTTGCCTCAGGCGTTATATCTCTGTACAGATTTTAGGGAAAGTTTTTGGGAATGTATCAGTATCTGATGTGATACTGTCGATTAAACTATCACAAAAATATAATAGCCCCAAAACAAAGGTAGTGAAAGCACATGTCCTTACTGTACCCCAACAAGAAAAACTCGGTCAGGTTAAAGTTGAATTCTCATCATACAAACCGATCAAACATGAATTGGGCATGTAGGGATCGAAGGATAAAAAAGTCATCACTATCTAAGATTTCCCAATTCCTTGTACACCAAAGCAGATATGACATTTCCTGAAAATGAGCGGTTGGTACTACAAAATCATTGAGAATTGTTAAACGGTATCAGCACCATTTACAGATCGCAATTCTTGTAATTTACTGATTTGCTTTTCGACAAAGTGAACATGACAGGTGAATTTTCGTGGTTTTGTATTCGAGACAGGCAACCACATTATCCTTGTATTAGATATGTTGTAGGTCCATCGTAAACTAGGACAAAAATTCCAGAGGCGAGGTGGTCGCAAGTAGCGCTTATATTGGAGTTGAATCGCTTTATAATGAGCAATAGGTGGTCGGTTTAGAATGTAAACTCTCGAATATCATAAAATGTTGGCATAATATCAAAAATGTTTAATCGCTTGGTAGATTTGCTAAGCTAATAGCTCTTTATGGAATGTGGAATATTTTTGTTCAGCAACCGCTACTTTCATGTGAATATTCATGTTCACTGCGTTTATAGCTATACTCAAGACGTCGATTGTGCCACTAAATTTAGTACTAATTTTTTGCTAAAGTGATTTTTAGTTGTTCAAATGCCCGATACATCTGACCAGAAGAAATTCTGGGCATTTTGGGCCTCTTTGGTAAAATAGCCAAATTGGTATGGATAGGTTCTTAAGTTTCCGCTATCTTAGTTAAAGTCTAAAAGCATACGAATTTATCATTGTTGTGTAATTATAATTGAGGAGCTTGAAACTCTCGAATGACAGTAATCCGTCAAAAGTGGAGGCAAAAACCATTTGGGATAGTTTTGTAATTGAGGAAATCTAGGAAGCTTATGCTCAAAACGCATTTCGGATTCTTGATGCTCATCTCGAATACAGATTGTTTTTAGGTGTTATTCCTCCGTTATTTCGGCTTCAAGTATGTCGTCAAAGTAGATAAAAACTAAGTCAAGATCATTGACGATCTCGTTGTTGAATCGTTGAAACGATTGTTCGCCATTTTATTGTCCAAACGGCATTCGAGTGAATTCGAATAAGCTAAATGTAGTATCGATTGCCGTTTTATGAACGTCCTCAGCTATATGGACTATAGAGCTCCTTCAGCTCAAATAAGCTAAATGATAAGATCTTAGAAAATATCTTTCATTGTTTCTAGGTGTTTAAAGAAGTTTTGAATTTGAGACAACCGGTAACATGCCGGAATTGTAACCATATTTAACTTGCAGTAATCCCTACGTGGGTTTCATTCTTCATTTTTCTTGACATTTTCTGGTGATCCCTATGGTGACATATATGCACAGTTAGATCATGTGTTGACATTCCATTGTTGCCGCTTTGTGTCGGATCGAAATGAATCTTCTTGGTGCAGTCAACTCATTGTGTTTGTACCTTGGTAGAACTGTTAATGAAGAAAATCTGATAGCATTTCATTCGTCTTTGTTGCAAATAAATTTTCTGTTTCGCAAAAATTTGAAAAACTTGTTGATCTGAATTTTGAACAATTTGAAATTTTATATAATTGATAAAACGTGATGGGCAATTATCTCCAAAATTAATAGAACAAATCGAAAATGTTAAAAATCCAGTAAATTCATGATGGTCCTATTCAACCTATATTTAAATCGATTTTTTTTTTAAATCCGGCAAATATATGCCGGCAATTGGCTAGCAAAACTGTCAGGCTTTTACCACAAATTGAAAAATTATAAAATTCAGAAAAAACGTGATACAAAAAGTCTCTCGAAACTTTCAAATTCATGTCGAAAATTGAAAATTTTTAAAATTTAGCAACTAAACAAACTCCTATCAAAACTTTAGCAAAACTTTGCATTATGAAGGTTTCAAAATCCGGCCCAAAAATAGTTGATATTTGAAAACACTGTAGGCAGCTTATAATGAACAGAAATTACCATAAAGAAAAAAGTTAAAAATGGGTTGAATTTGATATTTTGCCAAAATCAGTACCAAAATACTGCAACCATAATCTCTTGAGTATTTCTTTATGTGGTTTCAGAAACCATGAATTATTTTGCGTTGTTGATTCTGGTTTTAACTGAAGATCTTCTCGGCCTTATATTTGATGGTTGGAAATGGGTCATCAGTTATTTTGATATGTCGATTTTTTGGATCACTTCTTTGAGTCGTACAGCTCGTCAAAACTGACGGTACTATATGGTGCCAATACGTATAACGTAATTTAATGAGCCATCTAAACTAACCTCTGCGCGTGATTATGTTGCTGTAATTTCACCAAAACACAAGAAATTGTTTACTGTGTAAGTGATAATATTAAGAATTACTGAAAAATGTTTTTGAAGAACAGAAGCTCGAACAAAAAGTTATTTGATGACCTTTTAATAAACTTAAAAACCATTACACGTATACAAAATACATGAGCTATGCCGTCTTGTGCTTTACATTTTGACCAGTACTGGTGAAGCCTAATCAATCATACGCATTATGGATTACTAATCAGTAAAACTGTAATTACAAGTGTTCCAAGTGTAAGGAGTCTTTCGTTGATAATGAGATTTGTGTCATGATTATCTACCATACTCCGCATGATTCCGTTTGCGCAGTTGCATTTTGCTTAGATGACCATGCAGTTTAGCTACTGTTTGATTATCATGGAACATTTGAATCAACACAGAGGTCTGTGCAGGTAGTAATTAATCTACTTATGGCATAAGAGGTCATTCATCAAATCAAAATCAAGAACAATAAACAAATCAAGTGAATCAAGGTTTGGTTTCCGGAAATCCGGAACCTCTTGTGCGTCAAACAAGACAAAGTTTTTAAGCATATGAAAACACAGATGTTCCGGTTAAGACTTTTTTTTACATACACATGGCAATTATGAAGGTTATTCATTACCACTGCTAGTAATTTAAATTGCAATTAAGAACGTATGGGAGACACTGATATTGGATCAATACACATATATAGTGATTTCAAGGTTACCGTCAATCCACAAATGGAAGTCAATCGATTTTCAAGTCCAAGGGTAGAAGGTGTTCCACAAATTTCAAAATAATAAGCATTTTTCAAAATTGATCCGATGCGTATTTTCTAATTGAGCTTAATGATGAAAGAGAAGCACCTGATGATGATCAGCAAAATCTTTAGATTATTTAAGTATTATCTTCCATTTAGCGGTGCAATTTAAACAAATTAACATTTTGTCATCCATAAGTTGAGTATCTGGGACATATTATTGATGCTGCAGGGATCCGTCCAGCCGATTCTGAGTTAAAATTGAAGGAATACGATTTCTCGATTGAGAACATATAAGCCCATTTCAAAATATGGTAATGAAGATGCACTTTCATGTAGCCTTGATAGACAAATTAATAAAGAGAAAGATGATATAGCCTCGAACTTGATCATTATTTAGATGCGGACTCGCACCTTTTCCAATTAGTTCTCTAATTATTCGAAATTCAATTATGAAAGATCCAATAATCATCAATTAGTATAAATACATAAATAGGTAAGTAAATCTATACTTAAATAACACCCACCGATATAAAGATACTACTCAACATCTATATAGTGATGAAGTTATACGTGGGTACGTGATTGCCTACACAATCACATTGTTTGTAAATAGTATTGGCTATTTAAAGAACTTTTTTGCACACACCTACGCAGTCTAAGATGAAATAAGATTTTATCGAGATTTAGAATTAAATCTTAATTTTTTTGGTGTAGGCAGGTATTCAATATACAGTTCTAAATATAGTATTCATTATAATGTTTCGAGTTACCTATATAAAGCAGGTTTTGTGATGTGGTTATACTGATTACTTAATCTGACTATAAATATTATACAAACGTCAAGTTTTACGAACTGTAATGAACCATCTTCATCATCGTGAAGAAAACAATTTACTCGTTCCACGATTGAAAGGGCATCGAGTATAGGAGTGATGTTTTGTGATTTTTATTTAGTTTTTTAGTGAAAATGGAAAATTTATAATTTAATTCTTGACACGAAAATCGAGTTTGATTTGTTTTCAATCAATTCAATAAATAATATTAAAATTTTATAAAATTTTTAATTCATTGTTTTCGGTTTATACAAATATTATACTATACAGACAATATATACAATGCCAAAAAAGCATAGGAGAACTCGGTTTTAATGGCAAAATTTTACTGCAACCAATAAAATAAAAAAATATAACCGTTTTATAGTCCAATAAATTAAAGAACTAAAAATCTTTGGTCTATAGCGGTTAGATATGGTTTCACTACAAGATATATAGCGCTAATAAAAAAATAAAAGAAAATCGTTAAAGTTAAACCAATTTCTTTGCAATATTGTTCTAAGGTTTATGAGCAGGAAGATACACATTAAATGCTTTAATTACCAGTCATATTGTCGTTGTTGTTGTTGTTGGTGGTGGTGGTGGTGGTGTTTTGTTTCAGCTGATTGTAGCTAATTAATTAATGATAGTTACTTGTGGGATCGGCTGCGCCCTATATATAAAAGATATAATTGATTACTTTATGGTTTAATTCCATGGAAAATTACTTTGGCAAGTTTTCGAATAATCAATAGTTAGGATTTTTAATTTTTAATTTTTCTTGTGCTTAAAGTCACTGAACTATTAGAAGGTCATGCTAAAATATACATTTGAGGTACTTTTAAATTATTTTATTTATTGGAAGGACATGTCTCGTAAAAATTTACCACACATTTTCTGAAAAACACAAGGTATAAATTTGAATTTTTCCGAAAATATTAGACATTTTTTTAAAAGAACTTAAGGCCATTTAGAATGGCCTAATCATGCCTATAATCAGTTAAAATCATTTCAAGCCTATCACAAATGGAGTCACAGTCATATGAAACCAAAAAAAAAAAAAATTGAAAATTTTCCACAAATTTTCCACAAAATTTTACACAAATTTTCTGAAAAACACAAGGCTTTTAGATTGTATAAATGTCGATTTTTCCAAAAATATCAGAAATTCTTTTAAGGCAACTTAAGCTTTTTAGAATGGCCTAAATGTGTTTATAACCCGTTAAAATTCATTCAAAGCCTATTTCAAATGGAGTCACAGCCATTTGCAACCAAAAGAAAATGGAAAATTTTACACAAATTTTCTGAAAAACACAAACCTATAGGCTGTATAAATGTCGGTTTTTCCAAAAATATCAGAAATTATTTAAATGCAACGTAAGCTTTTTAGAATGGCCTAAATGTGTCTATAACCCGTTAAAATCCATTCAAAGCCTATTTCAAATGGAGTCACAGTCATTTGCATTCAAAAGAAAATCGAAAACTTTACAAAAATATACTGAAATTTTCTTTCTTGCAACCACAAAAAAATGGAAAATTTTACACAAATTTTCTGAAAAATACAAACCAATAGGCTGTATAAATGTCGGTTTTTCCAAAAATATCAGAAATTATTTCAATGCATCTTAAGCTTTTTAGAATGGCCTAAATGTGTCTATAAGCCGTTAATATCCATTCAAAGCCTATTTAAATGGAGTCACAGCCATTTGCATTCAAAAGAAAATCGTAAATTTTACAAGAAATTTCTGAAATTTTGTTTCTTGCAACCAAAAGAAAATGGAAAATTTTAAACAAATTTTCTGGAAAACACAAGACTATAGACTGTATAAATGTTGGTTTTTCCAAAAATATCAGAAATTATTTCAATGCATCTTAAGCTTTTAAGAATGGCCTAAATGTGTCTATAAGCCGTTAAAAGCCATTAAAAGCTTGTTACAAATGGAGTCACTGCCATTTGCAATCAAAAGAAAATCGAAAATGTTCTGAAATTTTCTTTTTTGCAACCAAAATTAAATGGAAAATTTTACATAAATTTTCTGAAAAACACAAAGGTATAGACTGTATAGATGTCGGTTCTTCCAAAAAATATCAGAAATTATTTAAATGCAACTTAAGCTTTTTAGAATGGCCAAAATGTGTCTATAACCCGTTAAAATCCATTCGAAGTCTATTACAAATGGAGTCACAGTCATTTGCATTCAAAAGAAAATCGAAAATTTTACGAAAATTTTCTGAAATTTTCTTTCTTGCAACCAAAAGAAAATGGAAAATTTTACTAAACTTTTCTGAAAAACACAAAGCTATAGACTATATTAATGTCGGTTTTTCCAAAACTATCAAAAATTATTTAAATGCAACTTAAGCTTTTTAGAATGGCCTAAATGTGTCTATAAGCCGTTAAAATCCATTCAAAGCCTATTTCAAATGGAGCCACAGCCATTTGCAATAAAAAAAAAATCGAAAATTTTACACAAATTTTCTGAAATTTTCTTTCTTGCAACCAAAAGTAAATGGAAAATTTTACACAAATTTTCTGAAAAACACAAAGCTATAGACTGTATAAATGTCGGTTTTTCCAAAACTATCAAAAATTATTTAAATTCAACTTAAGCTTTTTAGAATTGCCTAAATGTGTCTATAACCCGTTAAAAGCCATTCAAAGCCTTTTACAAATGGAGTTACAGCCATTTAAAAGAAAATCGAAAATTTTTCACACATTTTCTGGGAAACTCAGCCATTTACAATGAAAATAAAATAGTACTTAAAATGATTTAAATGTGATAGCAGACTTGACCAGCAGAGTTCTTAATTGGAGCTACATGTTCAGCCTTAATCTAGTTTTTAACATGTAATATCGATGCTATTAATATCTACAGCTGTAAAACATATTCCAGTGCATCCGTAAAGGTGTTAAAAAATCTCTTGTAGACCCAATTAGTGCAATTAGTGGATGTTCTGCAAAAAAAATAATTTAAAAGCTGGAAACAAACAATTTTTGCCTAAAAGCCCTTTATTGTTATGCTGAAAGAAATAGTTTTGTCAGGAACTAAATGGCTTACTCATTGACAAGAGCTTGTGAAGCAGCAATGTCGCAAACTGGTACTGTGGATGAAATATTGGAAAGATTCAGTGAACGAGTGGGCTAAAGAAATAACCAGTTCTCAAGTATTCAGTCAAAGTAAGAAAACATCGATGATTTTAAGTATTGTGTAAAGAGGTGGACTGCATGTATTTCCTAAATTACCTGCCAGTTGTGCCTAGAAATGTTCGAAAATTTTACCACTTTGTTATTTTTACAACTCTTTGGTTGTGTGAGTATCAATATGGAGGAAAATATTCACCAATGGAGGAAGTGTTAAAAACATGTGGTAAAGTAAATGAAACAACAAGGCTTCCGGTTCTAATAAAATTCCCAATATAGCATTATCAACAGTGGTGGTGGTCGTTGCATATATGGAGCGGTTTGTAAGCTCTTGAATTACTTGGCTAGAGGAAGAGTGATACCCTGCTGAAAGAAACGGAGGTATGATACATAGAACACCATCATACATCCCAATCTGTTCAATGTTCCCTCGCAGCAAGTCTATAAATCACACTATAGGTGGCTGTTTTTTATAAATTTATTCCAACACCTTCAAAAAAAAATGTTGTATCTTATTTCAGTGTAATATCAAATTTCCGTTGATCCGATTGCAAAGATGGTAACAATTTTTAAGCGAAAAAAAAAATCTCTACAGAAGTGAAATCCGATTAAAATGGTGCTATATGCCAAAAACCTTTCGTCCATTTGTAATTCAACTTGAACAACAACAAAAAAAAAAACATCTAATTTTCATCTTTCGAGTATGTAGCTGAACAAAAAAATTAATTTTAATTTTGTCAAGGATACGCCAAATAAGATTTTCTCCCAGGAAATTTTCTTGAATTTTACAATCTTCTTTTCTTCTTAATATTATTATCATGTACCATTTTTTGGTTTTTCTATCAATTTACAAGTATTTGTAGACGATAAAAGGTATCATGGAACAGTTTTCTAAAAGTAGGTGGTGAATGAAAAATAATTACAATCTTAAGAAGATACTTCGAAATTAGATAAAAGTTTTTCCTTTTTTTATTATTGAAAAACTTTGGTTCTAGTTAAATGTCTTGTAATAATGAAAGGCGTTGCTCTAGGTTATTTGTATAAATACAGTTGATTGTAGGATGGCTAATAGAATAAAGGTAACGAATATTTGATGTGTGGTCAAGAGGGGTAAATAAATTCTTAAAATAAACAGATTGTGGTGTTTCATTAAGTCGATTTTGCTGAAGTTGTAAATTTTTGTGAAAGGAAGGGGTATCATTTTAATTCTTGGTATACTGTGCTAGGTAACCAAAATAATCCGATAGTAAATCAGGTGAAAATTGACATTTTCAACGCGTATTTTCTAAAATTTACAAGGTTATAGATTGTTTAAATTTGAATTTTTATCGTAAAAATTGCAAATCTTTTTATCAAAGTTTGGCACTTTAAAATCGTCAAAATATCGTATAAAATATGCCCTGAACCAATGAAATATCGGTATTCAATTTCTTTTTTCCAGCTTACTAAAATCGAATTTTAAGTATATCATGGTCTAGCATCTTTATACTGAAATTAAAAGTTTCATTTAGCAAAAGGTAGATTTTAACGAATAATTTTACCTTTGTTTTAGAGAACCAAGGCTAACCTACACAATAATTCGCATTCGGTAGCCGGTCATAATATAATTTACTGTCTCGTTTTACATCTTTAGTTTTTGTATCGAATACCATTTTATTTTTCATCCAGGTGAGTGTGAGGACAGGTACAATTTGAAAGACAGTTTAATGAAGATATGATAAAACGAAAACAAATTTATCGAAAGGAACATAATTTAAAAATCTCAGGTGGCACTTAAAATGTATTTAAGAAACGACCAACTTTTCTTTAAACATATAATTCAACAATAACCATAACCAAGACGAAAAAAGAATCAGTAAAGTATATAAAAGCTTCAAATAATCTAAAGTTTTTTGTTATTTTATTTTTTTTAAAGAAAAATGAAAGAAAAACTTTTTGTTGTTGTTTTTGGTTTTCATGGACTTTTGTTATTTTAATCCAATTGAAAATATTTTCTTCGATGGTTTACATTGTTAATAGTTCGATGATCATATGAATTGTTCGCTTTTTTTTGTTAAATTACTCGTATTAACCATTTGGAGAATAATGAGGGGATGAATAGATGGATTTAATATTATGGTGATCTAGCGTCACACGACAACGACCTCAATTTCTTAGTGTTACCAAATAGTGGGTTTTATATCGTTTGAAAGTCATTGTCCTTCAAAAACTCGATGGCCAAAAAGTGGGGACCATAAGTGTATTACATGCTATACGTTGCTAAAAATGGAAATGACCTTACAAATCTTGGCGATGGTTTGTAATTAATACTGCAGGTTATAAAATACTGTCTTGTCGTTCAAAGCAGTCGACAATCATATGTAATCATATAATCGAATTATAGTTCGAATAGTAGAAAAGAGAAAATCCGACTGAATAAGGTTAATGTTTAAATGTAGATATCATGATCGATGTAAAAGAGAATAAATTGAAATGAATTATCAAGTATGCATGAATATAATAAATTAATCAGTCGTAGCTTAGCAACGAAAGAATAAACGAACCAATAAAGAAACAATAGAGAAATTAAGTTTTGTTGTAGCAATGTCTATTGTTTATCTACATATATATTTTAGTGCTATTCCGACAAAATTTTGGGACAATTTATTTAGAAGTGGAATATTATGGGATAATTAACTCTTAGTGAAAAATAAAATAAACCGATACAAGTTATCGAGACTATAAAATAATATAAAATAATATATACGAAATAGTGAACGCTGGAGCAGCTGTTTTGTTCAACTTTTCTAAGCAGTAATATTCAAAATATTGTTTTTTGCAATATTTTAATTTTTGCTTAGTTTTTAGTTTTTTACAAAACAAGTCGTTTGGTGCATTATATTTCTAACAAAATAAAAATAAAAATTAATAATTTGATCATTAGTGATGTCACGTGTTATTAAGTGTTACTAAGGGTCTTTGTCAATGTATTAAAAATTTTTAGTTAAAAATATTGGGGAAAATAAATAATTGAGGTGAAATATTTTTAACAATCCATTTAAATTTGCCGTGTGAATGTTGAATAGTTAAAATTTTGACAGCTAAACATCGTACACATATAATATACATAAAATGAATCCCATCGGCAACAATATATGTTTATATAAATCCTATCGGTAACAATATATATGTATATCGATAACAAACATATATCGGGTACTGGAATAAGAATTAGAAAGGAAAATGTCGTCTTATTTTAATATAAACCAAAAAAAAATTGGATTGAAATTAAATCAAACGTAAATGTATTGTCAATCTATTGTTGTTGTAAAGTTCCCAATAAATTATAACTTATATACGCCAACTAGGATATTAATTTTATTGTTTTACTAGCGGGCGACGCCCGTTACGCGGTGAGACGCCTCCGGCGACTTTTAATAAAGTGATGAAATAGTAATTTTGCGTTAATATAAAAAAATATGATAAATTGTTTTGCAAAATTGCTATAGAGCACCAATAACAGTCAATTCAGCGCCGTTGATCGTGTTATTTATTTCAAAATGTACATAGAATGATAAATATTGAAATGTACCCCAATTTGCCAAAATTTTTAAACATTTTTCGAACATTACAGAGTAAAAAAAAACAAATACAGAAAGTTATTTTTAAAATTTAGTTTCTTTATTTATAACAATTTAAACAAACAATTAACAGTATAGATGTTTTTCGACTCCAATTCTCCCTGGTTATTTGTATTTTCTATTTTCAGAAAAAGTTGTTCCTTGTTGGTAGCTCTTGATAAAGCTTCATATAGCTGACCATGCGAGAAAACTGGCTGTGGTAAATAAATACCGACTTTATCAAACGATTGACCTTGGGCTTTATTGATTGTCATAGCGAATGATAATCGTAAAGGAAATTGAACTCTTTTAATTTGCATAGGTGTCTGTTGGAATAAGAGTAACTCTCGGTATAAAAGCAAATGTCCCTTTTGATGTACCAGTTAAAATCTCAACGAAGATTACATTGTCTTTCATTTCTTTTATTAGTAATCTAGTACCATTGCATAACTAATGTTTAGTATTCAAATTTCGTAACAACATAACTATGGCTCCTACTTTCAAATTAAGTATATGTGGGGGCATTTCGGATGGTGTTAGTTGATGTATATATTCTACCAGATATAGTTGTATCGATTCATGATCAGTAGAATCTACATTTACAGAGTCTGTACTATTATATGTTTTTACATTGCCTCTCAGTATATTTAAAACATCTTCATTCATTTTCAATGTATCATAATTTAAAGGACATAAAATTGCTTGGTTTTGATATAGATGGATATCATCCGGAGTAAATTCAGACCCAAATATTTTTGTAATTAAATTTTCTTTGATGCAGCGGGAATAATCCATATCAACTATATTTTCTCCTAGAAGTGGTGCTGTTTTAATTTTACCTTCACCAACGTCTAGCAACCAATTTGAAAAACCGTTGTCATTACGAACTCTCATATTTGTTTTAAGGTGACATATTTTAAATTGAGTCTATAATTCGCAAGTTTTGAGGCATGAATAAATGGCGTTAGATCGAGTCCCATGACGAATTACTGGTAGGGTTTGACGAAAATCACCACCCATAACAAATACTTTGCCCCCCATTGGGCTATCAATTTGCATTATATCTCTTAAAAATTTATTAATCGCTAAAAACGTTTTTTTATGACACATTGAGCATTCATCTAATAAGATTAGCTTTTTTAATTGTTTTTCAGTCAGGACTACGATTTGTGATACTTGAAAATATTATCTCATCGGTACTTAGAGGAATCTTGAATGTTTAATGGCATTTTCCCATTCATTATTGTCGCACAATAATTTTTACTTAATGGACGCTTCCTTGTAGAATAAACGATATTGTCTACACTACGAATATCAGTAAATTACGTCACTCCTTTGACATGTAATAAAAGCAGTCTTAAATAAAATAGTTCACCTTGATTTACACATATATTATACATCCGTCCAATAACTTTTTCAGTTTTATTATATTTTCTAGTTTTCCATAAATTTAATTTATTGTCAAAAGTATAGTACATTGGAGTATCCGAGTAAAATATATTTCTAGCTGAGTTATCATTCTTGTTCAATTCAAACAATGCGGTCAAAGTAGTAGGTTTCTTTTGTTCCCTTTGGAACGCATCAGTTTCCCGACCTTCTTGAAATACTATATTTTGCTCATTTTCTAAATGTAAAGCTAATCTATATACTACATGAGATTTGCCATGCATTTGAAAGGAAAATATTCTCCATATACTTTCCGGTGTACTTACATATCTTGCATCGAGATACTGAGTAATTTCAACATGTTGAAAGACCTCATTTTTTGAAATTTGAATTTTTGCCCGATCATGTCCCTTATGTATGTATTTATAAAGGTATTTTACTAACTTAACTGTTGCACATACCTCAACGTTATTATGACAATTAAAATGCAAGAGTAAATAGCTGTTATATGGAATCACATAGTTATTATATATTCTTATGGTTTTATCGCCAATGGTTTTTTCAATAAACGTACCATTGTTGCTTCTTCTATATAAAGGATAACCATTTACATTAGCAGACGTGCAATCATTAAACGAAAAAGGATAATTTTTGGTACATTTACCATTGTCCATACATGGAGCTAAAGGATTATAAGAACCGCATGGACCGTGAATCATATGCTTAGCAACTAATTGGTATAAACGTGGATTGGAATCAATCGCTGGTATTTCTGCACTTACTACTTGGTCGATATAATCTGGATTTGTACAAATTTTATTTGATAGAATTACTAATATGTGCGCGTGTGGAAGTCCTCTCTTTTGAAATTCTATAGTGTAAACATAAGCCGTACACCGGCCAAACAGTTTACCAGAGGATAGTAAATTAATAAATTTTTGAAGCTTAAGATTAAAGACTCGAGCTATTAAATCTGGTCTATCAGAATGATTCTGGTTAGGATAAAGATGTTCGTTAATTTCATTCCAATTAGGATTGCATGTCATAGTAACAAATTAATCTGGTTTTCCAAACGTTCTTACTATTGCCATGGCATCCTGATAATTTTGTTGCATATATCTCGGGTTTTCTGAAAAGGTTGATGGTAAAATAACAGGCTTTACTACCTTATCATTCCGATAGAAGATAGTCCTGAAGTCCTTTATAGCTGTCTTCTCTTTGTTGAAATATAAATGAATAATATTGAAGGTGAGTGAGATTGCTACCATTTCTAGTTTTAAGTGTCATATCCCATCCATTTCCTCCATGTGGGTATATTATTGGATATGTTAGAGGATCTACAACACCATCTAAAATACTAAGTCTTTGTAATCGATTTTAAGATTTTAAATAAACTCTAATATCTCTGTCAAATGGTGGTTCGCCAGAATTTCTCATGAAAATCATTGCTACTACATATAATGCACTTGTAGATATTTTGTATACAGAAATGAGTTTTATTTTTCGTAAACAAAGTAGGCGTAGAGAGTTTTAATTTTTATTCTCTGGTTGTGCGGACACCGCAAATAATTTTATTAATATAGATAGATAACTAACCACAGTAATTTTGTCAAAAAATAGGATATGATTTTTTAAATCCACTTGTCAAAATTTATAGACGGTCTTTACCTCGTTAAATTTTTTATAAATTTTTTTAGGTCAATAAAAAAAAATATTTTACTTTAGCTGTCAAAATTTTCATTTTTAACGTGTTTTTAACACATTCACAAAGACCCTAAGACCATTTAAAGTATTATTACAACAATAGTCACGGTGCGGTTTAATATTTAAAGTGCTGAATGTTAAATAATATTTGATTAAATCAACACTTGCAATGATGCTTCAAAAACAATTGTCACTTGTATCAAAGACAAAATCAAATATGATCCAAAGCTTTATTGCACCTTTTTTTTTTAAACTAAACGTAAAATTACGATTTTTTCTGTGGATATGATATATATATATATATATATATATATATATATATATATATATATATATATATATATATATATATATATATATATATATATATATATATATATATATATATATATATATATATATATATATATATATATATATATATATATATATATATATATATATATATATATATATATATATATATATATATATATATATATATATATATATATATATATATATATATATATATATATATATATATTGGGCAGAAATCACGTGACCCTACTGTTACATTAAATATGTTTGCTGAGTTTCTTCAATCGATTTATAAGCCAGAAGATGTAGATATATTAGACAACCCGAGTAGTTGTGAAATAAATTTGTCCATAGGAGTTCTAACGATTTCAAGAGAATTCACATAATATGCTTTAAAAAATTTCGGATTATTATTAAATAATAATCGAGCTTTAGAATTACCACTCTGTGGTGAATATCAAATTTAATAATCTCTAAGATTTAGAGAATTTCTGCAGATAAGGAAAACTACCAGAATAATTCTGATTATCTCGACCGAAGATAGAAGCAATGTTTCAAGTTACAGAGACATATCATCGACACCTTTAATTCCTAAATTATTTGAACTCATTGAAATGGGGAAAAATCAAAACATGTTAAATTAACTGCGGGGTTCCACAAGTCTCTCACATTGGCACCTGGATATTTACAATTTTCATCAACAGTATTACCAAAGTTATCCAACACTCCATGGTACTAATATAATATGTAGATGATCTTAAAATATGTAAATCAGTTGAAATTATTAACGACACCTATACTAACTACCAGAAGACGTCAATAGTCTTGTGAAATATTACAATTCTCATTTACTCAACTTGAACATTAGTAAATGTAAGATTTACATTTAGATCTTCAAAAATCAGCTAAAATTATAGACCTAGGAGTAACTTTTACTGAAAATATGTTTTTCACAAAGCATATTGTCCTTGTCTTAAGTCAATTCCATGCTAGAGTATGCAATCACTTTTTGGTCTCCTTTCTACGAAGGAGATATCTGAAAAATTGAAAGTTTATGCGGTTTATGACGTGGATAGACAGATGGGAATAAAATCATGACTTGCCGTTCCATCTAAATATACCACTATTGCTGCGCTATGAAGCTGGTTGTAACACCTATAAATTAACAACGATGGAAAATAGACAAGAGATTTTAAAATCTTATTTCAGTGGAACCTACTGCTGGATCAAATCGATGTACCGTCCTTACTGGAAAACATTACCATTAAAGTACCAAGTAGATGTTTACTTGTTAATGAGTTCCTCAATCTAGAGATACAGATATAGGGGTAACTATGGTGACAATGAACCCATTAATATCATGTCGAAAAGTTTTAACAACAATAATCACCTATTCGATTTTACAATTAGTAAAGAAACTTACAGACGACGGTTGAAGCACCCTTTGCTGTATCCCGAAAATTTTATTTTTATTTTCATAATTTATGTTCGCCGCCCCACAGAATTTCAAAAAAATAAATTTCAGACATCAAGGAACATAAAAAACATTTGGAAACATCCTTATATTTTCCAAAAACCACCGATTTTAACTAACTATACAGGCCGATGTATAAATGTTTGTATTATAAGCAAACCGGCGGTAGATAGCCATGCTATCTTCGTCCGTTAAAAAACAGCAATTTGCTATATTCATTACGATCATGTCGAACCATACGTAGCAAGTAGAAACATATAAATTATTTAGCAGTTATTGTAGACGGATCTAGTAAAAATGCTAGGTGCGATGCCTAATGTGCATAAAAATCGTTCGAGCTTTTAACAATACCATTGAGTAAAGCCATGGACACCCAGATGAGATAATTAAGTATCAATGAACAATAAGCATGTTATAACTCTAAGTAGAAGTGTATGTTCAAGTAGCAAAAACCGTTCAGGTGTTGAATGTTGTTGAAATAGCAAAACCTAAATATATGTAATGTCTAATGTATTAATGTTGTATACCTACAATAAAGGTTTATACTCTCGGTACTGGTTCGTTTCGAGTCGCTTAACAGCCAACACGCGTTCTTTTATTTCCTAAAATATTACATTTTATCAGGATATGGGCCCAGATATTAAGACCCAACTGTTAAAAATATAAAGTTGAGAGTGAAGCATTTTATATTTTGTAAATGAGAATATATAAACCGGTGACTTTTTAATTATATTTCCGAAAGATACCTGTGCGTTGTTTTTGGTGTAAAATTTCTGACAAGATGGCGAAAAAATAATTTACGATCAATCGAAACGTTTAAAGGTCGTTAAAATTTCGACACGTGGAAATTCGCAGTTCAAACCTATCAGAAGCTGGAAGAATTTAGAAACAAAATAGAAAATTATTTTGCTGATAGAACCAATCAACTATGTTCATGTAAAAAATACGACTTCGACAAAGGAAGTTTGGGATAAGTTGGCAACCGCATTTGAAGATTCAGGTTTAACGAGACGAGTTGGTTTGTCGCGCACGTGAATTACGAGGAGTACATGACAACCATAATTAACACAGCTCTAAAATTAAATTCCATTCAATTAAAAGTATCAGAAAATGGATTGGTATAATTATTTTAGCAGGCTTACCAGAGATATATAATCCAATGATTATGGGAATTGAGAATTCGGGAATAAAAATTAGTGGAGATTCCATAAAAACAAAATTATTGCAAGATGTGAAGACAACTTTGACTGATGTGTCAAATGATATTGCCCTAAATGGACACAATTGAAGGAATGGCACCAATAAGCAGTGCAATAATAATAGAATTTAACAGAATCAATATGCTGGTTCACGTTTTTTCAACTGTAACAACTATGGGCATATTGCAAGAAATTACCCAAACAAAAATAAAAGTTTTGTTGGCCAAGGAAAATCGAATGCACAAAGTTTGCTATACACAACATTTTCAGTAAATGCTACCACCCTCGACGATTGGTATGTGGATTACGGAGTTACGGACCATGACAAATCGACCGGTTCTAAGAGGTTACTGATGCTGTAAATAATGAAGTTATATTGGCAAATAAAATTACTTGTAGGTTCAGTTGGATGTACTGAGGTGATGTGATAGTAAAAGGCAAAATCCGGAAAGTTACTATTTTTGTACATCAAGGATTTATGTGCAAATCTATTGTAAGATGGTCATGAACGGGAATTATGTTAAATTTAGCAAGACAGGATGAGAAATCTTCAATGAATTTGGCGAACTAATAGTCTAAACAAAAATTATTTATAGTATGAATCGCAAAGATATATAATTATATAAAAAAAGTTTAATATGTTGGTGACTATCATATATTGGTGGAGATATTTGTAATCTAGCTTATCTGCAAATTTCAATTGACTTTCAATTAATATGTAAAATGCCTACAGTAATTTCCCAAAACCAATTAAAATCATTGAATTGTACCAACCAAACATTAAAATCGACATATCAAAATTATACTGCAGGCACACGCACACACACACATATTTTTATCTCATTTTCCATTTCAATTCCACTAAACACCTCACCAAAGTCAAAATCATTTATTTATTTAAACCTAACACCCCCAGCCACCCTTTAAATTCCACGCTTTCAAGTAAAGATAACATCTTGATCATATATATGAATATAAAATCGAAACATTTTATTTTTGCACTGAAGGTTGGCTCATCAATTTGTTTCACACCCAAGCAAACACCGCAGCTACATAAACACAAATTGATAAATGAGATGAGCTTTTTATTTAATGGGTTTTTTATGGTATGAGTATGTGTGTTTGTGTGTATTATGTAAATTTATTTTAAGCTTTTTCATCGAAAATATTTAAATTTATTATCCATAAACGAACAGAGCTTTTAACTGATGGTGTTGTTTCTACTGCATAACCATCGTAAAGATTGTTAAATGGAGTTGAAATAATGTTTGGAAATAAAAGTTTAGAAACGACCTCTGATTCATTTATTTTGCTAGCTTTGTGTTACAGCGTATGATATATATATATATATATATATATATATATATATATATATATATATATATATATATATATATATATATATATATATATATATATATATATATATATATGCAGAAATTGAAAAATAAAATACCGTGAGTGATTTAATCAATAATTTCACAATATGAGTGAAGTGTTTCAAGTGAAGTTTAACCAGTAACTTCGTAATTAATCTGCTATACGGATCAATAAACAAAATACCAGTATTTAAAAGTAAAGCACCAACTTTCCGAGATCTTGTAAAAGTTTAATCATAACTTATTCTACGCTAATTAACAACTATAAATATTGGAAAACGAGGCCCCGAGGTACCCTACACCAAGAAAAACACATAAATCGAGGAAAACCAGGTCAAATTTTTATAACATTTCTCAACAGCGGTCCAATCAAGTTGGAAGGTACAAGTAATTAAATACTTAAAATTTATCGAAAGTGAATTAAGATATCAATATAGAAGTTGAGAGAAAATAATTAATTTAGTTAATTTATTAAATTTATAAAAATCTTGTAATTACATAAATATCCAAAATTTATAAAAATATTGAAAGCAAAATAAGAAAGTAATTTAAGATAGAAGTTTGAAATATTTAAATTAATAAAGTTATAAAAACTGTAAAATTTTAAATTTTTGCTTAGTGGTTTGATGTAAAACTTAAATTTTCACCGCAATGGTTTGTTAAAAATTTCACGTCACGCAATCCTCCAATTTCGTTTGAAAATTTCCATCCAATCCACATAACTATTTCAGCTTCTCATAGTGTAAAAATATAAATCATAATAACTACTCCAGAAAATCAACAGAACACACCTTCGGGCATTAACCCCAATAAACCCTCTATTGCAGAACAGAATAAGCAACACAGGATTGATGACGAGATCGACCAAAAAATTGAAGACCCATTACATTCTTATCCAGAACATTAGGATTTTTTATTGCGCTGCTAACGAGAAAGAAATGTTAGCAATAATTTGGGCACTGACATCCTTAAAAAATTTCTTGTACGGAAGTAGAAAAGTAAAAATATTTACCGACCATCAACTTCTAACATTTGCTCTCTCTAACAAAAATAATAACGCAAAGATTAAGCCATACTCGAAAAGTATAACTATGAGGTGAAATATAAACTATTAGGTGAAATTGCGACTAGCAATTCCTACGGAAACAAATGGCATGACCGTCACGCAACACAATGATGAATGCTCAGCACACAATTTAACAGCTATGTTCGAGACCCCATTCTCAATCAAAAATCATCTATCACAAATTCTGTGGCAGGCAGCGTCAAAATTACCAATCATGCCATGGTAGACCTGTTTGGCCCTCAAAGAAAATTAAAATTCTATATCCTTCCCAGCTTAAAATACTTTGACGGAAAAATCTTTCTTAAACAACATATCTCTATTACGTAAACACCGCATATGTCTCCGAGTAACGTATTTAAATCCTGAACAAAAACAGAAGCTAGACAAAATTGTGCCCAAATCTGTTCTCAAACTCAGAAGAGACTAACTTTTGTGACTTCTGTTTAAGGGGAAATCCGAACCTTCAGCTTGGATCCCGTATACTCACAACCATACCCGTATCCTATGTGTCTGAAGGAAGAGGTAGAAAACCATATCCACAAATTGTTGTGAGATGGAATAATTGGACCATCTAAATCCACATAAAATTCCTCAGTATGGATTGTCCCCAAAAAGGAGGACGCTCCTAAAGAAAAAAAATACAGAATGATCATAGATTACCGCAAATTAAATTCGGTAACAATCTCGGACAGATACCCAATACCAGAGATAAATCATATTTTGGCTAACCTAGGGGAAAATAATTCTTCACTATCATAGACTTAAAAAGCGGGTATCACCAGTTCCGCCTGAAAGACACCGATATGGTGTACAGGACGGTTTCCTGCGATACCACATTGGGAAACGTTGCTATGTTTACATCGACGAAATAGTAATCTTTAGAAAGAGCGAAAAGGAGGACTTTGAGAATTTCTAAACCATATTCGAAATCTTGGAAAATTTGAAAATTTGACTTGACAAGTGTGAATTTCTAAGGGACGGAATTAAAGCCAATAAAGAAAAAGTTAAAGCTATTTAAAATTTTTCCATACCAAGAACTGTAACGGAGCTGAGATCCTTTTTAGGTATGGCAGGATTCTACCACCGCTTCGTCAAGGATTGCGAAATTTGCGAATTCCTTGACCTCGCTTTTAAGAGGGGAAGGCGGACACGTGTTCAAAACCCTTTCGAAGACAAATCAGGTTAACTTCACTGAAATTGGGGTAAGCACCTTCAATTAGATAAAATCCTCCCTAACTTCCAACGAAGTATTATTATCGTTCCCCGATTTTCATAAATAATTTCAAATTACTACAGACGCGTTCAATTTTGCACTAGGTGCTGTCCACTCACACAATGGTCACTGACGACTACCAATCCCTCCACCTCCAAACCCGAGAAGAAATACTTCAGCTTTTCTACCCACAGTTGCTGGATTTTCACAGATTCGGATTTTCCGACTAAAAATAAGTACGTTTTTCCAGATTGAAGGAAAAAAAAGATATATCTAATAACAGGCCTATCTTTTTTCTTTTTGGGTATATACAACATTTTTAAAAAAGGTATAAAAACTCGGCTTCTTGTAAGAAATGTTTTTTTTTTCGGATCAAAGATGTCAAGGCACTGGGTAGGAAGATGTCAATATTTTGACTGCAGATTAATTTCTCGGCGATAAAAAAATAGTTTTGTTTAACCAGATTTTTGCAAAGCCCCACAGAATTTAAACAAAAGCCTCGTTTGGAATATTGTTACAAAACTACTATTATCGCCATCTTGTTTATTCCACAATCACGCCTCATCAATTAAAAATTCTCCATCTATGAATGATCTTACAAACATTATCTGGGGAACTAAACTCAGCTAGAATATTATCGCTACGCCTAGCCAGAACCAACCAAATTGAAATTACTCAAAATAATTTGCGAAATTAGAGAAGTTACGGGTAACGGAATCAAAAATTTGAACAAATTACTTAACTCACTGAAAACTGTTAACTCTACTTCCATTGATAGCGAGCGCACATTTTTATCGTTAGTGCAGTTTTTGCACTATAATTAGATCAAAATCGGATTAAATATTTAAAATTGTAATGTTCTAATAAATAACCGGTAGATACCGGTTTTACCGATTTTTCCACTATTTGAATGATTAATTTTCTCAGCTTATGGATTCCGAAATTCTTCAGTCTATTAAATAAACTAACTAGAAAGTCTAAAGATTTGCGTTCAGCGCAGTTTTCATGAAATTCAAATATAAATATTTTATCGGTTTTCAAGTGTTTTTTACCGGTAATCGGCAATTTAAAAATGTGTAAAATTACCGGTTTTTTACCAACGGTAAAAAAAGACCGAGAAACCATTTTAGATACACTATATACAGTTGCAAATCAAACCAACCTAAAATTATACGGACAATGGCCTTAATTTTACTTGATTAAGGTTTTTAGAGAATTGTAAATGATGGCAGCCAAATTATTATTTTTTCAACGGGTGGAAAATTGGATTTTAGCTTAATTATTTCCGATGCAACTGACCAAAATTCATAGAATTGCTCAAATTGGTCGCTATAACTACATTATTTATTCCAATTGGTCTTACAGTTTTTTGGCCATGAGCCTGGGGATCTCTATACCTTTAATACAGTCAACGAAGAGGCTATTTAGAAAAATACCACCTTTAAAATTATTTAAAGAATTTTAAAGCAACAGATAGGTGACATTTGTTCAACAAGTTGCTAAACTTCTAAAAAATTAACAAAAAACGAACTGTTGACATCCAAGCATGGATTCCAAATTGAATTCTAACCCAATTTACATTTAAAAAGAGATTATCTATAGTAGAACTACTACCGATTTGGAAATTCGATTAGACTGTGATCCATCAAAAAACACTCAGCAGCAAGGTTTACTATAACTATAGATATAAAAAACGAGTAATCGTTCGTTACAAATTTTGCAGCTGTGTAAATAAAGCATTTTTAAACTTGACAATATCATGGATATAGATTTAACCCTGTGATTGGATTATCGGAATATTCCATTTTTTACGTACATATATTATATAAACCGAAATGTTTATCCTTTCGAAAAAAAAAAAACAATAACAACAGGATAACGATGTACTGAATATTTCAATAAAAATAAACAACACGTTAAAAAAATTTGTATATTATATACTCGCAAATATATACATAAGGCATATCAATATTTATGAATATATCGATTATATATAAATATTTCGAGTATATAAACATTTTATCGAGATTCAAAATTTGAAAACTCGGTTTTTATGCATATGTGAATATAAAAATCATGGTTCTAGATTTGTTTCTCCCGTATATACCATAGGCAACCTTGCAATCATACGTAGAAAAAGTTTTAATATCTAAAAATATAAAAAAAACGTCTTCATCTGATATCAGAGGCAATATTTTAAACAAGCACGATGCTTTGTGTAAATAATGGGGCTAAATAAATAAATTTTACATTTTTAATAACAATATGGTACAATATTTTCTCAAATCAATAGCTATATATATATATATATATATATATATATATATATATATATATATATATATATATATATATATATATATATATATATATATATATATATATATATATATATATATATATATATATATATATATATATATATATATATATATCAAGCAACTTACTGAGTTTGGGATCAACAAAATGTTGTTCAAAGTCTTCTACGAGAACTATGATCTTTATTTCGAAATGGGTTTTTTTTCCTTCTGGTGTCGGTTACATCTTTCAGTAACCGAACAATGGCGGCTATTGCCTGGGTTATGCTATAAAACTTCATCCAATAAAAACCGATTTACAGTTGCAAGAGACGAATTTGGTTTTAAATCAGGAGCTATAAAAGAGGATGTCCACCCGTTAATATTACTTCTAAGACTAAATAAGGAGTGTTAACTTTTCCAACCTTTTAACAGGTTGACAATTATACTTGTTGATGCAGAAAATAGAGCAATGTTCCGGAACCTCTAAGGGTATAATATATATATAGTTTAGTATTTATAGGTTTTCCCTTTACTACCAGGACCATCAATAAAAAATACGTTTTGCAATTAAGGAATCTCAATATTGCACAGGCTCGGTTATTGCAGAAAAGGCTTCTTTTTGTAAGACATCAAGAGATGCTGACAACTACACTGATCTTTATATGTATATCAAACAACTCTGACACAGTGAATAGCAAATTTGGAGGTTGAACTCATAGTTAATGAGTTTTCAAATTTATGCACATAGTTCTGCACATATCGAAGGGCAAAACTTGATGATTTTTATGAAACTTGATAATTTTTATAAATATACATACTTTAAATATTTTTCCTAAAGTTTATCAGGTTCGGCTGATAAAGGATAGACACGCGTTTGTGAAAAAAGCTCTGCATGAGCTTTTATAATTGTAGTATATTCTATAATTGAAAAACAATTTTAAGGTCGGTTATTGTTTCTTTTACATGAAGTGATGGTAGCAGGAAAAGATCATAGGCTGTGGTAATACTTTTACTATGGCATCGCTTGAAATTTTAACAGTTCTTCAGTTTTATGTTTCAAAATAATCGGTACGAAATAATCATGCTTTCGCTTGAAAATCATTTGGAATTATTGAAAACCTATTTTCAAAGAATAATTGTTGTGTAGCCGGACCCATCCGAATCTTGAAAAAAATATTGATAGTGAAATAGCGCCATGCAGAACTGCTGTAGTAAAATTAGCGAAGAAAGTTTGATATTACGCACGCTCGAGAATATCGCGGTTGTCTCCTATATCATAGTTCAGAATTTATCGACCTCAAAACGTCACCAAACGCAGCAACTGGCCATTAGATGACTCAGGAGATGACGAAGAGTAACAGTTTGGTGTGGTTTTTGAAGTGGTTGCATAACTAGAAGGTTTTTTTTTAAAACACTGCTGGAAAATTATGTTCCAAGTTTTTCCTAACCAAATTTTTTAGCCTCAAATCGATGCTATAAATTTTGATAAACTTTGGTATCAAAAAGATGGAATCATATTCCATACAAATATAAATACACAAAGTACTACCATGGTATGTTAGGCCATTGACGTGCTAGATGTCGTTACTAGTATCATTTTAAAATAATCAAAACATTTTTATATGCATAATCGCCTAAATGTCATATATTTATCCTAAATTAGACGATATTCTATCGACCCGACATCTGGAAGATCATTGGGTAAACTGTTTTTTTCTTATGATGGTAGTACTATGTGTATTTATACTATGAAACAAGTCAACAACCAATAAATCTCCTGCTTTCCAAATTTGGCAATTGAATAATAACCCATTTTTGAGGAATTCAATTAGCTGGCACGGAGCTTCGATATGACGCCGTTGCACTTCTTTCTATGAGATTTTGTTAAGTATAGATGTTATGCGGATAACCCAGAGACAATTCTAGCTCTAAAACCTACCATTGCGAGTATTATGCGAGGTAGTTGCCGAAATCACCGAAAAAGTTCTTTAATACTGGCTACTATAAGGACAGCAGAAAGAATAGCAGAGAGAAAGTTGAAACTACAGGGAGCTTGCCAAATCCAACA